>JABTTQ020002620.1:34-412250 GCA_016081115.2 Rehmannia glutinosa
ATTTGTTGAGTAGATTTTTGATGATGCAAAACTTAAATTTAAGTTGGTTATTCTTGTAATTTGTATTGTAATAGATAGAGTGTTAGGTAGTCAAGTCGGCTATTCGAAGGAATACAAGAAGTCATTGTTGGATTGAAGACTTTACAAAGTGTGGTGAAATAAAAGTAAAAAAGGTCTAAATTAAAAATAGTGTATATCTATATCGCAAGTGTTAGCACCAAAAGTCTCTAAGTTCAAAGTATTTGCTTTGGCCTTATTTTTAGCTTCACATGAAGTGTAACGGTGTATTTTATAGAAATAAGTGCATGAGTGCGTATCTGAGGCTAATAAATTTATGCGCTAGAAGTATTGTACTAAGATAAGTCTTATTTTTATTTAGACGATCGAATTTGATAATTGTTGTAAGTAAAGAAATGATTAACCACAAAAGCACATGATATACTAAGAATAGTGGAATTATCAAAGGGAATGAAATGTATTCTCGGGGTTATGATTTCAATTAATATTCCTTTTGTTGTCGATTTAATCAAAGTCGAGATTATTATCACTACGAGCATAAGATGATGCAACGGTATTTTATCGCCATACCGAGATGTATATAAAGTGTAGATTGAAATATTTATGCTGGCATCTCTACCTGACATAAGATACACAACTCCAATTATAAAAGATCACATATCCTCACAAATTTTCTGAAACCTCTCGATTATGCAAATTTTCATGTCAGTACTCGAATCTAATATTGAAACTCATCTCTCGAATTATGAATCGTATATCAAACATCTTCAAATCATTAGCCAAATGATAAAACAAGAATAAGAACAAAGGGAAATAAATAGGCTAGGAGCAATAATTTCCCAATTAGATTAAAACATTCAATGAAGTTCAAATTAATCTCTTTTCAAAACAGGAAATCACAAGAAGTTTAGCTCATTACAAATAAACAACCCATAGACAAATTTGTTCATATTCATGACAAGCTAAAATGAAGATTAAAGCAAGAATGAAAACTTGAGAAATGGATAATCTCTCGAATTGATCTTCAATCCTCAAGCCCCGATTAGACACTGATTCTTCCTTGGTTCTTCCTTGATGAAGTTGATGTGTTCTTGCGTTCTTGGGTGTATTCCCAGCCTTTCCTTCCTTTAGATCAAGTGATGAAGGTCATCCTGCGATTACAACTCAAAGGAAATAAAGAAGCGATGATGATTCATGGGAGAGACAGACAAATCAGGGGCAAAATTTAAACAAATTAAGCAGCTTTGATGACTTTTGTTCTTTGAAATTAAAGAAAATGTGCAAGGAGCTCAATAGAAGGCCAAGTAATGAATGTTATTCAAGTTGTTGAGCCATAATGCATCCAATAAGTTGGGCTCAAGCAAAAGCTAGAATTGAAGACTTACTTTGGGTTTATGGGCTATGATTTTAGTCCCGACACCTCAAGCCAAGAGGAGTGATGTTTCATTTTGCTTAAAATGGTCAATTTTCAGCATTTTGTTAGTCAAAGTGTCTTAGTTAAGTTGTCGAAGTATGATTATTCAATAAAATAAATCTGTAGTCATTTTCCAAGTCTGAAAAGGTTATGCAGTCTAGTAATCGTTTTCAGAGTCTAGTAAAAGGTGAATTACAGAGTGTCTCTTCACATGGGGGAGTCATTTTTCTATGTTGTAAGACTAGAAAAAGTCAAATGTCTCTTCAAATCATGAAAAAGCGATTCGGGATTAACATTGAAGCGTCATATTGTAACTATAAGCGTGGCAACCCGTGCCAAGAATGGAGAATTGATTGATATTGAAATTGGCATTTGCCTTTGTGAGTTGAAATTCTCTTTGTAGAGTTTTCAATTGTTTAAGAACTTATCGAATGCTTGAGCAATGTCTTGTGGTGTTCATCATACCAAGGTTCTTGGATCATATCGATGGGTCAAGGTTATAAAAGCTCTAGGTAAGATCAAACTAGATCATCGATGCGGAATATCCGTTGCCTACTTTATCGTTGGGTTCTTGAATCGATATATTCAATGAGTCCTTCGTACAATGCGTATCATCGAGCTCCATCTTGGCTATATCCCTCAAAGTTCAAGAAAAAGGTGGAGGAACATAGGAAATTCCGCCCGAGGGGGCGCTGCGGCTCCAACTTTAATTTTGGGGTGAAAAGCCGCACAGCGCTACGGCGCTAGGTAATGAGCCAATACGGACCCTTGCGCCAGTTTTAGCCTTGACACAGTCTGAATTTGATTTGGGAGCCCTTCATCAACGTTGCCTTACTATCTCTTAGATTTCCATAGCCACTTGAATCATCTCAATATCAATTTTGTAGAAAGTTATAGCCCAAATACAAAACGCTGCGGTGATGGAAATTTGACAGCGTTTGGACATTTCTTCAAATCAATCTCTCGTTGTTTGCTCGTTTGTACTTCTTTTGATACACAATTCATTACTATGACTATAATTTCAATATAATTGGCTCTCAACATGGCTTGGCTACTCAAATGATTCAAAATACTCAAAAACAACACAAAACTCCAGTTTAGGAAGCCCAAATCAATGGTATAAAACCAAGTGAACAACTAACATTATAAGTTTTAGTTTAAGTTTACTCTTTTGTAGAATGTGTTATGATTTCTATCTCTCGATTTTTCTCTTACTTACATGAAGATATAGTGTTAAAATCTTAAATCTATATTTATTAATACATTAATTTAATTTAATAAAAATAAAAATATGGATATAAATTAAAATAAAATTATGTGTAAAAAATATAGAGTTAAAAAATAGTATACATGTCATTGTAAAATATTGTTCGCCAAAAATATTTTGGTTCGTACAAGCTATAAGTGTACAAGTGTGGTGTGTAGTTTATAGGATAATGGCAAGCAAGATCGTATTCCTCGGGATTGAATCTCGAAACACTTAGGCTATAATAACATCGTATTTCAATTTTATGGGCGACCAAAAATTAAGTATTTTTTATCTATGAAAATCGAAAAAATAAGAAAAATAAAAAGAAATAAATTTGTGAACCCCACAAGTATTTTCAACATCTTAAGAGCAAACTTAGGCACATAATCTCAACATCTTTATTCAAAATTAAATGTGAATAAAGTTTTAAAGACCAATTCATGTGCAATTATATGGGTTCAAATTTCTAAATTCATTTACTCCCCTCACTCTGGTAAGGTGGTGAATTAAGATTGATTAATACAATTGTAGTCCTCTCGTATCGTTACAATTCTTATTATCTCCAAAAAGATTTGTGAATTGAATGACTCCTCACAAACACGCTTTTGTCACACATGTTTCATGTACGGAGTTCGATTTTCGTCTTACTAGAACTCACCTCCAGGATTATACCTTAGAAAGTATGACATGCAAATTATTGGCCAAATAAAAAGCAATTATAAAATAAGCACTCGAATTCATAAAATAGAACACATGAATGAATTAATTAAGAAAACAAATAATCATATTTAATATAAATCCACGAGTTTTCAATTATACCTAAAATTTCGAAAAATATGTCAAACATTGATTACAAACTCATAGACAAATCAGAATCAATATTATGACATCATATAATACTGAAAGAGTTCTTAGACATGAAAAAGAAAAATCCCTTCTTGTCGGGTGGATTCTCCTCCAAGACCTCAAGCTCTTGTGCTCATATGCGAAAGCACTTGTGGTGTTCTTCACGACCTAACCTTTTGCTTTGAAGCTCTTCGATTCCTTCGTTCTTGTGTTATTTGATGTGTTTTCTATATATCAAGTTGTGATTTTTGTCACGAGAAACACTTGGTCTCTTTTATAGATGTTTGGAGAGATCAACTTGTAGAGTTGGAACAAGAAGCAAACTCGAAAAGCAGCGTTGAAATAGACCCCCACGCAGGCGTGTGGTTCTAAGGCTCGATACTTGTTCGCATGGGCATGTGGTATGACCTTTGGCGCGGCTAGTGGAGTGGTTTCCCGATTCCACACGGGCGTGTGACTTCCGATCGGTCATGTGGACTGCTCGTCCCTTTTTTCAATAAGAATCGAAATATAATAGAAAGAAATGAAAAATCACTGGTCAACCGACCAGGTAGCCCCGATGTTTGGGGCCTCGTTAAAAACTACCAGGTAAAACCACTACTTGTGGAAAAACCACTGAGTAGGAAAATAGTACCCAGTGTGATGAAAAATGAAAGCCATACAACCAAGCCAAAACAGCATGCTATGCACAAATTAACTAACAAATCTATCTTTGTACGTCCGACATAGTCATCACATGAGAAGATAATATCCATTGGGGCATCCCACGAGGAGTCACACGTGAACTTGCTTGAGATGGTCCGCAACACGGTTGCCTTCTCGATAGATGTGAGAAACCACAACATGCATGTGGGAAAGCGAGAAGAGAATAACGCCATTGATTAAGCAGACGCCACGGATGGGCCCACGTCGAGATCTAGAAGGCCAACAACATATGAAGAGTCGATTCGCCCCAAATATTAGTCAACCCTTGCGAAAAGCATAGGAGATTGCGGTCATGGAGCAACCAGTTTGGCCTCAAAAGCAAAGCCCGTTCACACTGCTCCCACGAAACACCCACGAAAAAATCCTCGATAGGTACGGAAAATGCCTGCCGCCGTGATCGACCTGGAGCTCGATAAGCACTACCATCTATGTTGACTTTAATCCGCCAGGAAGGAAAAAGCAAGGCACTGAGGATAATGTGAGGGCAGGAGGCGTCCGCTAACCTTCAGCCGGTGTAACCAAAAAGATCCTCTTGGGTATTCTGCATGCACCCTTTGTCAAGCGAAGCGAACTCAATAATCATGGCTCTCACTGAACAAGCGCCCGCATCTGTAGTCAATGTTTGTGATTAAAGATCCGTCATTTTCGATGTGCCAAATAAGCCATATGCAAGAAACAATCCACCCTCCAGAGAAAAGCAATCTGCGCACTGAAATGAAATTCCATTAAATGAACCATAAAATCGTTGAAGCTATAGGCGTTAAAGCGCATAAATGAACCCGCAATCAGTCCCAAGCTCACTGCAAAATTGCAAAAGCAAAATGTGATCGTCGATTCGAATGAGGATTCTGAGACGATAAGCGATGGGATAGATAAATCCTTTGGGGCGGTGAATGTCCTTGACTCTCGGACGTTCGAATATCGCGCGGACCACAGCGGAGTGCTCTCTGGGATAGCAGGACCCGTATCAAGATCCCCATTTAACGAAGAAAGGGCCCGATTCGAGATAAATGCGTATCTTGAATTAGAAGTGTTTGTCCATCCCTGCCAGGCGAGTCACTTTCGTTTATCGAAAATGGAAGCGATAGGACGAATAATATCAGGAATAATATCAAATAAGCACTCCACAAAAGCGACATAGTGAGATGCCATTTGTTATCAAAAAGAAGTCGATATGGGATTACGAAAGTTAGCGAAAAGTGCATGCGGGATGCAATCCGTCCCAATAGCGTAGCGAAGCGAGTTATCTGTCCCAAAAATTAGCAGAAAGTGACCCCAAGGGAATCCGTCTCGAATCCCAGTTTGACAATCCTCCATGATTGGGCCTTGACCCATGAGATAGAAGAAAGCGAAATGGCGCTGTCGAACCGTTGTCCGTAAAAAACGGCGAGTATCAAAGACAATGGAATCCGATGTGAAAGTTTTGCCCACCTTCATAATAAAGGCTGGTTTGCGAAATGAGGTCGGAGACGAAAGGCCCCTCGTTCTTGGGCAACAACGCGTCCAATTAACACGACAGAACCCTTGATTAATATCACCAGTCCAAATGAAGTTACGCATAGCTTTTCTAACTGCTTTTGCGGTAGCGATGAGCCATTTGTAAATAAGCATACCGTGAACCAAGGAGTGATAATAGAGTTAACCAAGCTGATTACCCGAAGCGCGAGGAGAAGAACGCTTTCAACGCTTAAACTTAACCAAAATCTTATCAAACGAAGGCGCAACACACCGTGTTTGGGGGCACTCGAATATAGGAACCCCCGAGATAATTAGTAGAAAAAAGGATCCAACCGACAAGCCTGGTAATCGCCGAATCGATGTCTAATATAATGCGAGACGTACCAAAAACACCTTCGATTTGACAGATTGAACACGGCGAGAAAGAGAGGCATAATGACCAAAAGTATCAAAAAATATGCGTGCATTGCGTAGGTTGCGACTGAAGGATGCGATATCATCCGCGTAAAGCATGGAGGACGGAAACACAATATAACGGGCCATGAAAGGCAGAAGATGGGATGACACGGATGAGAGATAAGTTTCCCGGGACTTCTTCGGCAATGAAAAAAAAGAAGGGGTGAAAGAATCACCACTGACGCACCCTCTTGTAAATGAGTATCGGCGAGAGCATTAAAGGAGTAAGAGATACGGGCGAGTTCAAAATGCCAGAGATATCCACGCAACAAATTTCTCGGAGAAGACAAATCTCCAATGATATAAAGAAAATCCCGGTGAGTTGTCGGCCTACGGATATCGATTTTCGGGGATAAATATTCTTGTCACTCGGTTATGAAGAATGTTAAAGCCTTCCGAGACTGATAATACAATCATGAATGTGACGACCGGAATAAAGCCAAATTGTGTAGGAGACAAAATACGCCTAGCGATCACGGGCAACCGGGTAGCCAATATCTTAGTGATAATTTGAAGATGAAATTGCTCATGACAATGGGCCTGGAATTATCAACGAGATTCGCATCTTTGCTTTTAGGAATGAGAACCGTAAAAGCTGAATTGAGTCCATCGTGAAGCATTGCCCGGAAATAAGTGGCGCCAAAGCGGTAATGGCGTCATTAGATATAATATCCCTTTCACGATAGAAAGAGCCATTAAATCCATCGGGCTGCAAGGAACTGCCAAGACCGAGATCAAAAACCGCATCTCTCGAATCTCTAAATCCATAGGTAAAGAGGTTAGCAATTGTTCTCCACATCCATCACCTTTGGATTAATAACTTGATCAATAGAAGAAAATCCGGAATAGGACCAATAGCGTAAAGTGAATAAGTCTGGAAAAAAGCTGGATAATGTGACTATGGATGAGGATGGGTCCGTGAGCCGTACCATTGATCATGGACAGTGAATACGGCGAAGTGGCCTAGTCCGACAACAGCGCGTGGAAAAAAGAAGTGTTGCGGTCATCAAACAATAGCTTGGCCGAGATTTACGGCGAAAAATTGATTTAAGCGCTGATTAAAAATTTTGGGCTTGACTCCGGTCTCGACGGGCTATACTATACCCCGAGTCTCATGTCCGATCAATCATGTTTTAACTTTTCTAATTTATCATCCATTTACGATTGACATCTCCAAAACCTAATTCCAAGAAGCGAAGCATAGTAGCAATCTTTTTCAATTTTATCATCAATGTTGAATCAAAGTTGTCCCAGGAAGAAGTAACAACCGTCGAAAACCAGGATGTTTAGTCCACATACGTTGGAAAGCGAAAAAGGAGATGGGCCTTTATGAGCCGAAGTCTCAGCGGCGAAAGCAAAAAGGATGATTGTCAGAGCAAGTGCGAGGAGAACAAAAGCCTTAGTCCTCTGCCAAAGATTAACAAAACAGGACTAGCTATAATACGGTCAAGCGAGCTTGAATGAGAGTCGATGAGGGGCGTCTTGCGCAATGTAAAGAAGTTGCCTGCTCGCGGGGATAGCCATCAACCCGCATTGTCATAAAAATCCCAAAATCACAGCGAGGAAGACGCTATCAAGGCGACCGACCTGTCGCTCATGGTTCCGAGACTAGCATTAAAGTCCCCATCAAAGCAGATCATCACAACCAGAAGAAATAATATTTGACAAAGTTTCACGAATCAACGTGATTGCATATATCATGAACAAACCCCACATGAAAGATGTAATTGAGAACTCGGATCTTAAGAATAATACGTTGTCGAAATAAAAACTCTTTGAAGAATCGTTATATCAGACCCAGGTCTGAAGATCCGAGATATCCGACTTTGATACCCAAAGTTCTCCGAGCCACAAATGTAAACCAAGAGCCCAATAAGAATCGAGATAATGCAAGTCGACTTTAGGTTCTACAATAGCAACCAAAGAAGGTTTTTGATTATTACATAGCTTCTTAAGAATATTGCGGGCGATATTACCAATCCCCCGAATGTTCCAATAGAAGCAATTCATTGGGAAGGATCGGAGTGAGGTGATCGGGTAGGAGATCCAGTGTGTGGGCGATGTATCAACCCGAGAAATATTATCATCATCCACATAATGTTGACATTTTAAGGCGCATTTAAATTTTTAGATCCATGTTCATCATCCTCAATCTCCAATTGATGAATAGGCTGGCTTGTTACCACCTTTTACCGATTGAAGTAGCCTATGTTTGGCATCGGCATTTTACGGATAGCCCTATCACAATGGAGCGAATGGGTTTTTCAATGGGTCTTGCCGTGATAGGCTATGATGAATATCGAGCGGAGAATGATTGGTCACCGCGAAGAACCTGAGGTTTCGGGACGGATGTACGTTTAACGGCTGGAGGTGGCATATCATCGAAGTATGAATAGAAGGATCCTCGAGTCAAAGCTAGAAAAAGTATTATCGAGTAATATCAGAAATGGTAACGATGGCACGAAGGAGCTCGGGCGCATAGACAATGGCCAGTATTATCTAAGTTATCCACAGTCTTGCCCTTATCCGATGGGTTAAGGCGGACGATAAACAGCGAGTTTGGGGCGACCACGTTGAGTGGGAAATCCTGTCGTGGCTTCGCCAATTGATATTATTTCTGTCGTCGGCGAGATGCATGGAATGTCCGTAATACCGGGTTCCACAAAATAAAGGAAGCTTTTCATACCCAGATAGAAACAAAGCGAGCGGTGACCCTTTCTTTCAACCATAATATGATCTGAAGTGGTTTAGTAAGGTCCACATCAGCAAAAACGCGGACAAAATGTCCAAAGAGAACCATCCGAAGACCGTTCATCAACTCGAACCGGGGTGCAATGGCCTTGGCCAATCCGTAATGTGGCGGGGTCCCAAGATTCGATACTCAACTCAAATATTATTACCCAAACGAAGCCCGTCGGAGTATTAACCTTGTAGGGGTTGAAATCGCGGAACCCGGGGAGATAAGCGGATGGAACCGGAGTTGAGAGACCAAGTAGCCGCGTAGCGAAGCCTGAACAATCGAAGTGTTATTAAATTTAACACGGATGTCTTTACCCAATGGTATCAACTTCCAATCATTTTTAACGCCCATAATTGAAAGCCATTTATGAAGAGGCATAATTGTTACGGTTTTACCTTTATCGGAGCATAACACGACCCAATTAAAGCATATCGAAATTGAGCAAGTCGTTGTTGATAAACATTTTCATCCATAACCACATAATAATATTCACCTTTTTAATGGGCTCGGGGATAGGATTAGAGGGACCGAAACAATTTTAGCAAAAGATGGAGGTTACCGGGCATGCCGAGGAGATGATGTCGGAGATTTGTAAAACCATTTGCGAAAAAGTTGTTTCCACACGTGGGTATGAGTTTGTGAGAATGAGCCGAATGTTGAAAGTATCGCGTGGACTTGTGGATGATGAGGATAGAACGTCATGAACGCCATGTGTGGAAGAGTTGCCGAGAGACCATATTGGCATGCAGATGATAATGTCTGTGACCTTGGGAAGTGATCGACT
This sequence comes from Rehmannia glutinosa, assembly GCA_016081115.2. NCBI lineage: Eukaryota > Viridiplantae > Streptophyta > Magnoliopsida > Lamiales > Orobanchaceae > Rehmannia > Rehmannia glutinosa. The sequence continues at coordinate 9,705 of JABTTQ020002620.1, forward strand.
CGTTGTGTAGGACATTTAGGAGTGGAGTTCCCAAGCGACATTTCTTCGTTTGAAGCTCTGTTTCTCGCAAGAATTACAAGAATACGCAGATCATACCACTTTTAAAGGAAACCAAGTAAAAATATAATAAATATGCGTGCAAATGCATCAATTATATATCATTTTAAGCCCCAGAATGCACGTAATTTACACTCGTCAAGCATTTGGAAGACAAACTGAGAAATATTTTAAAAACTGGAAAATATTGCTTGAAATATACACTTAAAGATTTATAAATAAAAATATCATCATGACATTTATAATAAATACTTAGGCCCCAAAATAATTTAATTATATAAAAAATGTAAAAGAATGAAACAAGGGCTAAAAATTGGATTGGGGTCTAAAAGATCATATATGGACGAAAAAGAAAAACTTAATAAACTCATTTAATATGAAGGAATCTAGCATTCTTGATATAGTAATGCATTATTTAAAATATATATTAATCCAAATACTAATATAATATTAACAGAAAATTAAATGAAACAATAGTATAAAATGAAAAATAATATAAAATATTGAAAAATTGATCGCTATATGTGAAACTAATGAGGAGAATTGAAAAATAATTTTTAGGGTTACATTTCTTATTTGAACAAAAATTCAATTGAAAATTAAATAAAGATTAAATTAATATATACCATTTGTTCAATACAATCATTAACTTTTGAAATTAATGAGATCCATTGGTAATTCTATTTTATAATAAATAATATTATTTAGAAAATAATGAGACCAATTTGAATTTAAATAGAATTACCAATAATATTTGTTGTTATTCTTGATTTTCGAAAGGAAGTTATTTAGTTAATTTTAATTTTCTTCACAAAGACTTGGTAAAAATGATCAATGATCATTTCACTAGTAAGAATATGCCTGAGAACTATTTGACATTATGCTACACTCTTTCTTGTGAAATGGTAAAAATGATCAAGAATTCAAAGATTTTTCAAAATTCATAAATGGAAAGAGAAAAACAAGAATAAAGGAGTAGAATGTTTTGTTCCTTTTTTCCTATTTTCTATATTGAAGTGCCAATGCCTCTTAAACTTTTCCCTTTCTAACCATATTTGAACTAATATATGTCATGGTTACAAACATTTGTTTTTTCAATTTTTCCTAAAAGTCGATTTGTTCGAATTATATAGTTTATTATTTTTAATTTGTAATAAATAAGAAGGATTCATCCAACATCTTATAAGCCGAATAAACACGTTTGATTTTGACAAGGAAAATATATTTTAATAATTAATTTGAAACAACCAAGATAAAATATGATGACAAAGCGGAAAAACTCTAATAAACTCCAATAAAGAATGAGGGAAGATAAACAAAATAAAGACTAAACAAATACAATAGATCATAAAGCAACAGTTCAAACACGTGAGTTGTGATTCATGGTTGGATGAGTGACTATTTGCACTTCCAAACAACGTTTAAATGATCCACTTTGAGATTACTTTCTAATATGTAGATCTACCGAAATTCGTGAAGAACTTCAAATGAGGCCCGGATGAACAAGTTTACTAGTATCCGAATAGATCTAAAAAAAAAATAATGACACAACAAACGAAAAAGTAAAATAACTCCCAAGAGGAGAAACCTTACTCTCACCAAGGCGAGAAATGGGCAAAATTATTTTTAGTCCTCACTAAGTGGTCATCTTAGGAGATTTCGTCTCCACTTATTTTTATTTTGATATTTCGTTCCTTAAGTGAGGTTTATTTGGACTTTTAGTCCGGTCACCGCCTATAGCGGTAATGTGACCAGGACAATTGATCTGTAAAAATTTGAAAAACGTGAAAATAGAGTTTTAAGTCCTCGAAGTGGCTTACTTAGGAGATTCAGTCCCCACATTTTTCTAAATTTAAATTTATTCTTATAAATTGAAAAACAATTGGAGATTCGATCCATATATACATATAAATTTCACTTTTTTAACATTGAAAATTAAATTCAGTTTGAACCATTAATATAATATATAGAAAAATATATTTAATTTAACTATAAATAACATCAATTAAATTCCAGTATTTAATATGTAGGAATATAATATGAATATTTATAAAAACATATTGTGAAACAATTGGCAATATTACAAAAATTTATGGTGAAACAATCGGCAAAATTATGGACTTATATACGTGCGTGTAAATTAAAAATAATACTTGTTCGAAAGTAAAAGTATGGCTTATTTTGGCACTATCATTATATGAAATTTTAAACTTTAAATTTAAACTTAAAATAAAAGGTACAATTGTGATCCCGCTCACTAGATCCACTGTCGGTCCCCTTCCTCTCCAACTAATTGAATGTTCAAAATTATAGATATTTAAATTCTTATGTTAAATAATATGATTTTGAAAAATTAAGATATTTATCAAATAATTTAGTTATCATTTTAGTTATAGATATAGTTTCTAACATTGTTTTTTCTAATTTTTATAAATTATTCGTTTGATATTTATTGGGAGCGAAAATAATATTTAATAATTAATAAAAAATTCGGTTTATATACTGGAGTAATATTAATTGATCAATGGGCTATATATGGAATAACCCGGCCCAAAGGAGTTCGGGACTGGCCTACAAGGCTATTTCTCCAACACGACCTACCAGGCCCATCACCCACGTAGATAAAGGTCCTTCTTCTTCATTTGCAAGTTAATTCTCTCATAATCACTCTTAGTTCTCATTCAGTATTCATTTACTGTCTTAATTTCTCTCTCAATCACTATCTGACTTGAGCGTCGCAGGGGCTTCCCTGGGATAACCCTGGGCCTGTCTAGCATTTGCGTGAATGCAGACATGTTCCGAATAGAAAAAGTTCCTCTAGGAAGGTAGGGGCTCCCTCATGGGGGAGTCCTAATAAATTAAACCCCCATCTAGTGATGCTACGCACTCCAGGAAGGGAGGGGCTCCCTCGGAGGGGAGTCCTCGTAAATTAAGCCCCATTCGGTGCTCCCGGAATGGATAGGCTCCCTCTCGGGGGAGTCCTCGTAAAAGTTTCCTCCTCTGGTGCTCCCTCACGGGGGAGTCATCGTGAATTTCTCCTCATTCGGTCCTCCCAGAGGGGAGGGGCTCCTTCATGCGGGAGTCCTCGTAAATTTTCCCCTCAGGTGGTCCCTGAGGGGAGGGCCTCCCTCATGGGGGAGTCCTCGTAAAATTTTCCTCCTACGATGCTCCCAGAGGGGTGGGGCTCACTCACGGGGGAGTCCTCCTAAATTTTACCTCTTTCGGTGCTTTCGTTGGGGAGGGGCTCCCTCATGGAGAGTCCTTTCAAATTAAACCCATTGGGTGCTCTCGGAGGGGAGAGGCTCCCTTCCGGGGAAGTCCACGTAAATTTTTCCTTCTGTAGTGCTCCCTGAGATGAGAGGATCCCTCATGGGGGAGTCATCGTGAATTGAGCCCCGGTGCTCTGGAGGGAGAGGCTCCCCACCAGGGGAGTCCTCATAAATCTTTCCTCTCTAGTGTGCCGGGAGAAAGTGCCCCCTCACGGGGTAGTCCTCATAAATTAGCTCTCTTCGGTGCTCGTGGAGGAGAGATTGTAATTTTTTTCCTCTTTTGGTGCTCTCGGAGGGGATGGGCTCCTCATGGGGAGTTCTCGTAAATTTTTCCTCATTCGATGCTCCCCAGAGGAAGTGATCCCTCACTAACAGTTCTAGTTTATTAAACCCCCCCGGTGCTACTATAGAGGGAGAGGCTCCCTCACGAGGGAATCTCGTAAATATTTCCTCCTTCACCTTTGCTCTCGGGGGATGGGCTCCTCACGGAAGAGTCCTCATAAACATAGGGATGTCAATGGGTCGGGTAAGACCGGTTTCAAATCTTATTTGGGACGGGTATGGGACAAGTAAATGGTATCGGGTCCATACGGACCCGACCCATACCCGATCCGTTTAATTAGTATATATATTTTATTTTTTACTTTTTGTTTTTGTAAAGACAATTTATTTAGCAACCCTCATGTATAAATCTAATTTATTTCTTTGTTACATGTTTGTTATAATGTTACATTTTTAATTGACTTATATTAATTTATCTAGAATTTAATTTCTCAAATGAACTGTAGGAACTAGGAAAGGCCTTAGTTGATCTATAATTAACTCCAGTCTCCAAATTGATTGTGTTGTAAGCCTGTGAATATTTTAAACTTAGATATAAATTGCTTTTGTTTCCATATTTTCAATTATCATAATTGCATGTAAATTGTTTCAATATATTACTTTTTGTTTTTTTTGGTTTGCAGGTTTGTTGAATTTACTAATAATTTTATCAATATATTACTAATTGTTTCAATAACATTGCATGTAAAGTTTTTCAATATATTACTATTTTTTATTATTCTTAGTAGCAATATAATGAAAGAAAATAAAAAATAAGTTAAAATGGATGGCATAAGCGGGTCAATGGGTCTAGCGGGTCTTACCCGCTTAACACGGGTATGGGTTGGGCGGGTCTCAGTGCAGGGAGGCGGAGTGGGTCCTTGAAATCTTAATGGGTCGGTCTCGGGTGCAGGCGGACCCGACCCGGTCCACCAGACCCGTTGACATCCTACATAAACACAAGTCACAAAAATGTGCAACGAAAAAGAGAGCAAAAATGCTAACACCTACCCCAAGAAAATGAATACGTGATCGGAAGAATAATAAAGTTAAGGGCTCAGAAAGGAACCCTAGGGCTCCGAAGGTTTCTCCGGCCACGGAGGGTGCCCCGAGCTCTGAAGAGCGCCTCTAACCTCGTGCAAACATTTAGGCCATTCCAAAAGAACTAAAGCTTCCTCCGAAGGGAAGAATCCATCTCTATACATAGTATGAACAAATCTCAGCAACGTGAAAGCATATGCAAATACTACAAGTCAAACATGAAGAAACAAATATGCATAAGGAAAAACACAAGTATAAGTGCAACATCAAAGCTGGAATAAACTGACACTGCTCAGACATGGGGGGCTCCGCCCTACTCCACAACATCAGCATCACTAGGCTCCTCTCCGTCATCACCACCCATGTCACTGCCTCCATTAGGAAGATCCTACAAAGCCTCAACTCTCAAGTCCCACGAAAACTCAATAACAAGAATATGTTGTCTTACCAAAAAGGCTAAGAACCGTGGGGACTCGTCACATGCAAGAAACTCCAATGTTGGGCTCCTACGTTCCGGGAACCTCATCACTAGGACATAAATCCAACTCAAGCTCTACTTTCCCTCACCATCATAACATAACTTCGGAGCCAGGAGGAATCGAAGCCCACTGGAAATATGGAAATGGAATAACGAAACTAAAGACCGAACGACCAGTGACACCCTGGCCCCCGAGTGGAAATCGGAATTCAAAATTCGGCCCGAAGTATGGGAAAACTCCAGGAAAGACGGAGAAAAACGAAAGGAAGGACGGACTGGGGGGCTTGGGCCTCCCCCAAGGGTGCGCCCTTGCCCGCTCTAAGGAGGCGCCCTAGAGCAACCTTTCTAAACTCTCGGGCTCTCACCTCGAGTCTCCTCACTCAATGTACTCCACTCCTCTCTACAACTCTCCATGGGCACTATCCTCAATTTTTAAGAAAATCTAAGTATTCTACCAAGCAGAGGAATTGGAAGACATGGCCAAAAACGGGCTCCTCAAAAGGGAGTCCTCGTAAACTAAACCTCCTCCTGCTCCCGGAGAGGGGTTCCCCTACATGGGGTCCTCGTAAATCTCCAAGGAATCTAAAGATGAGCCAAATATAATATCGGTTTAACTCCCGCCGATCTATTCTCCCGCAAAGACCGGAGGTGGGGACTTATGTTGGAAAAAATAAGACATTTATAATAATATACAATTCGGTTTATATATTATAGTAATATTAATTGCTAAATGGACTCTATATGGAATAACTAGGCCGAAAGGAGCCCGGGACTGACCCACAAGCCAATTTCTCCTACACGGTCCACCAGGCACATCACGTAGATATAAAAGTCCCTCATATTCATTTGTAAGTTAATTCTCTCATAATCACTCTTAATTCTCATTCAAAAGTATTCATTTATTGTCTTAGTTTCTCTCTCGATCACTTGAGGGGTCTCCCTAGGACAACCCCAGGACCGTCTAATGTTTGCGTGCGTGTGCAAACAAGTTCCCAATAAAAGAATTTCCAACTCTAGGAGAAGACTTAGAAGACTTCCCGCTTGGGAAGAGGAAGACTTTGACTATTATCATAATCATTGACTTGGAATGATCCAGTAAAAAGAAGCATCAATATTGTAATTTAATTTTAATTTATTCATAATTAACTTAAATATGTTTATATATATATATATATATATTATATTATTAGTTGAATTTAATTGAATTTTTTTATCTCTTAAAGTTAAATTATTTTCTAAGTGGATTAAATTTCTGAAATAATCCATAGAAAGGACTAAATTCAGTATTCGGGAAAAAGTGAGGACAAAATCTTCTAGTTAGTAGAAAAAAATATTTTTCGCTTCTTTTCGAATCTACACATCAGCTCTCTGGTCACCATTACTTGCAATGGGCGGTGACCAGACTAAAAGTCCGAAAAAAGCTCAATTAAGGGACGAAAATATCAAAATAAAAATAAGTGAGGATAAAATATATCTCCAAAAAGGTCCACTTAGAGGACTAAAAAAACAATTAGAAAAGCCGATTGGAAATGATTTTCATTTTCGTTCATTTGGAGAATTTTTTTTAGCCAAACATACAATTTGTTTATGAAAATTTTCAAAAATATACTATTATCTCATTTTCACTTTTTCTCATTTTTTCTCTCATCAATCACATCTACACATTTTTCACAAAACAATAATCATTATTACACATTTTAAAGGATATTTCACTATTCACTCAACCACACATTACTAACTACCAATCATATATAATCATTATTTTATTATTTTTAAATCAAATCAACTTCCATACGATTTCATCTCACATCCAATTCCACTCTCAAAATTCATCTTTTTTCTTCCAAATATTTTTTTTCCCCACTATTCTCTAGCAAAAGGAAATTTTTCAAAATGAAAGCATATTCAATTGCACCCAATTTTGCACAAAATTAGAAGAGGGAGGGGAGACTAGGTTTGAGAGATAACTGCAGATAAGATTTAAAATGAAGGAGCACGTGTGATTTTTAAACAGTGCTTCGATGAATCAGAATCTGTAACTTTTCCATAAAATTCTTTTGTGCTAATAATCATGTGTTTGAAATCTGACCAAATAAACGGGAATCTTCACTTTGGTAATGAAATAATGCACTACATTATGTTATCTTTCCAACATGCAGAACAAAAGGATTTTCAATCTGCCAATGGCTGCATCTTTGAATATCTTGGATAGTGATGTTGCCAAGGATAAAATGATCAATTTACACTTCATGTTTTTACACGCAATACAATAAATCTAGATTCAATAAAATCTAGATTCTCATGATTTACAAGCAATACAAATTAATCTCTTAAGACAAACTGATATCAGCACTAATCCTGGATCATTGATTAAATAAAAGTAACTGATAAAAAAAATCAGAAAATCGCAAAAACACTGGACAAATAACAAACTCACATCTGTTACAAAAACTTCGATAATAGATCATCTGAATCTTCCACAAAATGCTCACAATAATGAGAAGCGCCACAACAAAATCTTTAAAACAAATATTACTGTATGACACAAAATACCACTTATTAAGAGGAAGGAAGAAACTCTACTTATAAAGGGCCACCACTTAATAAGAAGAAACTCCATTTATTAATGGACATGAACTTCCATAGAGGAGACTCGATAACTACTGTAAAAGGAGAAACACAAACAACTAGATGCAAAAATAAGAAAAACAATATTGTTTCCCATCCTCACCCATGATGGGAAGATGAAGGAATGATCAAATACATAAAGTTGAGATAAAAGAAATTTTTAGAAATTTTATGTTAATAAATATTACTGCATTGAGTTATGGTACAAAAGTTAAGATGAGGCATCAACATATATATGTTTATGAAAATTAAAGGGACATTGAGATGCTGCAAGCCTGTACCACAAGAGTGGCCATCTAGAATTTGCATCTATTCTTTTTATCCTCATATTTGTTAATAAATTTCAAAGAATTGTGTTTTTTTTTTTTTTTTGCAAGAATCTCAAGAATTGTGTTATGTTTTCTTTATAACATATAAGAAAAAGAAAGTAAAATTGCTGAACAGTAAAAACCTCTAACCTAGATCATTCTATGGGCTCAAGTACAGCAAGCATGCAAACCTGATTTATATAATTTTAAAAATATTTGAAAAGATAGATGTTAAAAGATATTATTACAAAAAACTAAAAAAATATTTTTTTAAATAAAATAACATCACAATTTTAAAAATATAAATATCAAGCGAATCAAGTCTGGTGTGAAAACGAAAATTCCATAGTAGATCCAAGCAAGTTTATAATATTACATGGTGAAGAAATTGGTAAGAATTAGATTCTACTTTTTAAAAAAAAAAAATTCTAAGAAGCAGATTCTACATTTTATTTAATTATGTGGTATCCACTATAAATTTATTCAATCAGATGTATCACAATCGCCAAGCCTAAACCAACAAATCACTTGTGTACAGACATGTTCACCATCTTATAATGGATGCAAAAAAACAAACCAGATTGAGAGCTTTAATGTTCCCATGGTTAGGTCATGGACATGTATTCCCCTTTCTTGAACTATCCAAAAGACTCTCCAAGCAAAACTTCCACATATACTTCTGTTCTACACCTATCAACCTTGATTCTGTCAGAAAAAGTTTGAACAAAGATTCATCTGATGATCATAATAACGATGTCTCAATAGAACTAGTTGAACTCCATTTGCCATATCTGCCTAAACTTCCCCCACATTACCACACAACCAAAAACACACCACCCCATCTTATGACAACTCTAATGGAGGCCTTTCAAATGTCAAGCTCCAATGTTTCAGATATAATCACAAATATTAAGCCTGATTTGCTTATATTTGATACTTTCCAGCCATGGGCTGCAAAATTTGCTTCATCAAAAAATATCCCTTGTGTTTATTTTCTTACCTCTGGTTCGACGGCTTTTTCTTTTTTCATCATTATCACACACACAAGAATTATGACACTTTCCTTATCCTGCAATATTCCTTAGGGAGTATCAGAAAAGGGACCAAGTTGCTGAAAATGCATCCATCAAAGTTAAAGATATGGACGAAGAAGGATTTGCTTTTGGGGCTTTCCAACTATCTTGTGACATTGTCTTGGTCAAGAGCTGCAGAGGAATTGAGGGTAAATACATGGATTATCTTTCCACTTTGTGTGATAAGAAAATTGTGCCAACTGGTCCACTTATTGCAAATGGTGAAAAGAATCAAGAAAGTGGTAATTCAGAGATCATTGATTGGCTAAGTCAGAAAAACCAATTTTCAACTCTTTACATTTCATTTGGGAGTGAAAACTACTTGTCTAAGGAACAAATGCAAGAGTTGGCAAAAAGGGCTGGAGCTAAGTGGTGTAAATTTCATATGGGTTGCAAGAACACCTATCGGAAGCGGCGTTTTCATTGAAGAGGCACTTTCTGAAGGGCTTTTGGACAGGATAAAGCAGAATGGGATAATCGTGCAAGGATGGGCCCCACAGGCTGAAATCTTGGCACATTCAAGTGTGGGTGGTTTTATGAGCCATTGTGGTTGGAGTTCTATCACGGAGAGTTTGTATTTTGGTGTTCCTGTGGTGGCGGTGCCATTAAAGTTTGATCAGCCGGTGAATTGTAGGATGGCGGTGGAGACTGGTGTAGGTGTGGAGGTGATGAGGGATGAAAATGGACGGTTTGATGGTAATGGGGTGGCAAAAGCTATAAATGAGGTGATTTTCGAGGAGAGTGGGGAAAATCTTAGGTGGAAAGCTAGAGAATTCAGCAAGAAGATGAAAATGGAGGACGACGATGCATTTTATGAAGTAGCTGAGGAGCTTTCAAGAATTTGTGAGAAAACAATTTAGCAGCAGCAGTATTTTGGGTTGATGTTCAGTTTCATATTTCTTCTCGGTTTCAGTTTGTTTTCTTGTTTCTTTTGATGAAACTAGGGGGGTAAAAAGAAGTTACAAAATGTCCAAGCTTTGACAAAAGCAAAATAATTGCAGAGCAACTGCTTTTGTATCTCTATCAATTCTTGTGAACAATGTAATTGAATTTCACAAGCCAATAATACAAGATAATTAGAAAGCAGCTCAAATGATTTAGCAAGCAGGATAATAACAAAGCAGCATAAGAACTGGACTAAACTGCTGCAGCATAGATTTCAAGCCAAAAGATACATTCATATACTAAATTATTCTTCTTATTTCCTACTTAATATATTAACACCATTAAAAGCTGGATCTTATAACTTACTCTTTAAGCTTATTCTTCAAACAAATCTGCCATAGCTGCTCAGTCGTTTCGTCCAACGCTTGCTCCTCTTCCATTCTCATTTTCTCACTCAATTCTTGAGCCCTTTGCCTAAGTACTTCTCCAGTTTTTCCCACAATCACCTGATTTATCACCTTGGCCACCTCTTCTCCTTTGAACACTTCATTTTCCTCTCTTTTAACCTCAACACAAGCACCAGCATCAACTAACATCCTAGCATCTATATACATGTTGAGCTTCATAGGCATACCTATAACCGAACACCAAAATATACACTTTCAGTTAAAGAACTCCATCCACAATGACTTATAAATGCACCAGTATTAGGATGTCCTAAAATATTAGCCTGCGGGGCCCAGCCCGACACGATTTTTCCTCTGTTTTTCATCCTGTCAAGAAATCCCTCAGGAATTGCCTCTTCTATGCTAATAGTTTTCTCCTCAACTGGAAATCTGATCACCCATATAAAATTAACACCACTAAGCTCAAGCCCTTTTGCTATTTCATCTATCTGATTTTTAGACAAAAAGCACTCACTACCAAAAGAAATGTACACAGTTGAATGCTGATTTTTCTTGCTTAACCATTTCATTACCTCTGAACTCTCCTCGGCATTTTCACAAACACCTGTGACAAGTGGACCAACAGGTACCATTTTAGTGCGTGACACAGCAGAAGCATAGTCTATGTATTTTCCTTCAAACCCTCTACATGTCTTCAGCAGAACAATCTCAGTAGACAGTCTGTAATTCACAAAGAGAACATCTTTATCTTCTTCGAAAACATTGGCGTACAAAAACTCAATTAGGGCATCCACGCTTTTCTTTTCATGATCCTCAAGACATAACGTGTAAACGGAAAATTATCGTCCCAACAGTTATAGTGATGATGGACAAATGACACTGTTGCTGCACCAAAAGCAGCAAAATGTACAGCAGGGATATTTAGTGATACAGCAATTTTGGCAACCCATGGTTGGAAAATATCATATATCACCAAATCAGGCGTTAAATTATTGATGATGTCCGAAAAACTAGATTTTGTTGTTTGAAAGGCTTTAAGAAGGGTGAAATTGAGATTTGATGGAAGATTCTTGGTTGTGTGGTAGTATTAGAGTATCTAGAAGCTTTACAGTTATGGCAGTTATATTTCTTGTTACATTTTCTGTTATTCTGTTAGATAGTTTGTTAGCAGGTTAGTTAACAATCCTTGTATATAAATATACCATATCTGTACTCTTCAGTAGTTAATGAATTCAACATTCACAAATAATAATGAGAAATAGTTTTTCCATTCTCTTAGTGTAAACTGATATGGTATCATTTGCAGACATTTTTACCAAAGCTAACTCCGGTGCCTCCTTCTGCAGAATGAGGGACAAACTTAAGGTTCTTGGTTAATCCAACCTTAAGTTTGTGGGGGGCTATTAGAGTATCTAGAAGCTTGACAGTTATGACAGTTATATTTCTTGTTACATTTTCTGTTATTCTGTTAGATAGTTAGTTAGCAGGTTAGTGAACAATCCTTATATATAAATATACCATCTATGTACTCTTCAGTAGTTAATGAATTCAACATTCACAAATAATAATGAGAAATAGTTTTTCCATTCTCTTAGTGTAAACTGATATGGTATCGGCCGATCGGGAGGTCCACCGAGGAGATCTTTCTCTTGCCGCCATGTCAAGCTCCACAGCTTCTTCTAGCTTCACTCCAATCTCATTTTCTCATCCAATCTCCTCCAAATTAAGCCATGACAACTATCTCATTTGGAAGAAACGGGTAACTTCCACCATCAGAGGTCATCGATTACAGTCATTCCTTGATCCAGCTGTTCGTCCACCATTGAAATATCTTCCTTCCACTTCTGGTGATGATTCGTTGAGTATAAACCCAGCTTTCCTTGAATGGGAACAACAAGATCAACTCATTTTATCTTGGATCTTTGCATCTGTAAATGAAGATATACTTACCAGACTGGTTAATTGTGAGTCCTCTTCGTCAGCTTGGCACACATTAGACATTTATTTTGTTGCACAGGTTCGAGCTAAAGTAAATCAATACAAATTGCAGTTACAAAATCTTAAAAAAAGATCTCTCTCTATTAATGAATATGTGCTTAAGATTCGTCATTGTGTTGATATGCTTACATTGGTTGGGTATCCGGTTGATTGAAAATGATCATATTGATGCAATTCTGGAAAGATTGCCTCCAGAATATGAAACTTTTGTGTTGTCTGTGATGACTAGAAATGATGCTTATTCAGTTCCTGAAATTGAATCTCTCTTGTTAGCTCATGAGGCTCGTATTGAAAGAGTTACTAAGAGTGTTGAATCTGCTATGGCTCATGTTGCTATATCCAAACCTTCAAATTCTTTTTTGAAATCAATTTCAACACACAAATTCATCAATTTCTCGTGTTGGTTTTTCAAGAGGAAGGGGATATGGTTCTCGTGGTCAATTTCGTGGATTCGTGGGAAATAATGGGTTTCATAGAGGTAGAGGTTTTTCGTACAATAGAATTATGTGTCGGCTATGTGGTAGGAACAATCACACCGCACCACAATGTTTTCTGATTTGATCAGAACTTTCGTGGTCCTCAATCTTCACACTCTACTTCTAATCGGTCTTACTCTCCATCTCTTCGAGTTTCAAGGCAATTTAGCTCATACTAATGGCTCGGTTTCATCACAATTTCCCTCCGCCACCTCACAACAATCTATCGTTGGACCCGGGAATGATGAATGGTACCCGGACCGGAGCCACAAATCACATCACAACCGACTCACATAACCTCATGCGGCCAGCAGTCCTACAACGGTCCGAACAGGTGAAAATGGGAAATGGTAAGGGTTACAAATTCAAAGATATCGCTCTTCTTCTTTTACTTCTCCTTTTCTTTCTCATCGAACTCTCACCCTTACAAAATCATTTACATGTTCCTTAGATTACAAAGAATCTTCTTAGTGTTTCGGTTCTCCAAAGACAACAACGTCTACTTTCAATTCCATCCAGTTGTTGTCTTGTGAAAGATGCATCCACCCACTCTACTCTTCTAAAAGGACACCTCAAACATGGCCTCTATGTCTTTCCTCAACATCAATTACATCTTGTATCTTCAGCTTCTACTAATTCTTGTACTCAGTCGCCTATCTTACCTAGTTGTAATGTTGCTTCAGTAGTTTCCTTTGATACTTGGCATAAGAGACTTGGACATCCCAATAATGCTGTTGTACAAAAAATATTGTCTCAAAATTCTATAAAAAGTCTCAAGCAGTCATCTAATAACATTTGTCAGTCCTGTTGTCTTGGCAAAGCTCACAAATTTCCCTTTCCTGTTTCTTCTACTGTGTACACTGCACCCTTGCAACTTATATGCTCAGATTTATGGGGACCATCCCAGTTTCATCCACCAATGGTTATAGGTATTACATCCACTTCATTGATGCCTTTTCTAGGCATACTTGGATTTACCTTCTAAGACAGCAATCTGAGGCTTTAACAACTTTCATCACATTCAAATCTCATGTTGAACTTCAACTTGGCTTCAAAATAAAGGCACTTCAAATAGATTGGGGGGGTGAGTTTAGATCATTCACTACCTATCTCCAAACACATGGCATAATTCATCAACATCATTGTCCTTACACACATGAACAAAATGGTTTAGCCGAAAAGAAAACATCGCCACATTGTAGATAATGGCTTAACTTTGTTATCTCAAGCTTCTTTGCCCATGAAATTTTGGGATGAAGCTTTCAGAACTTTTGTTTATCTTATTAATAGATTACCCACCTGTTCTATCTCACAAAAGCCCTTTTGAAATGCTATTTCACATCAAACCTCACTATCACTTCCTCAAAACCTTTGGTCGCTTGTGCTATCCAAATCGAGACCTTATAATCAAGACAAATTCTCCTACAGGGACATCTCCATGTACATTCTTACAAGATGTCGTCACAAGGGATACAAATGCATGGATAATCTTGGAAAAATTATTATCTCTAGAGAGGTAATTTTTGATGAAAATGAATTTCCTCATTCTAAGGTTGTCACTTGTCCCGACTTCCAATCACCCACTCTGTTTCTCCTCCTCCTTCCCCTCCATGTGCTTCCTTCTTTTCACTCTCCTCAGCCTCCACCTCCTCCTCTTTCCACCTCCAATTCCTCTTCTTTATCTCCCTATTTCCTGACCCCTAATTCGAGCCCGATATTTTGAAAGTAACTCTTTATCTTCTAACCATAATCACTTGTTTGAGCCTTTGCAGCCTCCTGATGCAGGTGTTCCTCATTCTCTCAACACTCACTCCATGATCACTAGAGCTAAAAATAGAGTTTTTCGGCCCAAGGTGTTTTTTGCTTCTAAAGAGCCAACCTCTGCTCTTGAAGCTCTCCAGGATGATAGGTGGAAACAGGCAATGACATATGAATATTTGGCTCTTATGAGGAACAATACTTGGCAACTGGTCCCTTTGCCTTCAAATAAAAATGCTATTGGATGTAAATGGGTCTTTCATGTGAAGGAAAATCCTGATGGATCATTGAATAAATACAAGGTTCGCCTTGTCGCAAAGGGGTTTAGTCATATTGCTGGGTTTGATTTTACAGAAACCTTCAGTCCGGTGGTAAAACCTACCACCATTCGCATCATCCTTGCCATTGCTGTCAGTAGAAAATGGGAAATCAGGCAGTTGGATATTGCAAATGCCTTTCTAAATGGAGATTTGAGGGAAGAAGTGTACATGCATCAGCCATTGGGTTTTGAAGATCCTAATTACCCTCAACATATCGTAGAATTGCGAGTAAATCTCTTTATGGCTTAAAGCAAGCCCCAGGGAGTGGTTCAAGAAACTATATCAAAGTCATATCTTCCTGGTTTCGATCAACCAAGTCGGATCATTCGTTGTTTGTCAAGAAGAATCCATCAAGTACAATTTATGTTCTAGTCTATGTGGATGATATATTAGTCACTAGAAGTAATGGTCAGGAAGTTGAAACTTTCATCACTAGTCCGAGCAAAGCCTTCTCATTAAGGGATCTTGGTGGTGTTGATTATTTTCTCGGGGATTCAAGTAAAAACACACAAAATGGTATCTGTTTGTCTCGTGCTAAGTATGTTAGGGATCTCTTGTGCAAAACAAAAATGCACAATGCCAAAGCATAAGCTCTCCTATGACCACAGGAGAAAAACTAACAACTTATGGTGAGGATTTGATGGATAATATGCAGCTTTACCGGAGTACTGTTGGAGCCTTGCAGTATGTTACTATAACTAGACCTGAGATTTCATTTGCAGTTAATAAAGTGTGCCAATTTATGCAAAGACCTCTCAATTCTCATTGGAAAAGCGATCAAACGGATTCTAAGATACCCGGTGGCACAATTGATTACGAGTCTTCATTTTGCACTGCACACATCCCCAGCTGATTTAATATGGTTGGCTATTCGGATGTGGATTGGGCATCTAATTGTGATGACAAGAGGTCTACCACATGTTATTATCTTTTTTTGGGATCTAGTCTAGTCTCATGGCGGTCCAAGAAGCAACATACGGTGATTATCAGATCCTCAGGAGGCGAGTATAGAAGTGTGGCCAACTTAGTGGCTAAATTGCTTGGATTCAGGGGCTCTTGCAGGAAATTCATGTGCATACAAGCAAGACTCCCATCATCTAGTGTGACAACCTAAGTACTTTGCAATTGACAGCAAATCCAGTTCTACATGCTCGCACAAAGCATATAGAACTGGACCTTTACTTTGTTCGTGAGAAGGTGCAAAAACATCTTGTGGATATCAGACATGTTCCAACAGTAGACCAGGTTGCAGACATTTTTACCAAAGCTAACTCCAGTGCCTCCTTCTGCAGAATGAGGGACAAACTTAAGGTTCTTGGTTAATCCAACCTTAAGTTTGTGGGGGGCTATTAGAGTATCTAGAAGCTTGACAGTTATGACAATTATATTTCTTGTTACATTTTCTGTTATTCTGTTAGATAGTTTGTTAGCAGGTTAGTTAACAATCCTTGTATATAAATATACCATCTCTGTACTCTTCAGTAGTTAATGAATTCAACATTCACAAATAATAATGAGAAATAGTTTTTCCATTCTCTTAGTGTAAACTGATAGGTAGTGTGGAGGAAGTTCAATGGATGGTTCTAAATGGAGTTGTACTAATTCTATGGAGTTGTGTAATGAGTTTTTCTGAATGAATTGGTTGATTGCGCTGAAATTAATGGCAGTTGAACAAAAGTAAATATGAAAGTTTTTTCTGATCAAGATTCTTTTAGCTAGCTCAAGATATGGAAATATATGGCCATGAGCCAACCATGGAAGCATTAGAATTCTGAAACTAGCTATTTGTAAATCCATTAGTGACAAGATTTGATGTTTGCCAGTTTTCCAACTACTTGGAAAACTTGTTCTGTTATAAGATGAGGGTGGGATACATTATTATTAGTAAATATGTTAAATGTAGGACGTGTAGGAGGGGCATTTTATGACCGACTAAACATACACAAATTTGACATGAAGTTACTAAGATAAGCACCACACCGACCCAACAAGAACTTGGCTAACCTAAATCCCACACGTTTTTACCAATTTGTCCGGACATGTAGTAATTAATGTTATGTTTTACATAAGATTTGGTGTATTTTGACATAACCTGAAATCAACCCAAAATTAAACACGAACTCGAACTTGAACGAATGGCTCGAATTGCCACCAACATGTGAATATTGCTTTTTTGGCTATCTTGCATTAATACTAATACAACCACACATAAATACTCTGAAGATAAGGGAATATGGCCATGGGCCAACAATTAACTATTATTGAAATTTGAAAATGGTTCTCCGTGTGTCTATCAATATCAGGGATGGCAATGGGGCGAGTTTAGATCCGGCCAAATGGATCCGGGGCGAGTAACGGGTTTGAGTGGACCCGTCCCAGAGCGCCCCTCATACATATATTTTTAAAAAATTACAATTATTAATTTATTTTATACTAACAATCAGTCTCCAATATTAGCTTTTTTGGCCATCCTTCTGCATTTTTTGAATTCTGCCTCCAACTCATTTCCTTCATTTTGTTAGACTCTCTGACCATGAGTAAGTACTCTTCCACCCACCTCTTTGCAAAATGGTTTTATGTAGGAAAGTTATATGGAAGAGAGAAATAAAATAAAGAAGTAAAATAAGGCTAAAATCCAAATGAGTGTTTGGTGGTTGCACCCACAAAATCCACTATCATTTCGTTATGTTGTTCCCATGGCATGTAAAGGAGACATGGAAGCCATTGAAGAATAACAATACTGCAAGTTCAGCTAGTGAAGAAATGGCCGACACATAATTTTAGCTGAGTTTTTATTTTGTTTACTTTGACGGGTCCAATGGGTTAAACCCGCCGGTCCCGGGTGCGGGGCGGGTCCCAGGTTCTCATTTTTCATAGCAGGATGGGTCCCAAATTTAGACAAACTCGTCCCAAACCCGCCACGTTGCAATCCCTAATCAATATTTTATTTTTCTTTCTTTTTCAGAATAAGGTATAACTATAGAACCAAAAAACCCTGAGGTTCGGGCTAATTAGGAAAAAGAACTTAGAGATTTTTGAAAATATCGAAAACCCCCATGAGATTTTGACTTCATCTCATATTTTCCCATTCAAAGCAAAAATAATTTCAAATACCCCCTGATATTTATATAAATATTACATTAATCCCTAAAATTTAAGAGATAATAAAATCTGAAAACATATATGGGTTTTTTTGTAATTAGCCCAAACCTCAGGCTTTTCTTTTTAATTATCCCTCAGAGGAATGACAAAAACTATCCTACGGTTTAACATATATACATACACACATATATATATATATATATATATATGGAAGAGATCCTATGAGACCATAACATTAGGTGAGTGTCACGCCCCAAACGGAACGCAACGACAATCCACAAACTTAAATACAATAACCAAACAGTCTAGACAATATCAACGAGAACCCAATGAAACAGAGTCTAAATAGCAGCGGAAATAAATAAGTACGAATACAACTTACAGTCCACAATCCATCTTCGAATTACATACCTGAAAGATCAACCAAATATAACGACTTAAAGTCAAAGGGTCCTACGCCCTTCAGTTATAAACTGGAATGGAAAGAAATACAAAAGTCCGACAACAACATAAGAAAAGAGTCCAATCAACAACAAGAAGAAGTAGTAAATCCAACAAGAGGGGTACAAGGTCTCAATCCAGGGTCGGTTCAGCATCTCCCACGAAATCCTCATCTAAGGTTAGAAAACAGGTGGGGATGAGACATAAATCTCAGTGGATGGGGTGATCGTGTGCAAGTGTGGCGATATATAGTTAATGTGAGAAAACAGTTATATGAAAACGCGTGAGTATGATGCATGAATTCACACACAGTTCACAAGCGTCGTGATAAAATATTAAATAATATACTTATACAGTTCATGGTCACACGGGCACTATGTGATTCAGTCAAGACAGGTAGGATTGCGTACGAAAATGCAACACCAATCCCATGCAGGCAAATAATGGTTGCGTACGGATGTGTAGCGCCAACCAATGCAAAACAAGTAGCGGTTGCGTATGGATTTGTAGCGCCAACCAAACGGGTCCGATAACTCCGGAATCGTGTGGATCAGACAACGATTCCTTCGTTCTTCCTTGTAACTCCCCAGGCAGGATGGTCCAAGACCGGTCACCTTATCGCTCCATAGGCAAAGACAAAATCCACAGTGGAGCTTGCAAGGCTCGGATCTGTCATAATCATGATTATACCTCAAGTACTACGACCCGCTTCCCTTGGACACTCCGTCCCTCAGTTGCGGGATTAGGACGATGGGGCCGGGAGAGTAGAATAGCAGCCGAGCTGCCCGGTTCCATCCCCAACGTATCCATTCCGACTGTGAGCTCGACACACCAAGTTGACTCAGGCAGGAAAGTAAATACAAGTTGTAGGTCCCAAGGGGTGTGAGTGTAAGGTTTAGAAGGGGGGGTTGAATAAACCTTACCAAATTTTCGATTTAATCCTTTTAAATATTCGAGTTGATACTACACAAGTTTGTGTCTAGGTGGTACCAATTTAGTTAATCAAGAGAGTTAGTCTCTCAACAAACTCAACAGCCGTTGATGGAATAACTGGTTTGTTAAGTCTAAATTAACTCAATCGTGGTTTGTTTTTATTGGAAGACTTAACACCCTTAAGTTTGGTTAAGTGGAGATTTAAAGCTTGATTTAGTACTTAGAAATTATCTAATGGATAGCAAATATGTCAGCAGAATTAAGCAAATATAGTGCAGGAATTTAAGTGTTGAAAAGTAAATGACACAATTAGATTTTTATAGAGGTTCGAAGATGGGGTAATTCTTCTACTCCTCTCTTCTCCAACTCCTGGAGGAATCCACTAGGTATTGATCAATATACAAAGTGGTAACAGTCCAGATACAAGTCTTGATCACACAGCTGACTTGATCCTTTGGGACTCGCCTCCTGAGACGCCTTGATCACTCAGCTGACTTCTCGTGCGACTCAGCTTCTTCACAGGGCAGCTGCCTTGCTACTACAGCTCACTTGCTTAAGCTCTTTGGATTTGATCACGAAGCCCTCCAAAAGCTCAAGACTTGGTTCGACCTTGAACCTTCCTACAACCCTTCGAGGAATGTAGACCCCTTGATGTTTCAGTAATTTCCTCTTCAACTGATTGAAGTTATCTTTCCTTCACAGGTGAGTGTTGGATTGATGTTCTTCGTAGTGTAGGCTTGAGGATTGAGAGTATTTCAGGTTTTCAGTTCTAATAGTTGCTTGAACGTTTGTGGTTCAGGTCCTTGTACTCTCAGAGTTATTCCTCAGCCTTTTATAGTGATCTTTCAAAAATTTGCCCGTTGAAGAGATAGGCTTATTTTTGAAAGTCACTTGCAGTCATTGGCTTGTCTTGTTGCAGTCCTTGGAATTGCCATTTCCTCGTATGAATTTTTCTTCACTTTTTCAGAGTTCTGACACGGTGTAGTGCTTCCCATTGGTTTATTCCTTTTGCACGCTTCTGGGACTGAGCACTTCGAGAAAGGTAGTATGGAGATATTACTTGTTTAGGTAATTCTCTTGATTTCTGTGCAACGGATCTTTTTCAGTTATCTCGACTTGACTGCATTTCCTTGCTTTCCCTGGGTGACTTAGAGTCGCTTCCAATCATTGGATAACTCTTCTGTCACTTCAACTTGAGACTTGGCTTTTCTTGAGTTGACTTTGATCGACTTCACTCACCGCATCTCACCGCTTCTTGATAGAGTTCCGTCTACTCTTCTTTGCCATACTCACTGTCTCGCAGCCAGAGTCTTCCTTCTAGTCTCCGGTTGTCTTCTTGCATGTTTGGCGTAGCGATTTAAACTTGACCAGCCCTATATATTACAATGCAGTTTACAACAAAAATTGGGGTGCCAACTTCTTATTCTAAGTTTTACATGGCATTCATCAAAATCTAAATAATAAATTTCCTAACAATTTCCCCCTTTTTGATGATGCCAAAACTTAAACCATTCAAAAATGTGAATAGCAGAGATACATACAGATAGTGTATTCACATAGAATGTATGCGTAGAATCAATCCTTTTATTGATCATAGCATTCTTGTTCTTTTACACAACTGTTTACAAGGTGTATCAGAGCATACATTTGTCTACAAAAAAAAAATAAAGAAATTATAGCTTTATTTCAGAAGACTTACATTGTATGTATTTACATAATAAAATACATGAAGGGGTGGACAGCAACACTTCATCTCCTTCGCTGTCTCCTTCTTTCATCTTGTTCAACATCTTCTTCTCTTCTTCTCTTTTTCTCATCGTCACCGCTTTCTTCTTTTTCTTTTCATATGCCTTCCTGGCAGCTTCATCTCTTCTTAATCTCTCTTGTCTTTCCTCCCATAGCTGAGTTTGTCTCTTGTTTTCTTCTTCTATTCTTTTCGCATACTCAACATTATTTTTAGCCGCTTGCAAATTTGCTACTTGGTCAAGACCAGCCCAGTAGATCCCTCCTTTCTTGCCTGGATCTATATATTCAATGTTTTTGGGCGAGGCACAGGTCAAGCCTCTTCCTCCACCACCGCTTCTTCCTCTACCTACCTGGGCGTGTATTGTCTGGGGTCTTCGTCTTTCAGCTGAGTGACCAGCAGAGTGAGCGGCAGTAGTCTCGCCGCTACTGTCGCCTTCTTCACATAACGTGAGACCCTTTTCCCAAGATACAAGTCCCAAGCTTGAGCCATAGACATATTTGCAAAGTATCCTTCGGATGCGGCGTTTTAAATTCATCAACTGGTCGTGGCTCTGTCCCGACATCCGAGATGGCATAAGTGTCTCGTCTCACCGGAATGCCTCCATGTTGTTTCAAGATGTTCATAACTCGGGCATCCATTCTTCCTTCCACTTCCTCCATCCCTCGCTTCAATTGTCTTTCTCTTTTCGGCCCATAGATATAGCAGAGTGTTGGAGTGGCAGAGTCACGGGGAGTTTGCCGATAATGTCAGCTGTGACAAGACCTTGTTGGGGGGTTTGTGCAACCATCAAGGTCACATCTTTCGATCCTTCCCCCTCAACGGACTTTCCTTTCTTTTGTTTAGACACTTCCTCAGCTGTCTTTCCCTTCACAACTGCTCCCTTCTTTTTCCTTCTTGAGGATCTCTTTAGCGCTTTAAGGTATTCCCTGTTCCCCCTTTTGGCATGATCAAAGGAGAGAGGGACACCTGGAAATATACTGGCAAGCAGGAAGTCGAGCCTTCTGATAGTCGAGTTCTGCTTCGAGTCTGCTGCGGTGTATGCAACACGAAATTCGGATCGAGTAGCGTTGGACTCTGCTGAAATCAGCTTCATCTCAGCCATGAGAAGGCTGAATTTTCTATTCATGTTTTCTTCCAAACGCTGTAGATCACTCGTATTTTGCTCACGTAGCAGCTTTATCTCGGCAGTGTGAGCTTCATGCATGTGCTCAATGTGTTCTCGCAGTTTCGTTTTTGCATCAGCATTCTCAGCTCTCCATACCAGCAGCTTGGTGAACAATGTCCTGAAGTATCTAGCTTGTTCCACACGCATTGTTTGCTGCTGTTGCCACCATTCCCTTATTCTGACTGTTATGCCTCTCAAGTCGGCTGTAAGGTTGGCATCTCTGTTGTCCAGTCGCATGTCCAAAGAGGCCTGATGCCTCTCCATCCGTTCAATCTCAACAAATAATGCCTTGAACACCTCGCGAACTTCAGCTGATTCTTCCGTTGCAGCTGATGGACATGCAGCGTCAAAGTCATAATTAGTTGGAACAATGGTACCTGATGGAATAACAGGAGCTGGTCTGTGGAAGCGTGCGAGCTCGTTTTCTGACTCTTCGGGGAGGTCGGGTACCTGCAGAGAGAAAGGAAAAGATTCTATAAAGGATTCATCACCGCTAACTAGGATTTGTTTAATGATGAGCGGTGTGCTTGAAGTTCCCTCTTTTGGAGTCGAACCTGCTGCAGCTTGGGGAGCCTTCGCAGTGGACTCTGTTTCAACTGGGGTCTTTTGTGAAGTAGACCCAGCTTGCTGAGCCTCAGCTGTCTCAACAGCTTCGTTGGTCTCTTTGGTTTCTCCAATCGAGTAGATCTGGTCCTCGGCATTATCAGGAGCGTCGTTGGACGATGATGAGATTTCCATTGGTGGCTCATCATCAAAATTAAAGGTTTGACGAGTAGTCTTGGGATCAGACTTGCTCGTGCTTGGAACATCCGCAGCTGAGTCTTTTGGATCTGTCACGGGGGATGACTCAGCTTCTTCTTCGCCTTCTGATCCCAGAAAGGTTACATCAGGATTATCCTGGGAATCATGAAGTGCACTTATCTCCTTCTCGGATGGATCAATGATAGCAGGAGGGATGTTCTCTACTTCAGCTACGTTACCCCGGGAAGTCTCAACCTCCCGTTGGCCTTCATTACCTCCCGCAGTCTCAACTGCAGTGAGGCCTTGGTCCTTCCTTTCGACAGTGGCAGCTGTTTTAGGGTCTTCTGTGATGGCATCCATTGAGTCTCAGCCCCATGGATTGCACTTTCATCGCCTGAGTGTTAACTCCAGGGCGTTCCATCTCAGTGCCTCGATCGCATCAGCAGTCATTAGCCTTATTAGCTCTTCGAGCAGCGATTGGCACCTCACCGAGACAGTCTCAATGTCGAGCTTTGTTGATGGCAACTTGCGCTTCTTCTTGTGTTTGTATTTTCTCTATTTTGCCTCCAAGATTTGTTGTGGAGTCATCGCGCAGATCCTCCAACCTTGCCGCTGCGGTGGAGGGAGTTCCCCCTCAACCGGCGCACCAGTGAGTGACTTGGAATGGGATCACTCGTCTCCAAACTCCCGGTTGTATTTCCGAGTGTTCACCGTTGGGGCGGGTGGTAAAACACCTTCAATAGGGGTTGGCTCGATCGGGGTCCCCACTATCCCAGCTTTCATCGCCATTTCCTTAATTCTTTCTTCCAAGTGAGTTGGGGAAGTGGTGGCAAAGCAACAAACGGTGGCAATTTGTGAACCACTCCCATTGGATCAATTTCACCTGTGTTCGGGAGGACTCTCCTGGTCCCTCCATCATGCTCTTCTCATGAAGAATTCTGGATTCATGCATTGCTTGCTTTGCATTTGCAACTCTTACGTGGCATCGCCAGAGTCCAGATCCTCATCATCGCGAAAAGACATCAAGGAGAGGATGTGTGTGTTCGTGGTGCGCCGGAGATAGGGCATATCTTTGGCCGGCCTTCTCACGTGCCTCGCCTTCCTCTCGCCGTCTTTCCTTCTCCTTGTCCTTGAATATCTGCAGGATATCGTGCAATTGTCTTCATCCGATCTTTGGGATCACAGAGGTCACCCGAGGAAGTTCAACAGCTTCCTCTTCTTCTTCGATGAACTCGGGCCGTTGGAACTGTTCCTGGATGGACCCAATTTCCATTTCCTCCACTCGCAGACGATTTTGAATGTCCGGATAAAGTGGGGATAGGATCATCACATCACTATCATCTTCATCGCCTTCTTGTTGTGTCTCGGTGTGTGAACTACGGTGTGTCTTCGAGTTGCCTCACTGATCGCTTCACAGACTTAGCGATTTCATCACTAACATCCGAGATTCTACTTCTCCAGCCAGCCTCTCAGATATCTGCTCGAGTGATCGACTCGCTTGTTTTCTCAAGCTCGGAGTGCTTGATGATTCGTCGTCGTCTCTTAGTTTGTACGAGGAGGAATTTTCGGTTCGTGAGACGATGTCTTTCGAATCTTGGGGGGGGGGCTAGTGTTTTCTTTCGAGGAGCCGGTCGTCTTGGCTTGTCGATCTCCTCTTTTTGACGATCGGAGAAGGTATTTGTGAGTCCTTCTCGACCGCCAAGCATGGGGCAGAGACACGGTGCAGGGGGCAGTGACTCCGGCCGCAGGGGCGAGAGCAGTTTGTTTTTCTTTCATTGCAGAGCAACAATCTTCTTTCTTTGCACCGCAGGGCGCCTTTCTTTCTTTGGTGGAGAGGAAACAATCGTATCTTGAGTGGTCACCGATTCCCCTTCACTCGTGTCGCTCTCTTGGCGTAGGCTCTCTTCTCGTGCGCGGAGAGGTTTGATCTAAACATCATCTCTTGTTTACATGGAACGCCTTTCCATGTCTAAGAGGGACTCCTTTCGCCTCCATCACCGGCCAATTACTGACCATATCCTAGGGATCCTCCAAATGTGCCATCTTCCTTGAAGGATTTGTTCCCTACATTCGCATAGTCCATTTGTAAACAAACTCGGCCAGTTTATTTTCTTTTCTTCGATGATCGCGGCCATTACGATCGCTTTGCTTTTGATTGGTCAAAGCCGCCAAATTTGATGTCAATACTTTTGGCAACTATGTCCAAATGACTTGTGATAATCCTCCTTCAAGAAACCTCTTGTTTGTTTGTGTAAACTATTTTATCAGTATAGTCGAGCTTGGCTATTTCCTTCCAAGCATCAACCAAGTTTACATCAGCTTCGTTAATTTCTGATACTCCTTCCGTTGGTAGTGAGCAGTGTTCAGCCACATCCTTGGCAGAGATGGTGAACTTCTTTCCGTGAACGGATGACTTTATCCCTTCATCGTGAATCTCAGCGTTCACGTAGAATTGTGCGACCTCCTCCACATAGGTCATCGAATATTCCATCATTAGAAACGATTTCAGCCCGGACGTTTCGAGCTTCTCAGCTATTTTGTTTATGAGGGCGTCATTGGACCCCTGTTTCACCATGCCGTCGAAATCCACAGTAGACCCGGTGTGGATTTGCTTTCCTAACTTGACAAAATCATAAGTTGGTGCCATTTTTCAGAATTTTATCGAAGAAAGCTTAGAGATTGATTTGAAGATAGATAGGGTTTTGAGAGAATTTTTTCCTTTGCTTCTGAGAGAAAGAAATGAACAGTTTTGGTAGTGTGTGAGAGAAATGGACGAAAATGGTTTAAGTATGGTTTATGAAAGGACGTGCGGGTGGTTTTTGAAATGTGATCGAAATCAACGGCTTAGATTTTGCATGCCGATTTAGCATTTAATGTCTCGTATTTAATGCGGCAACATTTATATCCAATCATAAGCTTGGTGTGCAGCTTTTGCCTGTACACGTCATAATTATACTGACGTAATCCTTAAAACATTCCCGCTTAGTCAAAACGACTGCATTTTTGTCACTTTGCTCATAAGTGACTCAGCTTATCCCTCAGCTGATTTAACTCTTCTTCTCACAGTTCTCTTAGTGACTGAGCTAACATCTGACTTGGTATAGCTGTCTTTCCGATACGGCTGATTTTCTTAGCTGATTTGTGAGTTCAGCTCTTTTTCCCTTTTGTGTTCCATTTATTTTCTTTGATTCTTCTGAGTGTCAGCTTAGTTCAATTAACCCTAACTCATGCTTGTGTTCTTCAAATCTTGACTCACATAATGGTTTTGTGAAGATGTGTCACCAATTGTTTATCGGTTGAGATATATTCCAAGATGATGTCATTCTTTTCAACATGATCTCTTATGAAGTGATATCGACATCGATATGCTTTGTTCTTGAGTGCAACACAGATTTTGAGTGATTGCAATTGCACTTGTGTTATCACACATGATTGGAATTTCCTTTTCTCAACTTCATAGTCTCTCACTTTGTCTCATCCATAGGACTTGGGCACAATTGTACCGCCCGCAGCCTATGTATTCTGCTTGTTGTGGAGGTGGCTATTGAATTTTGCTTCTTGCTAAACCAGAAATCACTGTTTCCAAGCATTTGACATGTGCCTCGAGGTGCTTTTCCTCAACTCTGCATCCAAAGATAGTCGAGTCTCGAATAGCCAATTAGCTTGAATCCACCTTCCTTTGGATACCATAGGCCAACTTCTTGGCTTCCTTTCAAGTATCTCAATATTCTCTTAGTCGCTGTCATATGGCTCTCTTTTGGAGCAGATTGAAATCTTGCACATACACCTACTGAAAGAAAGGTGATGTCCGCGCTTCTTTGTGAGATAGAGCAATGATCCAATAAGTGCTCAGATCTTGTTTGATCTACTGAGCTTGCCATCCGCATCCATGTCCATTTTTGTCGATGTATTCATTGGTATTTTTCTGAAGACTTCTCCTCCATACCAAATTTCTTCATTAAATCTCTGGTATATTTTGTTTGACTTATGAAGGTTCCATCCTTCAAATTTGTTTCACTTGGAGTCCAAGGAAGAATGTCGACTCTCCCATCATGCTCATTTCAAATTTACTTTGCATGAGGTTTGAAATTTTTTCACACAACTCTTTGTTTGTGGATCCAAAAATGATGTCATCCACATATATTTGAACAAGCAAAGATACTCTTTTTGTCTTGAATTCGAAAAGTGTTCTATCTACTTTTCCTTTTGTGAATCCATTTTCGTTAGGAATTGTGACAAGGTGTCATACCATGCTCGGGTGCCTGTTTCAATCCATATAGAGCTTTCTTGAGTTTGTATACCTTATCTCCAAGAGTATTCTCGCTCAAATCCCGGAGGTTGTTCAACATACACTTCTTCTTCCAATAGACCATTTAGGAATGCACTTTTTTACATCCATCCGATATACAATGAAATTCTTGTGAGTCGCATAGGCAAGAAACATCCTTATAGCTTCCAATCTTGCTACACCAGGGCAAATGTTTCATCAAAATCTATCCCTTCTTCTTGACAAGAGTATCCTTTGGCTACTAATCTTGCTTTGTTTATTACCACGTAACCTTCCTCGTTCATCTTATTTCGAACACCCATTTAGTACCAATAACGTTTTGATGGATGGGTCTTTGCACTAATTCCCATACTTTATTTCTTTCAAACCGATTCAGCTCTTCTTGCATAGCTTGAATCCAATGTGTGTCGCCCAATGCTTGTAACACATCTTTGGGCTCTATTTGCGAGATGAAGCATGTGAACATAGCTTCTTGTTGAGTTGGATCTCGTTTTGACACCTTCTCTTATGTCTCCAATGACAAGTTCGTGGATGGTCTCTCGGCCATCTTACATCGGTTGGAGTAAGTTAGCTAGATTCGATCGTCTTGCGGTGTGTTGCTTTGATCGCCTCTCTCGTAGTCACTTAGCATTTGCAAATTTTCCACTTGTTTTTGAGATTCAACTATCTCATCTTCTTTCGAGTTTATAATTCGGCTTGACTTCAAAGATAGGACTCTTCTCGTATGGTTGGATGATTCAAACTTATCGGTGACTTTTCAATGTCTTCTCCATTTACATTTGGCTCATCGAATACCACATGAATAGATTCTTCTCGCAACCATAGTCCTTTTGTTGAGTATTCTCAGAGGCTTTGCTTTCATTTGAGTATCCCAAGAAAATTCCTTCATCGCCTTTAGCGTCAAACGCCTTTAGATTGTCTTTGCCATTGTTGTGGATGAAGCATTTACATCCAAATATTCTAAAATGCGCAACATTTGGTTTTCTTCGATCCAAATCTCATAGGGAGTCTTTGTCAAACCGCCTTTATCATACATCTGTTTTGAGTGTAGCAAGTGTATTGATTGCTTCACCCAAAATCTTTTTGGCGACCTTCGACTAACATGGTCCTTCTTTGCTTCTTTGAGAGTTCTGTTCCTTCTTTCTCGCAACTCCATTCTCCGTGGCGTCCTTGCTGCGCAGAGGTTCATGACCAATACCATTTTCAATACAATGTTGAGTTATTATTCCATTGACAAACTCGGTTCCGTCTCGATCTTATTTTGATAATGGTTTGGCTTTTCTCATTTTGAATTCTCTTCATCATTTGTGGTAGTTTTTAGAGAGTTTCTTTCTTCTTACACATGAATATTGTCCATGTATATCTTGAGTAGTCATCTACTACCACCAAGGTATATTTCTTCCCACTTATCCGGGCCGGTTCCACTTTGGGCCAAATAGATCCATATGTAGCAGATGCAATATTCTTGTTGAAGATGGACATGTCTTTTCTTTGAATGAAGATTTGATTTGTTTTCCCTTTCGACATGCATCACATATACTCTCCTTCTTGTATATCCGAGTCCGGAAGTCCTTCCACAAGATTACTTCGTGCTTGTTAATCGCGTTTTGAAATTCAGGTGGCTCACTTTTTTGTGCCACCCAACTTGATTCAAATTGCGCTTTTGCTAGTAGAGAGGTGTTGGGCGTTTTTGTTGACCAATCCACGACATACATGTTCTTCTCGTCCGCATCCTTGCAACACAACTTCATTCGATTCAAAGATCCTTGATTTGGCATATACCCATGTTAAATCCAACATTATAACCCTTGTCACGAGTTGATTGATGCTTAGCAGGTTGAAGTTGAGTCCTTCAACATATGCAACATCTGTGATTTCTAATCCATTCCTCTTGATGGATCCAATGCCTCTTATTTCACCTGGAGCTTCATTTCCTCCAAATATGACTTTCGCTCCTTTTACTTCCTTGAATTTTGACAGATTTTTCTTATTTCTCGTCATGTGTCCGGGAATGACCACTATCCATGTACCAGGTTCCTTGGCACTGTTTGTTCCTTGAACCCGCAATCAAGGAAATTAAGTTTTAGGTACCCATACTTGTGCGGGTCCCGAGGGGTTAGAATTGTAAGATGATCCAACCAACTTATAGCCAAATGATTTGACTCTAAGGGGTTGCCATCTATCGTGCCATAATCATAATTAATCTTGGCAAATTGCTTGGGGATTCTAGATTCATACAACTGTCTCTTTTGTCTGTATGCTTGCATATGTGTTTTGGCAATCGCCTTCTTTGGGTAATTTTGGTGTCTTTGAATGTAGTGCCTAGGTGCATATGTGTGCTGATGAACGCTCTTATACTTTTGGAATGGCCTTTCTTGAGTTCTGTGCCTTTGCCATTTGGGCTTATATTCCAATGAGTCGCTTCTTCTTTGCGAGTATTTTTCGTTTGGAGCCGAGGAACTCGGTGAATCTCTTCTCATTTGTCCTTTCAAACAAGCACTCATCAAAAATTGTTTTCCTTTTCCTTTATAACCAAGGCCAGTTTGCTTGTAATTGTGCTTTGGGGTGAATGTGTGTGCAACATTTAGAGTTTTGGATTTTTAGACTCTTCATTGCTTGAAGATCCTTTTTCCAAAATTACTCTCGAAGTTTGACATATCACGAGGAGTTAAATCCAGGCCTGTCTTGTCTCCACATTCTCTTTGACTCATAATAAGATCATCCAATGATTTAGATGCCTTAGTGAATGAGGCAATAACATTTTTGAGGTCATTCTCCTCTTTTATATGGCAAAGCAATTTTCGCTATTAACTTGGCTTTTTCGGCCTTTAAACTTTCATTCTCATCGGCTATTTGACTTAGAGTACTCGGCTCCTTAGTCATTTGTGTGTTTTGGCTCTTGAGTAGGTCTGTTTTCCTCATTTAGTAGTGTGTGTGAGGATTTAACGTGTTCAAAATCTTTCATCATCTTGCCTAATGAATCATAAAGATCAGTGGGTGATGAAGTGTGTGTGTCACAATCACTATCACTAGACCGAGTTTGATGAGTTAGAGTGTACCTCATCTTCTTGGTCGGAGTTGATCTTGTTCCTTGGCCATCAAACAGTTAGGGCTTCTTCTTCGAGTCACTTGAGTAGTCGGTTTCATCGCTCTCTCAATCGAGATGTCTCTCTTGACTTGGTTTGTCTCGGCGATCTCTGCAGCCAACATTGCCCTTTTCTTTTCTTGTCTTCTTTCTCTCAAGACTTTTCTTTCTTCTTCATTCCCGTATTTGTTGACTACGAGGATATGGACAATCAATGGCGTAGTGACCTGGTTGTCTACGGTTCCCAAAGATAGATATTCAACCTTTTGATCGCCTCTTTCCATTCTTGGATTGTCATCCCTTTGATATTGACTTTTGATGATCTGTTCTCTTGGTTGGCCTATCTTCCCTTGACTTGGAAGGAGCCGAGTGTCTTCTCGGAGGATTCGCCTTACCTCTCTTGTAGTTCTTATTGAAGAACTTGTTGAACCTTTTACTAGTAGGGCTATTTCTTCGGGTCAATAACTTCTTTGACCTCGGCTCTCTTCCCATCTTCAACAACTAGAGCAAATTTTGTTTTGGGTACAAATTGCCTCTCTTCCTCGATCTCTTCTTCTCACTCAAACTCATAGGCTTTGAGATCCGAGAATAATTCATGGTTGGATGTTTTTGATAGGTCCATGGAATGTCTTAGTGCCATGACCTTCATTTCCCATTCGGTTGGAAGACTTTTTAGGATCTTCATACACATTTCCTTCTGTGTATATTCTTTTCTAAGTCTTGTGATACTCGTTGGTGATTTCGTGAATCGAGCATCTAATTGATCTAGGTTTTCTCCTGAGATCATTTTGAAGTTCTCAAATTTCATGAGCCACTGATAATTTGTTTTCTTTGATTTGCTCTGAGCCTTCGCAAAATAATGTTAGCTTGTCCCAGATTTCTTTGGTTGTTTTGCATGATTTGACTTTGTTGAACATGGCTTTGTCCAGGGTTTTGTAAAGAATGTCCTTGGCCACATTGTCCAAGTTATATCTTTTTCTGTCATCATTTGTCCATTCAGCTCTTGGTTTTTCGATCATAGCTGGTCTGGGAGTTATATCCTCTTCACCTTCAATCGCACTCTTCTTACAAAGTGTGTTCACCTTTAAGATTTGCGGTGGCCCATCCTCTATCACTATCCACATCTCATCATGTAATTTGATAGATGAGCTCGCATACGAATTTTCCAATCATCAAATTCTTCAATTGTGAACATAGGGATGCGTGTCAAATTTGCTTCCATGATAATAAATTTTAATGATAAAAAGAGTTTTGAAAAATTAAGTACTAAAGCAGACTATGAAAAATTTGGAGATCTAGTTCAGTAACCAGTGCGGAAGGCTCAATGAACCAACCGCTCTGATACCACTTGTAGGTCCCAAGGGGTGTGAGTGTAAGGTTTAGAAGGGGGGTTGAATAAACCTTACCAAATTTTTGATTTAGTCCTTTTAAATATTCAGAGTTGATACTACACAGCTGTGTCCTAGGTGGACAGCCAATTTAGTTAATCAGTAGAGTTAGTCTCTCAACAAACTCAACAGAGCTGTTGATGGAATAACTCAGCTGTTAAGTCTAAATTAACTCAACTGTGGTTTGTTTTCAGCGGAAGACTTAACACCCTTAAGTTTGGTTAAGTGGAGATTTAAAGCTTGATTTAGTACTTAGAAATTATCTAATGGATAGCAAATATGTCAGCAGAATTAAGCAAATATAGTGCAGGAATTTAAGTGCTGAAAAGTAAATGACACAATTAGATTTTTATAGAGGTTCGAAGATGGGGTAATTCTTCTACTCCTCTCTTCTTCAACTCCTGGAGGAATCCACTAGGTATTGATCAATATACAAAGTGGTAACAGTCCAGATACAAGTCTTGATCACACGGTGACTTGATCCTTTGGGACTCGGCCTGAGACGCCTTGATCACTCGGTGGCTTCTCGTGCGACTACCTTCTTCACAGGGTAAATTTTGCCTTGCTACTACACTCACTTGCTTAAGCTCTTTGGATTTGATCACGAAGCCCTCCAAAAGCTCAAGACTTGGTTCGACCTTGAACCTTCCTACTATCCTTCGAGGAATGTAGACCCTTGATGTTTCGCAATTTCCTCTTCAACTCGATTGAAGTTATCTTTCCTTCACGGTGAGTGTTGGATTGTTGTTCTTCGTAGTGTAGGCTTGAGGATTGAGAGTATTTCGGGTTTTCGGTTCTAATAGTTGCTTGAACGTTTGTGGTTGTGTCCTTGTACTCTCGTGAGTTATTCCTCGCCTTTTATAGTGATCTTTCAAAAATTTGCCCGTTGAAGAGATAGCTTATTTTTGAAAGTCACTTGCAATGTCGCTGGTTTGTCTTGTTGCGATCCTTGGAATTGCCATTTCCTCGTATGAATTGTTCTTCACTTTTTCGTAGTTCGACACGGTGTAGTGCTTCCCATTCGTTTATTCCTTTTGCACGCAGGGACCGAGCACTTCGAGAAAGGTAGTATGGAGATATTACTTGTTTAGGTAATTCTCTTGATTTTACGGCAACGGATCTTTTTGATTATCTCGACTTGACCGCATTTCCTTGCTTTCCCCTGGTGACTTAGAGTCGCCTTCCAATCATGGATGACTCTTTCGTCACTTCAACTGAGACTTGGCTTTTCTTGAGTTGACTTGACCGATACTTCACTCACCGCATCTCGATTGCTTCTTCAAGAGAGTTCCCGTCTACTCTTTTTTGCCATACTCACTGCCTCGCAATGAGTCTTCCTTCTAGTCTCTAGTTGTCTTCTTGCATGTTTGGGCGTAGCTGATTTAACTCAACTTGACCAGCCCTATATATTACAATGTAGTTTACAACAAAAATTGGGGTGCCAACTTCCTATTCTAAGTTTTACATGGCATTCATCAAAATCTAAATAATAAATTTCCTAACACAAGTACAGACAGTCAAGTATTATTGATTCAGGGAAGCAGTTTAAGAAAATTTTGAAAATTCGCGAGTAGCAATTTTGGCGTTGGTGGAGTTTTTGGATGAAGATGATTATCGGAAGGATAAGCAACCTTCGATATCTTGAAAGATTAGGTGGAACATAAGTCCCGCTATAGATTCAAAATCGCAAGGCGAGGAAGTCGCTCCGCGATCGGGTATTAATCGGTCAAATTGATCCGATAGGTCAAGGTTTTTGGGAAAAATAAAATAATTTAATTAAATCTCCAAGTCAGAGGGTCCAGGGCTATTTTAGTAAAAGAGAAAATAATTTGAGTTAGGTCATTTATAAAAGAGAAATTGTAATTTAGCCCCGTTTTGTAAAAATCAACACTTTTGGGGTTAAAAATTGAATAAATAAATATCCCGACCTTGAAAAATTAAGAGGTCAGTTCCTAAATTCTCCAAATTGTCCAGAGATTCAGGTTTTTAAAATTTTGAGGTCGATATTTAGTAAAATTCTCACATTGGCCCCAAATTTGTAAAATTTTCCAATTCGGACCTTAAGTTTAAAATAATCGGAACTCACAAACCGGAAGGGATTTTAATGTGATTCCAGTTGGAAAATGTCACTAAGGTTAGTAGTATATTGGGACAAAAGCAGTTTTTAAAAGAAATATGTGTAGGTCCTTTAACTTTTGAAAATATCATTTTCGTCCCATTTTGAAATAATTGCCTTTAAGGCTTTTAGGGGTCCAATTGTTATGAAATTTGAACCTTGGGTCCAAAATATAATTATGTTATAGTTAATTTAGTATTTCCAGGTGCATGGGCTGCATAAGTCCTGGAAATTTCATTTGGGTCCTCAAGTTTAGTATTTTACACTTTAGTCCCTCAATTTTTTGTAAAATTACTTTCCAAGCCCTAAACACTTGGATTTTTGGAATACTTTTAAAATGTGTCATTCCCAGTACCTTAAGAGTAAAAATTTCAAATTTTAAAGCTTAGGTCTGGTACAGTTTTAAAATTTGCAAAGTAGCCCTTAAACTTTCAAAATTTTACAATCTAGTCCTTGGGCTTTTAAAGGTTGATTTTATTTAACTTAAAACTCTTAAAACTTTATTAAAATGTCCAAAAGTCATTTTTGAACCTGAGTACAGTCCCAATTTTCGTAATTTGCAGAGGGGTCCTTTAACTTTTATTTTCTTGCAATTTAGTCCACCAACTTTCCATTTTTACATTTTTAAGTCCAAAATTGAAATTTAATCAATTATGCTCGACTTTTCCAGGTTATAAGGCATCCAAAATATAGATTTTAAAGATCATACACATGCATGTCCAATACATACAAGAATTCATCAATTAAAACATTAAATTGCACATGCATGCATCTAAAATTTAATAAATATCAAATTTGAGCAACTCTTGAGAATTTTCATGATTTGATACATAAAATTGACATGCAATACATAGATTATATATATCTCAAGGCTCATGATCAAATTTTCTACATGCATTTAATAAAAACACCTAATAGTTGGAAAATATTTTTCCACCCACCTTAAAATTGGAAATTGTGAAATAAAAGGATAATTTCACAATTTTTGGATGAGGCTTCTTAGGTCAGCCCCTAAGTCAAAAAATAACAAAAATTTGAAGTTAGAAAAATGAGAGAAAAATTAGAGAGAAAAGAAAATAAGAAGGACTACACTTTACCTTGTGTAGTAGTGTTTGGAGACTAGTTGAAGCTTAAAAATTAGAAATTTTGGCTCAACTCCAAAATCTTCTAAGGTCAGCCCCTATTTCTCAAAAATGAAAAAGGGGTGTTAAAATTTGAAAAAAATAGAAAGAGTAGGAAAGAAGGGGTCTAGTACTCAATTCTTACCTTGTAGTCCAAATCCCTCTACTAATTCTTCTTCAAGTTTGAAGTCCTTTCAAAAATGGTGTCAAGCTCTAATCTTCAAAGTCTTCTAAATGTACCTCCAAACCAAATTCAAACTTAAGTTAAGAAGGTGGAAGAGATGAACTATGTGATATCAAAAATGGATTGAAGATAAAATTTCTTACCTTGTAGTATAGATGTTTTCGATTTTTATGAAGAAATAGGGGAAAAATCTTGAATTTTTTTCTAAGTATAGAAGAAGAAGTAAGAAGAAGAGTAGAGAGAAGTTGGGAGTTTTTAGAGAGAAGGAGGAGAAAGTCTTTGAGTGTTAGAATGCGACTGAACCTTTCTTCACAGTAGGCAAAATTGCTTGCTACTACATTCTGACTCACTTGCTTAAGCTCTTTGGATTTGATCACGAAGCCCTCCAAAAGCTCAAGACTTGGTTCGACCTTGAACCTTCCTACAACCCTTCGAGGAATGTAGACCCCTTGATGTTTTAATTTCCTCTTCAACTGATTGAAGTTATCTTTCCTTCACGGTGAGTGTTGGATTGATGTTCTTCGTAGTGTAGGCTTGAGGATTGAGAGTATTTCGGGTTTTCGGTTCTAATAGTTGCTTGAACGTTTGTGGTTCGTGTCCTTGTACTCTCGAGTTATTCCTCGGCCTTTTATAGTGATCTTTCAAAAATTTGCCCGTTGAAGAGATAGCTTATTTTTGAAAGTCACTTGCGATCATTGGCTTGTCTTGTTGCGATCCTTGGAATTGCCATTTCCTCGTATGAATTTTTCTTCACTTTTTGAGAGTTCGACACGGTGTAGTGCTTCCTATTGGTTTATTCCTTTTGCACGCTTCGGGACTCGAGCACTTCGAGAAAGGTAGTATGGAGATATTACTTGTTTAGGTAATTCTCTTGATTTCGTGCAACGGATCTTTTTTGATTATCTCGACTTGACCGCATTTCCTTGCTTTCCCAGGTGACTTAGAGTCACTTCCAATCATTGGATAACTCTTCACATCAACTTGAGACTTGGCTTTTCTTGAGTTGACTTGATCGATACTTCACTCACCGCATCTCGCTGCTTCTTGATAGAGTTCCCGTCTACTCTTCTTTGCCATACTCATTGTCTCGCAATGAGTCTTCTTTCTAGTCTCCAGTTGTCTTCTTGCATGTTTGGGCGTAGGCGATTTAACTTTGACTTGACCAGCCCTATATATTACAATGCGAGTTTACAACAAAAATGGGGTGCCAACTTCTTATTCTAAGTTTTACATGGCATTCATCAAAATCTAAATAATAAATTTCCTAACAATTTCCCCTTTTTGATGATGCCAAAACTTAAACCATTCAAAAATGTGAATAGCAGAGATACATAGATAGTGTATTCACATAGAATGTATGCGTAGAATCAATCCTTTTATTGATCATAGCATTCTTGTTCTTTTACACAACTGTTTACAAGGTGTATCAGAGCATACATTTGTCTACACAAAAAAAATAAAGAAATTATAGCTTTATTTCAGAAGACTTACATTGTATGTATTTACATAATAAAATACATGAAGGGGTGGACAGCAACACTTCATCTCCTTCGTTGTCTCCTTCTTTCATCTTGTTCAACATCTTCTTCTCTTCTTCTCTTTTTCTCATCGTCAGCTGCCTTCTTTTTCTTTTCATATGCCTTCCTGGCAGCTTCATCTCTTCTTAATCTCTCTTGTCTTTCCTCCCATAGCTGAGTTTGTCTCTTGTTTTCTTCTTCTATTCTTTTCGCATACTTGCAAATTTGCTACTTGGTCAAGACCAGCCCAGTAGATCCCTCCTTTCTTGCCTGGATCTATATATTCAATGTTTTTGGGCAGAGGCCAGGTCCAAGCCTCTTCCTCCACCACGCTTCTTCCTCTACTCGGGCGTGTATTGTCTTGAGGGGTCTTCTTTTCAGTGAGTGACCCAGAGCGATCTTGGTAGTCTCGTACTGTCGCCTTCTTCACATAACGTGAGACCCTTTTCCCAAGACAAGTCCCAAGCTTGAGCCATAGACATATTTGCAAAGTATCCTTCGGATGCGAGCGTTTTAAATTCATCAATCGGTCGTGGCTCGTTTCCCGACATCCGAGATGGCATAAGTGTGTCTCGCTCTCACCGGAATGCCTCCATGTTGTTTCAAGATGTTCATAACTCGGGCATCCATTCTTCCTTCCACTTCCTCCATCCCTTCTTCAATTGTCTTTCTCTTTGACCATAGATATAGCAGAGTGTTGGAGTGGCGAGTCACGGGAGTTTGTTGCGATAATGTCACCGTGACAAGACCTCTAAGGTGACTAATAAATACAAAAATAGTAATAATGATCAATCAAGTGATCATAAATGCAAAATAGAATTAATAAGGATCATGATCACAAGAAATTAAATAAATGAAGTAAAGTAAAAAATATATATATATATTATTAATAATTACCCATCAAAGTGACGCGGTAAAATAGTCGATCAAATTCATAAACGACAATAAGGATCAATTATAATCTCGGAAAAAAAATCGGGGTTTCACATCCTCCCCTCCTTAAATGAATTTGGTCCCCAAATTCTCTTCAGAATAGTTCTGGATATTGATTCATTATGTCTTCTTCCATTTCCCACGTTGCATCCTCGTCTCGGTTGTGGTTCTGCCACACTACCTTAACCATTGGGATTTCTCTCTTACGCAACTGTCGTATCTGCTGATCAATGATCCGGATCGGCCTCTCGGCGTAGGATAGATTTTCCATTAGAGGAGGAGTATCTCGAGTGATGATATGCTCGGGATCTGGCTGATACTTCTTCAGTCTCTAACAGCGGGAAAGGCCAAAGATACGATTTCAAATAAATCCCATAATATCCAGAATGTGAATGGACACACCAAAAATAACTCCCATTTTTAACTGATATTCAAACAAAATTACCTATTTACCCTTAACAATCATTAATTAAATATAAACTAAAATAAAAATTAATTAAATCTGCATCGTTAAAAGAAATAGGTCAACACCCAAGATTTGATCTCACATACTTATTTAAATTATGTGGACTCACCAGATCCAAATCCTATATATTAATAGTTATCTTTCAAAATTATAAATACTCCATTAACATTTGTTTCTATTTTAAAAAAAAGGACCATATGAATGGATATTTGTTAAGTTAATATAAACCTCAAGTTACTCTTTGATGTACTCTTCAATGCCATTTAATGGAGTGTATGCAAAAACTTCTGCATTTAAAAGAAGTAATTCATTATAGCAGAAGTAAAAGTAGTTGAGAATCAGAATTTAAAAGTGTTTGCAAATACAATCAGAATTTAGAGCACTCGGTGAAAATATTGTAAAAATGCTTATTTGTTTATAAAAGTCAAACCAAAAGAATAATAAAAATCTAAAGGTCATGAGTATATATATTTTCACTTTGAAAATTTTCATTTTGTTAGAGAATGGTATGAAAAATTTATCAGTGAGAATAATTTTTTTTGG
Organism: Rehmannia glutinosa; assembly: GCA_016081115.2. Lineage (NCBI taxonomy): Eukaryota > Viridiplantae > Streptophyta > Magnoliopsida > Lamiales > Orobanchaceae > Rehmannia > Rehmannia glutinosa. The sequence goes on from JABTTQ020002620.1 coordinate 48,494, forward strand.
AGATGTGAATGAATATGGAATGAAAATGTAATGATGAAATATGATATGAAGTTGGAAAAGTAAATAATGATTGATAGTTGAAAATATGAGAGTTGGTGAATAGTAAAATTTTTGAAAAATTGTGTAATAATGATTTATTTTTTTGAAAAAGTGGGTAGATATGATAGGTGTGAGAAAAAGTGGGAGTGAGTTACTAATGTAATTTTTGAGAATTTTGATAAACAATCGCATTTTGAGTTTAAAAAAATTCTCTAGTGGGACGAAAATGAAATTTTTTTGATAGCCAGGCACAACCTAAGCACTAATCTCCCTATTTTAGACTCTGGTTATATAAAGTAGAATTAGAAGCAGAAACTAACATTTGAAAATACTAAAAACTAGTTTCATTTTCAACCAAAAGTTTAAAACACCTTCGTTTTAGTGATTGCAAAGACTCTCAAAGAAGCTCCTAGAAGCACTTTAAGTAGTTCTATGCGGTTACACCTTTAACAAACTATCCTCCTTTCTTTTTTTGTTGTCACTGTGGGTTTGTGAGGCATTAATAAATGGAAAAAGGACATAAATACCCCATTTTTCATACCTAATACCTGCACAATATCCACCCGGCCCAGATGTTTCACAAAAATACCCGATCAGGCCCAATTGTTTCCCAAAATATACCAGCTCCAACAAATTCCGGACAAAAGTACCACTCTTCTGCATCTTCGGCGAATTGCATCATTTTCCCTCCAAAAATCACGGCGCTGATCAAAACAAGATCTCTGATCAAAAATACAATTCTCACATTCCAAATATTAATGAAGAACAGCAGAAACGCAGAGATACGAGGAAAAAAATAGAGAGAAAATACTGGACAGTTCGAATCGCAATTCAAGCTCAAATATCAAGAGGAGGAAGAAGACCAAAACAGGTAACAACAACGCGATATGTTTATCTTGTTCTGAGAATACATTGCTTCGATCAATTTAATGATTTTACATATACAAATTTAGGATTTTAATGTGTGTTAAATGAAATTGACATTGAATTGAACAATTAATTTGGAATGCAAATCCAAAACCCTGGCAGTTGTGATCTTCAAAATGCTTATTTAGCTCGAATTATAATCCAAAATTCTACAAAAATTGCTTCTCGTGATTATCTACGAATAAAACATGTCAATATGGAAAAAACTGAATGCAGTATATTACGTGATTATTTCACATATGTTTCTTTTATGTTTCACAATTGTTTCGTTAGCCTAATACATAGCATTGCTTCTTGACGTACATATACATTATTTCATACATGTTTCATTTATGTTTCACTTAGCCAACTATTCATTGAATTTCACAATTGAATGGAGCAAATTCCAGTTGTAGTATACCACAATGGACAATGGGGAGAAAATAAAGAGTATGGAAACTTTGAGATAACAGGAATACTCATTCCAATGGACATCACATTCAGCACACTAAGGGAAATCTTAGAATAACAAATTCAATACAAAAAAGATGTAGAAGCTATGCAGATTAGATACAAATTGACAGAGACTCTGCCACCATTGAAAATTGAAAGTGATTACAATCTCAAATTCTACCTGGAAGTGAAAAGCAAAAAAATGGATTGGATGAAGTTTCCTTTGTGCATAGATATAGTAAGATACGAACCGAGCTTGGAAATAACAACACAGCAAAATGTAACGGAAGGAACGAGCAGCATGTCTATAGAGAGCTCACTGAAGGAAAACATGGGCCAAAACACGATTGATTACATCGACTATGCAAACCTCATTAGCAGAAATGTGGTCGGAGAAGAAGACACGATGGAAATTCAAGAAATTACACATCTTTCAAGAACAATTCCAAAAGGGAGATGTCTATAACACCAAGGAGGAATTGATCAAATGTACTCATTTGTTATGCGTTGAAACATCATTTTCAATATAAGGTGAATAGGTCGTGCAAGTAGAAATACTACGTAAATCAGATCGATGAAAATTGCAATTGGCATTTGAGAGCATCTTCCACATCGGTACAACAACATTCATAGTAAAAGAGCACGAAAGAACACACACATGTCCGCCGATAAGATAATGAGCGACAATAGGCACGCCACGATAAAAATAGTTGGGGACATTATCAAATCAAAGTACCTCAACAACATCAAAACAGTCTACATGCCAACAGATATAATTAGAGACATGAAAGACGAGCATGGAATAAGTCTCGACTACAAAAAGGCATGGAGATCGAAAGATAAAGCGTTACGGAGGTAATAAGGGGAAGGTAGGATAAGTCTTATCGTAAAACTACAGGCTTGCTTGTACATGTTGGAGGAAACAAATCCCGGATCGATCACTGAAATAGTAACAAAGAAGGATGACACGTTCCTCTTCTTGTTCATGGCTATCAGAGCATCGATAAAAGGATGGAAGCATTGCAAGCCTGTTATTGTTGTTGACGGCATGTTCCTCAAAGCAAGCTATGGGGGGACTTTGTTGTATGCCTGCACACAAGATGGCAATGGGAGCGTTTTCCCATTAGCTTTTTCAGTAGTGGATTCTGAGAATGATGGGAGTTGGGTGTGGTTTTTCACAAAGATAAGACAAACCTTTGGTCTCAGGGAAGGGATGTGCATAGTCTCAGACAGACACGTGAGTATCGAGACGACAATAAAGGAGGTACAAAATGTAAAATATTTCTTTATATGATGTTTCACGTTTGTTTCTTATATGTTTCTTTCACGTTTCACATATAGTTTCAAAAATATTCCACTTTACAAAAATCTCACAAGTATATTATTTTAACGATTAGGTATATCCTGAGGTCTCTCACGGGCTGTGCACGTATCATCTACTGAACAATTTGAGGGCAAACTTCAAAAGAAAAAACAGCGAAATATGAGATTCGTTCATAGCAGCAGCAAAAGCATACACGAATGAATAGTTCCAAAAGCAAATGTCTGCACTTGACAACATAAACAGCATAATTAGACCCCATTTGTCCAACATCGACTATGAGAAATGGACATGACTCCATTGTCAGAGCAAACAATATTTTGTCATGACTTCAAACATCGCATAATCATCGAATGCGGCACGGTGGCGGAGAGACCTACCGTGAATAAAGTTTGCTCGAATACTTGAGATCTTTAGTTTAAGATTGGACGTGCAGACATCAGATTGAGGCAAGATCAACATTCACAAGGATGACAAAAAGAGCTGAAGAGTATATGGGGAAAACTACACCATTTCACAAAATTTAGGGGTAATTTAATGCAAACTTTCATTAGTTGGTCCATTGTTTCAAACATGTTTCTTATATGTTTCATTTATGTTTCAGGTGAAGCGATCAAATGACTTTATCTTCAAAGTCACAGAAGCTGAGAAGATATTTGTCGTAGACCTGGAAAAAAGGAGTTGCACATGAAACAAGTTTCAAATGGATGAAATTCCTTGCCCACATGCTTTAGTGGTAGTAAAAGATTTGAATTCAGATCCGTACCAATACTCTCGGCATACTACATGAAGGAAACAATGGAAGTGGTTTATTTGGAAACAGTGTATCCAATCCCACATAAAGATACCTGGGTCCTGCCAGAAGAAATCAACACAATGATGATTCTATCGCCGGAGGGCAATGCAAAGTCTAGAAGGCCAATGAAAAGAAGACACAAGGCAGCTTGGGAGAAAAGTGCCAAAACCAAATGTGGTAGATGTGGGGATCCTGGTCATAATAGAAAAACATGTAGGAATCAACCAAACACAAAATAGGACTCATAGTAGAATATTACTATTACGAATATACATGTAATTGATACAACTTCCACATATAGAAAATCAAAAGCAAATTGTTTCTATGTTGTTTCAAATATGTTTCTTACAATATGATGACAAAACAAATGTTTGTTTCAAATGTGTTTCAGATATGTTTCTATTACACAACGAAACCATTTACCAGATGGAGACGATAAGAAACGTAACACAAAATGCACAATAATTTGAATCCCAAACCAAGCAACATCAATACATTAATTGAAAAACATCTCATAACTCGTCTACAAATTGTTCAAAAACGTACAACCAACAAAATCTAATCGATAATCAAAACAGCCAATAACGATCCAAATCCTCCAAGGAAAGCTATTATAAATACCAAATATCCCATACTACTAAAAGTAACAAACTTAAGGCAAATTTGTTCAGGTGGTTACACAAATTATTAAGATTTTCGTAACAACAATTCCCTGCAATCCTTAGGGACTGGAGGCAGAATTTCAATGTCGATGTCGTCCTCGTCGCTGTTTTGGTGCTTCAGCTTCGCGTGATTGTAGAGCACATGACTAAACCTTGACCGCTCATTCTCTACGTCAAACACCTTAGCATCCATTTTCTTCCTGGCAACAAAATACTCAGCATAACAGGCAACAAAAACACCATAGTCACTACAAAAACAAATGTAAAAATAGACAGTCAGCCATATAAAACAACAAAAACAAAAACAACAAAAAAGAACAAACAAATTGAAAATACATAGAAAAAACGTACTTCTTGTTCTGCAAAGGAATGTCTTTCAGAACAACGACTTTCATAGCAGCATTCGGATCACCGGAATATGCACCCTCGCCAAGTACATCATTGGGATAGACATCATAAAAGGCTACCAAGGACAGAAACCTAGGAAGGAGAGAGCTGTAAGCTTTCAAAGCTTCAGCAACAACTTTTAGAGAATCATCCATCTTCAACGAATTGTACAGATAGATGTTTCTCTCCTTCACGCTCAACCGTCCCATTACCCAATGATATGGCCGTCCGCACGCCATATCATATCCCATGATATAGTCCACAACTGTGGTATTGACATTGATCATGGACAAATCAAAATGTTTCTTCTTTCTTTTGTTCACTTGGCAATATTTCTTATAAATGATTTGGATGCACCGATCAAATATCAAATCAGTCGTTGTGAATGTCACAACACTATGCCCGTATAGGAACTTCTTCCTCAAATAGTAGAAAAGCACATCAATATGCTGCAAAATGAACATAAAACACAATCAAAAAACAGAAGGGACAATTCAAAAAACAACATGGAAGGTAATAAAAACTTACAGAAGAAGCCAAGTACTCATCAACATAATACATGTTGTGAAACCATGACTTCGACTTCACTTCGCAGACACCAAGTTTCAAAGAAGGCTCAACTTTGTCATCTTCCTCCGAGTATCGATTTGGGCTGAAAAAGAGTATCAAATAAACACAAAACCAAAAATAACAAACTAATCACAAATTTATAAACATGTATGTAATTGTTTCATATATGTTTCAAAATGGTTTCACAATTGTTTCAGATAGTTATTAATTACAAATATGAAAATAATAAAGGTGTATATCCTTGAGAATCAAACCCTTCCACAAGCCAGTCGTTCAAGCCATCCGAGAGGGCCCTTATCCCCGGACCTTCACCCATATTCTCGTCCAGCGGGCACCTTCCATTAACCAAGGGCTTTGGAACTTTCTCGCCAGCATCCACAAGAACATCTTTGTCGCAGGCATCTTCTAATTCAATCACCACGTCCGCGGGTTCACCACCTTCAGCGACAACATCACTGGAAGACTCAAAGTTAGTGGTGAATTGAGTTCTCACCGCAACGGACGGTTTCAAAACCCTCTTCATAGAAGGAGACAGATCGGAGGAGACACCAACTAGACTTTTCAAAGCACCCTGAAACAAAAAAACAAAAGGCAATAAAATAACAAAGAACAAACAGAATCCAAAAACAACAAAATAACAGAAACTATAATTTAAACACACTTTTCCCAGTGCAGCTTGACTTGCAGTGTTTAATATGTCATCAATTTGAGAAAGGCTGAGATTGTCAAGTTCATGAGAACTAAAGAATTTCTGCTCCTCCCCGCCGTCCTTGATCGTGTCATCATCAACCTTCTCAACCTCACCACGGTCCTTGATTGATTCATCAAACACATTCTCCATCTCGCTACCATCTTTCCTTGATTCATCAACCACGTCATCCACGCCCTGTTCCAGACTAACCAATCCACTAGCTGCAACTCCCTCTACAGCACTCAAATCACTTTCACCAGCGTCATCTTTTTTTTTTCCAATTTCCCCAACGGGAACATCCACATTCCCATCATAAACCTCATCCTCTCCATGTTTTTCCTCATCTGCATCTTCCTCAGAACCTGAACCTAATGACATGCCATTAGATTCAGTTTCACTCGTAGACTCTGATTCATCAACCTTCTCAACTTCATCGACAACACAACGAACCTACATAAAAAACAACAACCATGTGATGAACAGAAACAACAAATAAACAATATTGAGCGGTATGATTCAGGCCACTACCACTCACAACCTCCTTCCGCTTCAACCTTCCAACAACAAAATCTTCGTCAACCGAGCTAAACGTGTACTTTGATTTATCATAGAATGTCTGAATGCCCAGCTGCACAAGCTCATCATCAGTAGGCCACAAGTTCTTCAAACCCAACTGTGAAAAAAAAAAAATCAAAAGTCAGAAACATAAAAGAAACAATTCTGAAACATAAATAAAACAAAACAGCAAGAAAAAAAAATAGTAAAATCATATTGCCTATTCAGCCAATCGATTGAATATCTTCATCTCAAGGTCTTCGGCACGAACTTTGTTGTCTTTCCCGGACATTGAACAAGTCCAATTTAAAATCCTCGGGATCTCACAGTCAACCCGAGCACAAAACTTGTCGTTCACCTCAGGGCAACACTCATAGCACCATATCTGGAAAGCCAACGGAAATCCTTGAATTCTATAGAATTTCGTACGCTTCCAACCAGGATTCTCCTCGCCTTGAAGTTTTTTTTCGTAAAAGATTTTCGCCTCAACTCACACATCATCACATCGAACAACTCACTCCCCAAGGATATGTGTAAAAACATCCATATCCTTGTCAACCAACTCAAAAATGACATCTCGACGTAACTACCTAGGTAGAAGTAAAAAAAAAAATGGAGAAAATAAAGTAAAGCCAACTTCAGTGCGTCTAAATCCCCATCACCCCAAACACGGAGTAAAAAACATTCCTCGATCGATTGCCTATTAAACTTGTTCCTACTAGTAAAATACTTCTGAAATATAACTGAGCTCCGAACATCCCCAGACAACGAAGGCCTAACACCAACACAATTCAAACCAGTCACAATAGCAAACTCACCCAACCCAAACCGCAACAACTTCCCACTCACAGAAACAACAATTTCGTCCTTCTTCGAGTGGATGACTTGACGTTTCAACAGAAAATGGACAAGTTGATTCTGGCAATCAACTTCTTTCATTTCCAGGAAATATCCAAAATAGGTATTCTTAAATGTCTCCAGTTGGGTGTCAGTTAAGGTGGTCTTTATATTCTTAATAACATCAACTAGAAGGCATTATTTACTCGAGCACTGAACCATTCAGCAGGGTCAAGAACATACTTGAAACCCTAGAAACAACAATGAAACAAAACAAAAACATAAAAGAAACACAAAATCAACAACCACTTCAACTTAAAATACATAAAAGAATAAATGAAACATAACAGAAACAAATAAAAAACAACATCGAAACAAACAAAAAGAGTACAAATCAAAATACACAAAACTCATACCTCAACAACATCAGTTTCTTCAAAGGAAACCTTCTTCTTCCCAACAGCTTTAACACCGACATTCGATTTCACACCATTAAAACACGATTTAACATCCAAAACCGCTTCTTCCTCAAACAAATTTTCTACTTTCCTCTTCTTAGAATCCATAGAACCAGCAACAACCTTCTGAACTTTCCTCTTTTTCGAGGAATCTATTGATATCTTCGAAGAACTTCTCAAAATTCTCTTATGAGGAGTGTTTTTAGGAGCCTTTAAAATAATACGAATACCAGAGGTTTGAAAAACAAATTAACCCTACGAATAAAGTGATGAAGCTCGAACGAATGAAACTGAAACCAATAATGGAGAACGTGGCCACGAACGACTGAATAATAGCAAAAAAACGGGCGCAAAATCAAGTATGGAAAGAAGATGACAAACTAGTAAGAATTTGCTTTACCTGGGTTAAGAAACAGGAGGGGGTAAAAAACTGAATAGAAACATAAAGTGGGTGGGTATATTTGGGGAAAAAAAGGAGCGGGTCGAGTAGATTTGGAATAGGGTGGTATTTTTGTCTTTTTTTGAAAAATGAGTGTATTTTGTGTAATTTCCTCTTAAAAAATAGTTTTAAATAACCTTTTACAGGCCCATGTACATACACAAGCCACTATATTGGACAAAAATTCCAGAATTTCTTTAGTTTAGCATCATTTTTTTCTTTTGATACTCTCTTAATCCTAATGACAAAATGTTAAAATGAGATCCATATTACTATTTTTGAAAAAAAAAATAGAAATATTAGAATTTTTCTTAAATAGATCCAATATAATATAAAAATAAAGAAATATTAGAACTTAACTTACTAATAAAAAGGTAACGACAAAAATTCATATAGGACCGTCTAACGGGTCGTATTTTTGAGACAGATCCTCCACAACCTATGACCCAACCCAAAAAATTGGTGGTAGTTTCAGTAAATATTTAGGCTAAAGAGGCGAGATGGATGAGAATTAAAAAGTATTAGTTTTTTCTAAAAGTATCACTTTTACCCGAAAAGTATACGTTTTTCAAAGTAATGTTCTCGTGCATCATCTTTGTAATATTAGGCGATGACATAGTATCACTTTAGGCTTGAAAAGTATCACTTTAACACTAAAAAGTAAACGTTTTCAAACTAACAAAATTGATATTATTTATATGTAATACACAACCTTGTTTAAGTATCACTTTTTATTACAAAAAGTATTACTTTTACTCTAAAAAGTATATGAAAGTAACAAAATCGAATTTGAAAAGTATTAGTTTTTTCCCTGAAAAGTATTAGTAGTTTCCCGATGAAAAATGTTTTTTAGATTAAGCGAATATTTTAATGATTAATATAGTCATTGAATTACACAAATAAATTTCACACCATCAAACTAACAAAGGACTTTAGCTTCATCCATTAAAACAAACTCACAAATCCTCCCAAATATTTTGTTGAGAGGAGAAACTGTAAAATTTTAACCACCAAAGCTACAAGAAGTTCAACCATTCTACTTATAAGCTTATACGGTATCCATGGCAATGTCAGTCTTGTTGGAAATTAAACTTGATTTAGCCCAAGTAATATTGGGCTTGGAAGATTAATTTTGAGATAAAAGAAAAGAATGAGAGTCCAAGCCCAAATGGCCCAAGTTCTAGAATATATCTAGAAAAGTCTTATGAAAATATCTTAGATATTATATGTAGGAAATCTTGTAGAATATTCTAGTAAAGTAGATATTTTGGAGGATGATTCTAGTGGATGAATTATAGCCATTAGATCAAATAAATCCTAGCCATTGGTTAGGAAGTTGTACTAGTATAAATAGGGGTGTCTTGATCATTTTGTAACAAGCCAAATTTGAGAAGAATCAATACAAGCAAATATTCATCCACCAAAAAAACTCTCTTATATTTCTTAGCCTAAATAACCTCCTCCTTCTAAAAGAAAAAATAATTCCTCTTCCAACTATCAATTTCTAAATAACCCTTTCTTACCTAAATTGAGATAACCCTCCTCCAACAAAGTGGTATCAGAGCCACAAGATCACTTGTGGTTTACATAAAATTATGGCAAATGGTGTGGCTTCCTTTCAAGTTCCTATGCTCAACACAAGCAACTATGATAATTGGAGTATCAAGATGAAGGCCCTTTTGGGTGCACACGAAGTTTGGGATATTGTAGAAAAAGGATATGTGGAGCCACAAGACGAGACTACACTATCTCAAACTCAAAAGGATAATTTAAAAGATTCAAGAAAGAGAGACAAGAAAGCTCTCTATCTCATCTACCAAGCGTTGGATGATGATGGTTTCGAAAAGATCTCAAGTGCAACTACCGCCAAGGATGCATGGGAGAAGCTTCAAACTTCTCATAAAGGAGCCGAGCAAGTAAAGAAGGTACGTCTCCAAACATTAAGAGGTGAATTTGAAGCTTTACATATGAAAGAGTCCGAATCTATTTCCGATTATTTTTCAAGAGTTTTGGCGGTTTCTAATCAAATGAAAAGAAATGGTGAAAAGTTAAGTGATGTGAGGATTATGGAAAAGATACTCCGTTCTTTAAGTCCTAAATTTGAGCATATTGTTGTAATAATTGAGGAAACAAAAAATTTGGAGGAGATGACTATTGATCAATTATTGGGGTCATTACAAGCATATGAAGAAAAAAAAAAAGAAACAAGATATTGTAGAACAACTTTTTAAAATGCAAGTGAAGGATAAAAAAGAAAGTATGGGCAATGAACGATGTCAACATGGAAGAGGTCGTGTCAAGACGAGGTCGTGGTCGTGGACGTGCACGAGGAGGTCTCAATAATAATGAAGATAGAAGAGAATACCCAACCAATGGACGCGGGAGGAGTAATCCAAGAACAAGGTACGAAAAATCACAAAGTAAGTGTTATAATTGTCAAAAATTTGGACATTATGCTTCCGAGTGTAGAGCTCCCAAAAACAAGGTTGAAGAAAAGGCCCACTATGTGGAAAATAAAAACGAAGAAGATGTCAATTTGTTACTAGCATACAAAGGTGGTGATGGAAGACAAGACAACATTTGGTACCTCGATACTGGTGCAAACAACCATATGTGTGGAAAAAGAAGCATGTTTGTGGAGCTTGATGAATCGGTGAGTGGCAATGTTTCTTTTGGAGATGAGTCTAAAGTCCCGGTCAAAGGAAAAGGTAAAATTCTAATCCGCTTGAAGAATGGAAGTCATCAATTTATTTCAAATGTTTATTACGTTCCAAATATGAAAAGTAATATCTTGAGTTTGGGACAACTCTTAGAGAAAGGCTATGATATTCACATGAAAGATCGTAGTCTTTCTATAAGAGATGATAGAAATAATTTAATCACTAAAGTGCCAATGTGTAGAAATAGAATGTTCTTATTAAATATCCAGAATGATGTAGCAAAATGTCTCAAAGCTTGCTACAAAGATATATCTTGGCTTTGGCATCTACGATTTGGGCACTTAAATTTTGGCGGATTAGAATTACTATCAAAGAAAGAGATGGTGAGAGGATTGCCGTCCATCAATCATCCCGATCAATTATGTGAAGGATGTCTATTGGGAAAACAATCCAGAAAGAGTTTTCCAAAGGAATCAAGCTCGAGATCACAGAAGCCTCTGGAGCTCATACACACTGATGTTTGTGGACCAATCAAGCCAAGCTCTCTCGGTAAAAATAATTATTTCCTCCTCTTTATTGATGATTTCTCTAGAAAGACCTGGGTATACTTTTTTGAAACAGAAGTCCAAGTGTTCAAGCATTCAAGAAGTTCAAAGCTATGGTGGAAAATGAAAGTGGATGCAAAATCAAGGCAATGCGATCGGATCGTAGAGGAGAATTCACATCTAAGGAGTTCCAAGAATTTTGCGAAGCAAATGGAATCCGCGTCCCTTGATCCCAAGATCCCCAAAGCAAAATGGCGTAGGCGAGAGAAAGAATAGAACAATTCTTGAAATGGCAAGGTGCATGCTCAAAAGCAAAAGGTCGCCAAAGGAGTTAAGAAATTTGAAGCAACGTGGCGTGTGCAGTGTACCTGTCAAATCGTTCACCAACCAGAAGTGTGTGGGGAAAAACACCACAAGAAGCTTGGAGTGGAAGAAAACCAGGTATCTCTCATCTAAAAGTATTTGGAAGCAAAGCATATGCACATGTACCTGACGAGAGAAGAAGTAAGCTTGATGACAAAAGCGAGACATTCATCTTCATCGGGTATGACTCAAATTCTAAAGGTTATAAGTTATATAATCCAAATACTAAGAAGCTTGTGATAAGTCGTGATGTAGAGTTTGATGAAGAATCAAATTGGGATTTTGGCTCCCAAAACAACTTCAATTTCTTTCCGAATTTTGAAGAAAAGGAGCCGAGACCGATCGAGCCAACAATAGAAGTTCAGCAAGAGCCAACTACTCCATCCACTTCACAATCAACAGCTGAAGGAGACTCGCCACCATCATTTCTAAATGAAAGAGGCATAACACGTGCAAGGAGTCTAGAAGATCTTTATGAGAACACCGAGAGAATAGATGATATAACACTTTTCTGTCTACTTGCAGATTGTGAACCTGTGACTTTTGAAAAAGCAGTCCAAAATAAAAGATGGAGAGATGCTATGGATGAGGAGATACAAGCAATCATGAAGAACGACACATGGGAGCTGACCTCACTTCCAAAAGGACATAAGGCTATGGGCGTCAAGTGGGTGTAGAAAGCAAAGAAGAATGCTAAAGGAGAAATTGAAAGATATAAAGCAAGGCTAGTCGCAAAAGGCTATAGTCAAAGAGTGGAATCGACTATGACGAGGTATTTGCTCGATCGCTCGCTTGGAAACAATAAGGCTTATCATTTCTTTAGCAAACTCAAAACAGGTGGAAGATTCACGGATGGACGTAAAGTCACTTTCTTAAATGGAGTTCTCGAGGAAGAAGTCTACATTGAGCGACCAAAGGGCTATGTGGTGAAGAATGAAGAAGATAAAGTCTTGAAGTCGAAGAAGGCTCTATACGGATTAAAGCAAGCACCAAGGGCATGGAATAGCAGGATCGATAAATACTTGCAAGAGAATGGGTTCACCAAGTGCCCGCACGAACATGCACTTTATGTCAAGGTCAAAAAAAATGATGTTTTGATTGTGTGTTTATATGTGGATGACTTGACCTTCACAGAAATAATCCGGACATGTTTGAAGAGTTCAAGAAAGCAATGACCGAGAGAATTTGAGATGATCGATATCGGGCTTATGGCATATTACCTCGGCGTTGAAGTTAACCAACAAGAATATGGGATTTTCATCTCGCAAGAAGGCTACGCAAAGGAGATTCTCAAGAGATTCAAGATGGATAATCGCAAGCCTATTAACACACCGGTGGAGTGCGGGATCAAGCTATCAAAGTATGATGGAGAAGAAAAAGTGGACCCGACATTGTACAAAAGTTTGGTTGGAAGTTTGCGGTATTTGACGTGCACAAGACATTCTCTATGCCACCGGTCTAATAAGTCGCTACATGGAAAATCCAACCACTACTCACATGAAGGTCGCTAAAAGGATTCTTCGCTATCTCAAAGGTACGATCAATTACGGCTTATTTTATTCAACAACTAATGATTATAAACTTGTTGGCTATAGTGATAGCGATTAGTCCGGAGATGTGGATGATCGAAAAAGTACTACGGCTTTGTGTTCTTCATGGGAGATACCGCATTCACTTGGATGTCAAAGAAGCGGGCGTATGATAGTCACTCTCTCAACTCCGTGAAGCCGTGCGTAGTCTGCGATGACTGTGTTTGCCATGATTTTGGGCCGAGAAATTTTCAAGGAACTGGGAATGACACAAGAAGATCCAACTAAGATTTGTGTCGACAACAAGTCAGCTATGGCATTGGCAAAGAATCCGGTGTTTCATGATCGAAGCAAGCACATTGACACTTGCTACCACTACATACGAGAATGCATATCGAGAAATGACGTGCAAGTGGAGTATGTGAAGTCTCAAGATCAAATTGCGGATATCTTCACCAAGCCACTCAAGCATGAAGACTTCATACGACTTAGAAGTTTCCTCGGAATGACAAATCAAGTTTAAGGAGGGGTGTTGGAAATTAAACTTGATTTAGCCCAAGTAATATTGGGCTTGGAAGATTAATTTTGAGATAAAAGAAAAGAATGAGAGCCCAAGCCCAAATGGCCCAAGTTCTAGAATATATCTAGAAAAGTCTTATGAAAATATCTTAGATATTATATGTAGGAAATCTTGTAGAATATTCTAGTAAAGTAGATATTTTGGAGGATGATTCTAGTGGATGAATTATAGCCATTAGATCAAATAAATCCTAAACCATTGGTTAGGAAGTTGTACTAGTATAAATAGGTGTCTTGATCATTTTGTAACAAGCCAAATTTGAGAAGAATCAATACAAGCAAATATTCATCCACCAAAAAACTCTCTATATTTCTTAGCCTAAATAACCTCCTCCTTCTAAAAGAAAAAATAATTCCTCTTCCAACTATCAATTTCTAAATAACCCTTTCTTACCTAAATTGAGATAACCCTCCTCCAACAAGTCTTCCTCCTAGAAGATCTAGATGCTTACTCTCATTGGCCACACTTTTCCATATAATATATTATAATATTTTTTTTATAATTTATAACTTCTAATTTTAAAAAAGAATTAGACATATTATTTAGTATTATTCTGATTTGAATTTGATAAAGGTTTGATCGGGGATTAGTATAAAAACTCACCTTGGAAGAGAGAATATTTTTGTTTTTTCCTTCTGCATATTAATGGATGATGATGATGGGGATAAAAGACCATCATGTTGTACCTTTTTATCTATAAGAAATTATTTTTGAGTTATCGTTGTTTTGCTTTACGTGGTTGCCTGCGACGACTTGTATTTCATAATATCTAAATAATGAAACAATTGGGGTTGTCGAGTACACTGAGCGGGTTTTTTTTTTTTTGTATTTGGGAATGGGGTTGGTATGAACCTGGTTTGGGTATATCCGTCTCACGATTTAGATCCGTGAGACAGTCTCACAAGGGACCTACTCACAAGACCTCACTGCACTTCCTTCAATCCTTGGATGTGCAAACCTCTTTGTTCTTTAAAACAAATTCCCGTTTCAACTGGTTGAAACTTTTCTTCCTTGACTGAGTGTGTTGGATAGATTGATTTCGAATGTAGGCTTGAGGATTTACAATGTATTGCTTGAGAGTATTTTTGCTTGCTTACTTTGCTCAGATTTTCGATTGTGTCATTCATACTCTCTCACATAAGTTCCTCAGCCTTTTATTGTAACAATTTGAAAAATTTGTTCGTTGAAGAGATAGACACTTTTCAAACTTCACTTCTTGATTGTTAGCTTGTCTTGTTGTGCAACAAATGATATCGACCCAACCATAATTTAATGCCCTGCAGGTTGCCTGAAATACTGCTGCATTCTGCGAACTTCCCATTGGTTCCCAGCCTCTTGCACTCTTTGAGCAAGACAACTTTAAGGTTGCAGATAAAAAAACACGTGAAATTTGGATTGTTAGTTGAAAGAACAAATAGTTTAGGTCACAAAAAATAAAGATGGTCAAAGTTCAGGTTGCAAACAATTATTTTCTCAAATAGTAATTGTGTTATACTACTAAACTACAAAAAAAAATTAAAACTAAAAAACAAATCACGCCAGCTTTAAATTTTAATATTATGTAAAGTTCAACTAAACGTGTTGATATTAGAATTTTTATCTAAAT
This sequence comes from Rehmannia glutinosa, assembly GCA_016081115.2. Classification (NCBI taxonomy): domain Eukaryota; kingdom Viridiplantae; phylum Streptophyta; class Magnoliopsida; order Lamiales; family Orobanchaceae; genus Rehmannia; species Rehmannia glutinosa. The sequence goes on from JABTTQ020002620.1 coordinate 63,891, forward strand.
TCTTTAAGATTTTTGACTAAATGATGATTTTGAAATTAAATAAAAATTCAAATGACAACAAAAGAGAGAAATTTGTTTAGATTTGTCTATTTTAATGTTTCATTTGGAATAATTGCACTTTTGGTCCCATAAGATAGGAAAAGTCGTAGTTTTAGTTCCAAATGAAGAAAACAACGAAGGGATCAAAATTGCAAAAGAAATTAACGGAAAAATTAATGGTGGGACTAATTTTGTAACGAAATCATTCCGGTGGAGCTATTTTGAATCCATGGGACCAAAATTGCAATCATTGAAATCTTGTGGGACCAATATTACAATTTTCTCTACCATTGTCAATTAATGTTAATATATGCAACATTATATTTTTCATTTACACAAATGATATATGAATATTTAAAAGAATTCATCATATTAGTTAGAGTTTCCAAACATGTATGAATATCAATTCATCATATTAGTTAGAGTTTTCATACAACATGTATGAATATCAATATCATCATAATAGTTAGAGTTTCTAGACAACATGTAGGAATATCAATTCATCATATTAGTTAGAGTTTCTAGACAACATGTAGGAATATCAATTCATCATATTAGTTAGAGTTTCAAGGCAACATGTCAACTACAAAAATGTCATTTTATGTGAACAATAAAAACTGATTTTGCATCTGCATGGCCAAAGTCATTTTTTTTTCAGTTCATACCATTTTTTTTTACCAATTCTTTTTTTTTTTTATCTGTCGCCTTGACTTTTCTTGAAATATTAATACGTTGCAACTAAATTGTTTTTGGCATTTTGTGGGGAAAACAATATACGTGGCATACTTAATTGACCAATTCATTATTAAATAATTATCATCATGACCAATTCATTATTTTTATCTGTCTTCCATGACTTTTCATGAAATTTTATTCCTGTGTAACTAAAACCTATTTTGGAATTTTGTCGGGAAAAAAAATTATTTTGGGATACTTAATTGATGTATCAGCATCATCAGCAAGCTTAAATAGAGAAATCACTTGGCATTAACACCACCATTCCCTGGTTCTTGGAACTTTAATTGCTTTTAACATAATCCAAAAACAAAAACAAAAACAAAAATCATCAGGTTTTCTTGCTTTTTTTCAATTATGGTTGCAAAAATACAAACCAGTTTCAAAGTTTTAATGTTCCCATGGTTAGCTCATGGACATGTATTCCCCTTTCTTGAACTATCCAAAAGACTCTCCAAGCAAAACTTCCACATATACTTCTGTTCTACACCTATCAACCTTGATTCTGTCAGAAAAAGTTTGAACAAAGATTCATCTGATGATCATAATAACGATGTCTCAATAGAACTAGTTGAACTCCATTTGCCATATCTGCCTAAACTTCCCCCACATTACCACACACCCAAAAACACACCACCCCATCTTATGACAACTCTAATGGAGGCCTTTCAAATGTCAAGCTCCAATTTTTCAGATATAATCACAAATATTAAGCCTGATTTGCTTATATTTGATACTTTCCAGCCATGGGCTGCAAAATTTGCTTCATCACAAAATATCCCTTGTGTTTATTTTCTTACCTCCCGGTTCGACAGCTTTTTCTATTTTTCATCATTATCACACACACAAGAATTATGACACTTTCCCTTATCCTGCAATATTCCTTAGGGAGTATCAGAAAAGGGACCAAGTTGCTGAAAATGCATCCATCAAAGTTAAAGATATGGACGAAGAAGGATTTGCTTTTGGGGCTTTCCAACTATCTTGTGACATTGTCTTGGTCAAGAGCTGCAGAGGAATTGAGGGTAAATACATGGATTATCTTTCCACTTTGTGTGATAAGAAAATTGTGCCAACTGGTCCACTTATTGCAAATGGTGAAAAGAATCAAGAAAGTGGTAATTCAGAGATCATTGATTGGCTAAGTCAGAAAAACCAATTTTCAACTCTTTACATTTCATTTGGGAGTGAAAACTACTTGTCTAAGGAACAAATGCAAGAGTTGGCAAAAGGGCTGGAGCTAAGTGGTGTAAATTTCATATGGGTTGCAAGAACACCTATCGGAAGCGACGTTTTCATTGAAGAGGCACTTTCTGAAGGGCTTTTGGACAGGATAAAGCAGAATGGGATAATCGTGCAAGGATGGGCCCCACAGGCTGAAATCTTGGCACATTCAAGTGTGGGTGGTTTTATGAGCCATTGTGGTTGGAGTTCTATCACGGAGAGTTTGTATTTTGGTGTTCCTGTGGTGGCGGTGCCATTAAAGTTTGATCAGCCGGTGAATTGTAGGATGGCGGTGGAGACTGGTGTAGGTGTGGAGGTGATGAGGGATGAAAATGGACGGTTTGATGGTAATGGGGTGGCAAAAGCTATAAATGAGGTGATTTTCGAGGAGAGTGGGGAAAATCTTAGGTGGAAAGCTAGAGAATTCAGCAAGAAGATGAAAATGGAGGACGACGATGCATTTTATGAAGTAGCTGAGGAGCTTTCAAGAATTTGTGAGAAAACAATTTAGCAGCAGCAGTATTTGGGTTGATGTTCAGTTTCATATTTCTTCTCGGTTTCAGTTTGTTTTCTTGTTTCTTTTGATGAAACTAGGGGGGTAAAAAGAAGTTACAAAATGTCCAAGCTTTGACAAAAGCAAAATAATTGCAGAGCAACTGCTTTTGTATCTCTATCAATTCTTGTGAACAATGTAATTGAATTTCACAAGCCAATAATACAAGATAATTAGAAAGCAGCTCAAATGATTTAGCAAGCAGGATAATAACAAAGCAGCATAAGAACTGGACTAAACTGCTGCAGCATAGATTTCAAGCCAAAAGATACATTCATATACTAAATTATTCTTCTTATTTCCTACTTAATATATTAACACCATTAAAAGCTGGATCTTATAACTTACTCTTTAAGCTTATTCTTCAAACAAATCTGCCATAGCTGCTCAGTCGTTTCGCCCAACGCTTGCTCCTCTTCCATTCTCATTTTCTCACTCAATTCTTGAGCTCTTTGCCTAAGTACTTCTCCAGTTTTTCCCACAATCACCTGATTTATCACCTTGGCCACCTCTTCTCCTTTGAACACTTCATTTTCCTCTCTTTTAACCTCAACACAAGCACCAGCATCAACTAACATCCTAGCATCTATATACATGTTGAGCTTCATAGGCATACCTATAACCGGAACACCAAAATATACACTTTCAGTTAAAGAACTCCATCCACAATGACTTATAAATGCACCAGTATTAGGATGTCCTAAAATATTAGCCTGCGGGGCCCAGCCCGACACGATTTTTCCTCTGTTTTTCATCCTGTCAAGAAATCCCTCAGGAATTGCCTCTTCTATGCTAATATTTTTCTCCTCAACTGGAAATCTGATCACCCATATAAAATTAACACCACTAAGCTCAAGCCCTTTTGCTATTTCATCTATCTGATTTTTAGACAAAAAGCACTCACTACCAAAAGAAATGTACACAGTTGAATGCTGATTTTTCTTGCTTAACCATTTCATTACCTCTGAACTCTCCTCGGCATTTTCACAAACACCTGTGACAAGTGGACCAACAGGTACCATTTTAGTGCGTGACACAGCAGAAGCATAGTCTATGTATTTTCCTTCAAACCCTCTACATGTCTTCAGTAGAACAATCTCAGTAGACAGTCTGTAATTCACAAAGAGAACATCTTTATCTTCTTCGAAAACATTGGCGTACAAAAACTCAATTAGGGCATCCACGCTTTTCTTTTCATGATCCTCAAGACATAGCGCTGTAAACGGAAAATTATCGTCCCAACAATTGTAGTGATGATGGACAAAGGACACTGTTGCTGCACCAAAAGCAGCAAAATGTACAGCAGAGATATTTAGTGATAGAGCAATTTTGGCAGCCCAAGGTTGAAAAATATCATATATCACCAAATCAGGCTTTAATTTATTGATGATATCTGCAAAACTAGATTTTGCTGTCTGAAAGGCTTTAAGAAGTGTGAAATTGAGATTTGACGGAAGATTCTTGGTTGTGTGGTAGTGTGGAGGAAGTTCAATGGATGGTTGTAAATGGAGTTGTACTAATTCTATGGAGTTGTCTAATGAGTTTTTCTGAATGAATTGGTTGATTGAGCTGAAATTAATGGCAGTTGAACAAAAGTAAATATGAAAGTTTTTTCTGATCAAGAATCTTTTAGCTAGCTCAAGATATGGAAATATATGGCCATGAGCCAACCATGGAAACATTAGAATTCTGAAACTAGCTGTTTGTAAATCCATTAGTGACAAGAATTGATGGTTGCTGGTTTTCCAACTACTTGGAAAACTTGTTCAGTTATGAGATGAGGGTGGGAGATATTATTATTAGTACATATGTTAAATGTTGGACGTGCAGTGGGGCATTTTATGACATGAAGTTACAAAGATAAGCACGAAACCAATCCGACAAGAACTTGGCTAACTTGAATCCCACAAGGTTTTACCAATTTGTTCTGACATGCAGTAAATAATGTTATGTTTTACATAAGATTTGGTGTATCCAAAATCAAACACGAACTTGAACTTGAATGAGTGGCTCGAATTGCCACCGACATGTGAATATTGCTTTTTTTGGCTATCTTGCATTAATACTAATACAACCACACATAATTACTCTGAAGATAAGGGAATATGGCTATGGGCCAACAGTTAACTATTATTGAAATATGAAAATGGTTCTGTGTGTCTATCAATATGATGGATGTCAATGGGGCGAGTTTAGACCCGACCAAATGGATCCGGGGCGAGTAACGTGATCATTATTTATGATCCGGTCGGGTCCGGGGCGGGTAATGGGTCTGAATGGACCCGTCCCGGAGCGCCTCTCATACATATATTTTTAAAAAATTACAATTATTAATTTATTTTTATACTAACAGTGTTTGGGTAAATTATATCTGGTGTATGGTTTCTGTTTGGAAGAAAATGGCAAGGATATAGTGTATAGGCTTAAGTCGAGGCCAGAATTTGATTCTGTCTCCACAATACGAAAACGCCCCGTATACCGAGTGCTTACGGTTCCCGCGCTCGCCTCTAAGATACAACGACTTTTAACAGTCCCGGTTAGCAGCACAACAAAACCGGAACAACAATGAACAACAAGTTGTTCTTAACTTTCAAGCTTTTGAATGGATTGTAAGCGCAATATGCTTGAATGCATATGATGATTGATTATTTGATTTCGTGTGTTTTTTCATCAGTAGGGTCGAGTAATTATAGGCCACAGGTGACTCGTATGGAAAGATTGCGTCTTTTGGCTCGAAAAGACACATTTTGCACTGAACAGACGCATGGGCTATGCGCCTGCCCGTGCGCTAGTGCGCAAACATTCGGCATGACGCACGACCCAGACGCACGAGCCGCGCGCCAACCCGTGCACTGGCTCGAAACTTCAGCAGGTAGCACGACCCGACCACACGGGCCGTACTTTCGCCCGTGCGCGGGTCCGAAATTTTCCCAGGTTGAACTCATTTAATTAATTACGAAAAATTAATTAAATCTATTTAATTAATTACAAAAATTAATCAAACATTTAATTTTAAAGGTTTTTGGTCCAAAAGAATAAGGGCCCCCCAAGCCCACGACCCGGACCCGGGCCGAGCCGGCGGCGCGCGCGTGCTTTGAACCAAACCCACAAGTATGTAGGTCCTCACCCATTTAAAAACTTGGATGCCCCCAATGGCCCAAACTCATACGTCCAACTTGGGATATATTAAGTGTGCAACTTTATCCTCTTTTTCCTATGTGGGATGGAGCATCTCTCATTCCCCACATTTTCCATTTTACATACAATTTATTTGTATTAAGTGGCTAACTTCTAGCATTAATTTCTCATTCACCCAGAATCGGTTTTGAGAAATTCCAAATGTTATTCTCATTTACTCTCTTAGTAGAATTTTTACATATAATTTAATTTCATTTTTCACAAATGGAAACCACTTAATTATTTGGTCAAAAATCGGATCAACACCCCATTTATCAAAGACAAAATTCGAACAAACAGTCAGGCTCCAATATTAGCTTTTTTGGCCATCCTTTTGCATGTTTTGAATTCTGCCTCCAACTCATTTCCTTCATTTTGTTAGCGTCTCTTTGCAAAATGGTTTTATGTAGGAATGTTACATGGAAGAGAGAGATAAAATAAAGAAATAAAATAAGGCTAAAATCCAAATGAGTGTTTGGTGGTTGCACCCACAAAATCTACTATCATTCCATTATGTTGTTCCCATGGCATGTAAAGGAGACATGGAAGCCATTGAAGATTAACAATACTGCAAGTTCAGTTAGTGAAAAAATGGCCGACACATAATTTTAGCTGAGTTTTTATTTTGTTTACTTTGACGGGTCCAATGGATTAGACCCGCGGGCCCCGAGTTTATAGCAGGGCGGGGCGGGTCTCAGGTCCTTATTTTTCATGGCGGGATGGGTCCCTAATATAGACAAACTCATCCCAAACCCGCCCCCGTTACAATCCCTAATTAATATTTCATTTTTCTTTCTTTTTCAGAATAAGGTATAACTATAAAACCAAAAAACCCTAAGGTTTGGGGCTAATTATTAAAAAGAACTTTGAGATTTTTGAAAATATCAAAAAACCCCATAAAATTTGACTTCATCTTATATTTTTCCATTCATAGCAAAAATAATTTCAAATACCCCTGATATTTATATAAATATTACAGTTATCCCTAAAATTTAAGAGATAATAAAATCTGAAAGCATATCTAGGTTTTTTTGTAATTAGCCCAAACCTCAGGTTTTTCTTTTAAATTATCCCTGAGAGGAATGAGAAAAACTATCCTAAGGTATAACATATATATATATATATATATATATAGAGAGAGAGAGAGAGGAGATCCTGTGAGACCATAACATTAGTTGAGACCGTAGGAACAGATCTACACCATGAAAAAATAAAATTGGATGGCCAAGATACAACTAATAAATACATCGATTGATCACGTGTAGGGGTAAAATAGGAATAGAAAAACATACTAAAATAACTGCCCTCATTATACTGCTACAAATTAGGAGTGTGATCTGTTATTGATCACGTTCCTCAATCACACGGTCAACCATTCTCTCTCTTTCTTCAACATACGGCATAATTTATACCTTGCATACTGCATATTTATATTCTGCATATATAGTGTTCCAAATTTGCATATTTAGTATGAACAAAGTGTATTACATTAAAATTTTAATAGTGTGCTTATTTAGAATAGAAATATTATATATATAGGTTTATTATTGTGTATACTTATAACAAAACAACTAAAATATTGAAATACATTAGACATTGGTCCTTATAATTTATACCATGCGTACTACATATTTATTTTCTGCATATATAATGTTCCAAATTTGCATATTTAGTACGAACAAAATGTATTATATTAAATCTTAATATGTGTGCTTACTTAGAATATGAATATTGTATATATAGTTTTATTATTGTGTATACTTAGAACTGAACAGAGACGTGAAATGGATTGGGAAAGAAAACTGAACAGGCATGTGTTTTGAAAATACAACTGACACCTTAAATCGTGGGAGAGAGAGATATGGTAAGTTTCTTTTACCAATAATTGTTAAGGACATTAATTTCGAAAATACCAAATTACCCTTAATCCTCCCAATAAATTGCCTACTAAAAATAAAAGGGAAAATCTGGACCATTACTACTTTCAATCCAATGGCCATGATATGTCCCTACAGTCTCACCTAAAGGGTTTGGTCTCATTTGAACTAATCCCTATATATATATATATATATATATATAGGGGAGGATCAAGTGAAGTGAGACAATGGACTAATCTCAACCATCCCCACTATTAATCAATGGGTATGATTTAATGGATAAAAATATATATTAAAATATCAATTTAATCAATATAAGGGTAGTAGGGTAAAATAAATGGTTAGTTACAAAAATGGAATCAAATATTTTTCTCTCTCATACATCTCCCAATTTTCCCAAATCTCATCTCTCTCTCTCTCTCTCTCTCTCTCTCTCTCTCTCTCTCTCTCTCTCTCTATGTCTCATTCCTCCATTAACGCAAATAAAGAAAAGCGTGAAGAACTCGAAAATTACGGTTCATGAAAATTACAGAGAAAAAACAAGAAAAATCGGTGCAATATTACGGAGAAATAACGAACATTGAGTTCGAAAACTAAATATGCAACAAAACTCAACTAAATATGCATTATCCGAAACTATCTATGCAATAGAAACAACTAATATGTAGTACAAGATATCCAAATATGCAAGACGTCATAAACTATGCAACAAAATCAACTAACTATGTATTATCTAGAAACTATCTATGCATTGTGGAATAACTAAATATGAAGTACATTATGTAACATCCCATTTTTATAATTTCCAAAAGCAATATCCCATTTTCATAACTAAATATACATTATATTGAACCTATTTATGCAGTGTAGTATAACTACATATGCAGTACGTTATATTCAATTATGTCTTGTTTTCGTAAAACAATGCCAACAAAATAACTAAATATGCATTATTTGATGTCTAATTATGCAGTAGAAGAACCCTAACTATGCTGTAAAATAAAAATATTTGGAAAGATAACAAGTTCCTTAAAATCCGCCACAAAATCCGGCAGTGTCAATTTCAACCCATAAAATCCGCTGGGACCATTAATTTGAATTACAAAATTACAATCTTACCCTTAAAATCAGCGAAAATTAAGAAATAATTAAAAACTGAATTAATCACATCCCTTCATTTTTTAAGATCAATGGGTAAGATGAGTCCACACTGTCTCACCTAGGGAGGGTGGTCTCATTTGAACCAAATCCTATATATATATATATTATATATATATATATATGGAGGAGATCCTGTGAGACCATAGCTATAGATAAGAATGTAAGACCACATCTACACCATCTAACGAAAAAATGGAAGGCTAAGATCTATTAAAATTTTGTAGCATTAAAAAATAGTGGGAACCATCCAGGGTAAAATTGGAATCCACAAATTGACCAAAATAATCCACTACATTTAAGAAGAAAATGCATTTTTGATTCACTACCTATACTCACGCCGATCACCACTCTCCTTCTCCCTCCCTTCACACCATAATAACACAAAATTCGAACCTCGCAAAATAGAGAATCAATTCTTCATTCATACCAGTAGAAGCATCAAAAATTGAAACCGAGCTATCAAAAGAGCAAATTATCAAACAACAAAAAAAGCACGAATCGTCATATATATATTAACAAAATCAAAGTTGCGATGTCACAAAAATAGGATTTCCACTCCACAATACATTCAATGAAGGTAATCACTAACCATTAATTCTCGCAAAATGTTTGGATGGAACGATATACTATTGAACAATCAAAAACTTTACATGTGCAGCAAAGTTAATATTATGTGTATTTACAACAATTATTTTGTATTCTTACAATTCATATTTTGTACACTTAGAGTCTTTATTCTGTATAACATATTCTCACATAACAATAATCAAATTTTTTACTAATATGCTAATTTAGAATAAGGATATTACATGTATAGTATTGTTAATGTGTATAACTAGAACAAAATGTTGGAAATTATGAGAAATCGTATAAGAAATTGTATATATCATACATATTAAATTCTATGTGTATTGTGTTCCATATTTGTGAATTTAGTATGTAAAATTTGTATGACATTTAATGTATACTACGTATTAACGTTCAGCATGTTTACAATACGATTTTGCATAATTACAATGCATATATTGTATACTTAAAGTAGTCATTTTATACAAAATATTCTCAAATAACGATAATTAAATACCTTAGTGATATGCTAATGTAGTTTACGGATATTGCATAAATAGTTTTGTTCATATGTATACTTAGAACACACATAGTGTAAATTATGAGAGCAATCACCCTACATTAACGTTATGCATATATATTATTTCATATTTGTATATTTAGTATGTAAATTTTGTGTTTTTAGCAGAGTAAGCGCGAGAGTACTTGCACAAAGGGAATACTGAAAATTTATTAAATTAATCACGTATCATATCGAACGAGAAAGCATAATCCAAAACTTCTGTGGCCTTCAAGCAGTCAATAATGGAATCCTACTGCGACTCAACTTCACAATTGGACATTTCTGTGTTACCACCGAAGCAAGCTAAGAACAAAAGAAGTGGTAGCCGTTTGAAAAGCAGAATCCAAAGCCAAAGAGAGAAAGCCATAAAAGCAAGCACAAAACTTTAAAGAAACTATGGGACATGTGGTGAGATTGGAACACATAACAACAGGACATGCCCGACTCGCATCAAATCCTCATGAAATATTTAAACCTTGAGAGCAATGTGTATTTGTTATTGATTTCAATTCCACACCTCGAAGTACAATTGCCTTTTTATTCCATAAATCTGCAAAATATTTATATTAATTGTGCATAATATGATACTATATGTTTGTGTAATATATACAGCATCAACAAACTATATATACATTATGTGATACTAAATATACATCAACAAACCACTAAGGCAAATTATGTATAATATACATAATCTTATGCATACATATACAACATCTGCAAACTAATTATACATTATATGGATTTAACTATACTTCGTTTTTTCTTCGTATGCAACACCTTGACCAATGCATAGCATAATGATTAAATATACATAATCTTCTGCGTAATTATATAAAGGCAAACGAAAAAGGCAAATTATATATAATATACATAATCTTATGCATAAATATACAACATCTGCAAACTAATTATACATTATATAGAGTTAACTACATATTGTTTATGCTTCGTATGGAACATTTCTCCTCCATACATGGCATAATCTTTAAATATACATAATCTTCTGCGTAATTATACAAAATTCTATAACTACATATACAATAAATGGCATAGTACTTAAATATACATAAGCTTATGCGTAAGTATGCAAAATTCTGTAACTACATATACAATATTATTATAGTCTAACACCATTTGGACAAATGTTCATAAAAATACAAAGTTATATTAATTAAAACAAAACAATACATGTTGTGTTCCCTTCATATCTAGAATTCAAAATTACATCCAAACACACACACACACACACACACACACACATATATATATATATATATACTCCTACAAATTGAAGTATACATGACTCCACTAAAAATTCACCCAACTTGATAAACAAAATATTCAAACATAAACAAAACATACATAGTAAATTGTCCATTAAACATCATTACAATTTTTTTTCCCATTCCAAAACTTTTTGGCTTCTTCCATAGCCCTATCCTTTTGCTCGTTTCTGTCGTGTAGGATTATTGCTACCGACTACAATCGCATGTTTGATAGTTGAGAAGGATTGTTCTTCTTCAAACCGCAATCCCATTCCTTAGTATCACTGCCCATATAGCTCTCCATATGCCTCATAGCATATATACCACAATCAACTTTGTTGGTAGTGTCTCTCCAAGACATACAAAGTCTCATTGGGGCACATCCAAAAACATCCAAACCTACACATATACTATGAAGAAAAGCATTAAACTTCATAGACTATAAAACTATAGATAATCATATTATAATAACTAACTATACATAATTGTATATTTAAGTATACAATATTAAACACAACTAAATATACATTATTATATAATATTACATAACTAAACATATATTATTATAATATACTAAATATGCATTATTACACACCTAAGTATACATTATTACACAACTAAGTACACATTATTATATACTAAAATACAGTATCACATAAATACATATACAATATTACATAACTAAATATTCATTATTACATAATGAAATATACAAAAGAAGGTGCCACATAATGAGCTATATCGACCGACGTTACAATATTTCATAAATGAGTTTTGGTTGGTATAACCAGACGATGATCCACTTCTAATCACGTAAGTCATTGAATGTTGATGGTCCTTCCACCATTTCGAGTGGCGGATTCTGGTGCCCTTGCGGTAGAATCTCTTGTATCGCGACAAGTTGTTCGTGAGCTTCCTTTAAAAAACGAATGACGACCAAAACAATCTCATTCATCTTTTTTTTTTTTTCATCGCTCTGCCGCAGAGCGCATACCAAAAAAAGAAAAGCTAGAGCCCTCTCACGAATTGGATTTGAACCAATCAAGCTACTTGCCTTTTAGTGGGATATTGGCTTGGTCCATCCCTTCGTGGAGCACAAACAAGATCTATAAGCAAATAGCTTAATTCAAGGGCGACGAGACCAAGGAGCAGCTTCAAAGCCCGATGCAATTCAAATTCTTAGTCATTCGCTACCAAAATAGGGTATTCCCCCGCCTCTCCTTCCCTATTTATTTGGTATTGCTACCGCACCAGGAGCTCTTACTGCCTCTCGTGAGAGAGATCCTTGCGTGGAACCGAGGCTGCTGGAAGTTGTTAGCTAATCAACTTGTTGGCAAAGCGGCGTGAAAGCGCGAAGCCCCTCGCATCTATCAAAGCAAGCCATGGAAGCTAATTGCGACAGTTAAGCTCTTTCCAATTTGTAATCTTTTGAAAGCTATCCTGAGTCCAACCCGTGGAAAGCGCAAATCCCCTTTTCCCCCTAGTTTTCTGGGAAAAGGCAATAATATTTCAATTTGAATTAGGGATTCCGTGTACAACTCTAAGTGGATCTTAAATACATACCTGATCATATATGCATTATCTTTATGTATTACAATAAATAAAAAAAGGGGGTTTTTCAATGCGAAATCTAAAAATATATCTCTCCGCGGCCCCACCTATTTAGTAAATTCCAAGTGATGGCGATTTTGCTCCTATCCTATACTTAGTTCCATCCTGCCATTAGGGAAACCGTCTGTTGGATATTTGGTTTGAACCAGTTGCCCCACCCCAACTAGTAAGTACTGGTGAGGCCCCATCCTTCTAGTGTACGAGTGTTGCTTTACTGCTTCTTGGCCTCGCTCTTGCTTTGCAAAGATGGGTCGCAGCCTGGCACTCTCAGGCGGGAGCGAGAAATTAGATTCAATATTCAAAGAGATACTAAGATCGAAATGGTAAATCATTTCCCCTTGACCCATCCTCTTGATTCAAATTGAAAGAGCAAGTAACTACATAAGACAACTTTCCCAGCTCTGTCTTCTCTACGATTTTCGAGTGCCCTACCAAGCACCTACTTCTATAAATATAAAAAAGCGAGACTTTACTAAACAAGCAAAAAAAGACCTTTCTATCTTATTAGTCAAGTGCTAACACGCCCCTGCAATCAAATTACTTCGGATTCAAACTGAACTAAGACCGAGACTGTCCAACTATCCCTGTGCTGTCAAAAGAAGAGAGTCCGCGGACTCTTCATCAAGAGTGATTTAGACATGTCTCCTTGGTTTAGATGCCTATGCGGATCTCACCATTTTCTAGAGTTGTAGTTCGCGCGAACGCACGGGGGCTATCCTTTCTATTGCTTGCCTTTTTGCTTTTCACTCTCAAAGGGTCTCTCTCTTCTATAAAGCGAAGCAAAGCGCATGGCGCTGAAGTGAAGAAAGCTCAATAAACACACATGAAGACGCTTTTATTATCACTTCTGGCACTGGCGGGGCCAAATAGTGACATCTAGGCGGAATGAATTTCACGGTGGAATCAATACCTTAAATAGGAGTTTGAGATAACAACACTAAATATACAAAGAATAACAACCAGGGCACATTGTATACAAAATATCAACCCTAAATATACACAATATATACTCTAAAACTATATAATCGTATGTACCCTGAATAACTTAATTTATGAAATCTAAGACCTCATAAACCTATTCCAGGAATCTCATAATCACAGGTGCATAAAACACATATGTAAAAAAAAGTTCGACGTTGGAGATTAATTCAAAAAAAAAAAAATTGAAAGAAGATGAACTATATGAAAACAAGGGGCTGCAAAAGAGATAACACACAACATATGAATACATTTTAACCATAAAAAACGACAATTAAAACCTTATAAAATCAATAAATTACCCATGAAAATTAAATCAAACTTACCGAAAATTTACAACCGAATCCTAGTGAAGAAGTTCTCCTGAGAAATTCGCACTGAAGACGAAAATCGCACCCTAATGAAGAAGCACAAAATCGCAAACTATTGAAGGGAAATAAATTCTCACAGAAAATTGAAGTTCCAGGACATGGTTTCGTAGTTTTGTGGGAAAAGGTCAGTTTTGATTTTGAAAAAAAACTGAATCCAAAATCGCGGGCTTCAGACAAGGCCAGATTTTTGTTACCAGATAAAAATAGGTATAATTAAAAAAATATTCCTAAAATTTTAAATCGAAATTACCCTATTGTCCTTGAGAGAGGAGCCAATACTTGAAATTAGGAGTAAAATCTGGACCATTGATTATTAAATTGGATGGTGTAGATGTGGTCTTATTTTCTTACCTAAAGGGTTTGGTCTCATTTGAACCAATCTAAACCACAAATCAACAAATTTCAATGGTTAATATTAAATATGTTTAAAATATATAAAAAAACTAATTAAATTGATTGCAGGTTATATTAGCCCAAACCAATCAATCATACCCCATGAAATAAGGGACGTTACACACAATAATATAGATGTTATCTTACCATTATTTAAAACAATACAAAAAATCACGTAATATTTGTCTCTGATTCTTTAATCTTATTCCAAGAAAAATAGTAAAAAAATAAAATAAAATGAAACATCTTGTCCTATAAATATGGATACGAAACACTGAACTACATAAGCAATAAATATACATTGTCTAAGCAACATATTTGTCCTCAATAATCAGCACGGTTAACTTAATAAAGCAACAAAATTACATATATATACAAGACATATGAACTATTTAAATCAACACAATTGCACCCATAATAGCAACATTGTCTACATAAATAAGTAACATATTTATCTTCAATAAATAACACAATCCACATAAAAAAACAACATACTTACACATATATACAAAGATAGATAATCTATTTATATCAACATATTTGCACCATCTTAGCAACATTATCTGCCCAAATAAATAACATATATATCATGATAAGCAACATAGTTGTCATAAAAAACAACAAAATTACATATATATAAAAAGATAAATTAAAGGGAATAGTTGGTGGTTACAACATTGATTGCCTAAATAAGCAATATAATTGTCCTCAATAAGCAACATATTTCGTACAGGGGAATGCGCTAATATTGATTGCAAGTTTGACTGTGAAAGAAAAGAGAAAATATCAGAGATACGGTTTCAAACATATCCCAAAAGCAACATATATGTCTTCAATAAGCAACGTATTTCTAACAGTGGGAAAGGCCAAAGATACGATTTCAAATAAATCCCATAATATCCATAATGTGTGTGAAGCCCCGATTTTTATTCGATCATGTACTTGTCTCACGTATCGTCTTTGTACAATTTGACTATTCTACCACATCGCTTTGACGGGTAAATATTAATGATAAATATATTTTGCATTTAATTCTTTTAAATCTATTTGTGATCATAATCATTTATTAATTTTAGTTCGCATTTATGATCACTTGGTTGATCATCATTATTATTATTGGTGTATTTATTAGTCACCTTAGAATTTTAAGAGACTCTTTATTTTAGGGATTTATAATTTATAGAATTAAGAATTCGATTTAGATTAAGGGATCATGAGACATATAAGTGATCAAGGAAATCACTAATTATTTTGGAGATTGATATTTATATATCTATTATCATCAATTTTGGGACAAAAATAAAATATGTGGAATTACCAAAGTACCCTTAGGGGAACGACATTGGTGTATTTTTTGGTGTAGAAATATCCCCCAGCCCTTGTACATGTACACCTTGTGTATTCATCTTGCGTATTTTTACACCATTAATTAAAACCTACATCCTAAATTACACACAACATTTGATCTCACATACTTATTTAAATTATGTGGACTCACCAGATCTAAATCCTATATATAAATAGTTATCTTTCAAAATTATAAATACTCCATTAATATTTGTTTTTATTTTAAAAAATGCACCATATGAATGGATATTTGTAAGGTAAATACAAACCTCAAATTACTCTTTGATGTACTCTTCAATGCCATTTAATGGAGTGTATGCAAAAACTTCTGCATTTAAAAGAAGTAATTCATTATAGCAGAAGTAAAAGTAGTTGATAATCAGAATTTAAAAGTGTTTGCAAATACAATCAGAATTTAGAAATCGGTGAAAATATTGTAAAAATGCTAATTTGTTTATAAACGTCAAATCAAAAGAATAATCAAAAATCTAAGGCTGCGATTAGATATATTTTCATTTTGAAAAATTTCATTTTGTTAGAGAATAGTATGAAAAATTTATCATGGAGAATAATTTTTTTTTGGAGATGTGAATGAATATGGAATGAAAATGTAATGATGAAATATGATATGATGTTGGAAAAGTAAATAATGATTGATAGTTGAAAATATGTGAGTTGGTGAATAGTAAAATTTATGAAAAATTGTGTAATAATGATTTATTTTTTTGGAAAAGTGGGTAGATGTGATAAATGTGAGAAAAAGTAAGAGAAAAAGTGGGAGTGACTTAATAATGTAATTTTTGGAATTTTGATAAACAATCACGTTTTGAGTTTAAAAAAATTCTCTAGCGGGATGAAATAAATTGTTTTTGATAGCCAGGCACAACCTAAGCACTAATCTCCCTATTTTAGACTTTGATTATATAAAGTAGAATTAAAAGTAGAAACTAACATTTACAAATACTAAAAATTAGTTTCATTTTCAACCAAAACTTTAAAACACCTTCGTTTTAGTGATTGCAAAAACTCTCAAAAAAGCTCCTAAAAGCACTTTAAGTAGTTCTATGCGGTTACACCTTTAACAAACTATCCTCCTTTCTTTTTTTGTTGTCACTGTGGGTTTGTGAAGCATTAAAAAATTGTCTTAAAGAACCTTTTACAGGCCCATGTACATACACAAGCCCTGGACAAAAAATTCCAGTAATTTCTTTAGTTTAGCATCATTTTTTTCTTTTTGATATTCTATTAATCCTAATGACAAAATGTTAAAATGAGATCCATATTACTATTTTTGGAAACAAAATTAGAAATATTAGAATTTTTCTTAAATAGATCCAATATAATATAAAAAAATAAAGAAATATTAGAACTTAACTTACTAATAAAAAAGGTAACGACAAAAATTCATATAGAACCATCTAACGGGTCATATCTTGTGAGACGGATCCTCCACAACCCATGGCATAACCCAAAAAACTGGTGGTAGTTTCGTAAATATTTAGGCTAGAGAGGCAGATGGATGAGAATTAAAAAGTATTAGTTTTTTCTCGAAAAGTATCACTTTTACCTGAAAAATATACGTTTTCAAAGTAATGTTCTGGCGGTCAACATCATTGTAATATTAGGCGATGACATAGTATTACTTTATGCTTGAAAAGTATCACCTTTTATTGAAAAAAGTATCACTTTAACACTAAAAAGTATACGTTTTCAAACTAACAAAATTGATATTATCTATATGTAATACACAACCTTGTTTAAGTATCACTTTTTATTACAAAAAGTATTACTTTTACTCTAAAAAATATATGAAAATAACAAAACAGACCTGAAAAGTATTAGTAGTTTCCCGATGAAAAGTATTTTTTAGATTAAGTGAATATATTAATGATTAAATTAGTCATTGAATTACACAAATAAATTTCACACCATCAAACTAACAAAGGACTTTAGCTTCATCCATTAAAACAAACTCATAAATCCTCCTAAAAATTTTAACCACCAAAGCTACAAAAAGTTCAACCATTCTGCTTCTAAGCTTATACGGTATCCATGGCAATGTCAGTCTTCCTCCTAGAAGATCTAGATGCTTACTCTCATTAGCCACACTTTTCCATATAATATATTCTAATATTTTTTTTATAATTTATAACTAATAATTTTAAAATAGAGATATTATTTAGTATTATTCCGATTTGAATCTGATAAAGGTTTTATCGAGGATTAGTATAAAAACTTACCATGGAACCGAGAATATTTTTTGTTTTTTCCTTCTGCATATTAATGGATGATGATGATGATGGGGATAAAAGACCATCATGTTGTGCCTTTTATCTATAAGAAATTATTTTTGAGTTATCGTTGTTTTGCTTTACGTGGTTGCCTGCGGCGACTTGTATTTCATAATATCTAAACAATGGAACAATTGGGGTTGTCGGCGAGTACCTGAGCGGGTTTTTTTTTTTTTTTGTATTTGGGAATGGGGTTGGGTATGAACCTGGGTTTGGGCTGGGTATATCCGTCTCACAGATTTAGATCCGTGAGACAGTCTCATAAGAGACCTACTCACAAGAGACCTCACTGCACCTCCTTCAATCCTTGGATGTGCAAACCTCTTTGTTCTTTAAAATAAATTTCCGTTTCAACTGGTTGAAACTTTTCTTCCTTCACTGAGTGTGTTGGATAGATTGATTTCGAATGTAGGCTTGAGGATTTACAATGTATTGCTTGAGAGTATTTTTGCTTGCTTACTTTTCTCAGATTTTCGCTTGTGTCATTCATACTCTCTCACATAAGTTCCTCAACCTTTTATTGTAACAATTTGAAAAATATGTCCGTTGAAGAGATAAACAGTTTTCAAACTTCATTTCTTGATTGTTGGCATTTCTTGTTGTGCAGCAAATGATGTCGACCCAACCGTAATTTAATGCCCTGTAGGTTGCCTGAAATACTGCAGCATTCTGCGAACTTTCCATTGGTTCCCAACCTCTTGCACTCTTTCAGCAAAACAACTTTAAGATTGCAAAATATATAAAAAAAAACACGTGAAATTTGGATTGTTAGTTGAAAGAACAAATAGTTTAGGTTAAAAAAAATAAGATGGTCAAAGTTAAGGTTGCAACAATTATTTTCTCAAATAGTAATTGTGTTATACTACTAAACCACACAAAGATATAAAACTTAAAAAAAAATCACGTCAGCTTTAAATTTTAATATTATGTAAAGTTCAACTAAACGTGTTGATATTAGAATTTTTATCTAAATTCTTTAAGATTATTGACTAAATGATGATTTTGAAATTAAATAAATTCAAATGACAACAAAAGAGAGAAATTGGTTTAGATTTGTCTTTTTTAATGTTTCATTTGGAATAGTTACACTTCTGGTCACATAGGATAGGAATAGTCGCAATTTTAGTCCAAATGAAGAAAATAACGAAGGGATCAAAATTGCAAAAGAAATTAACAAAAAAATTAATGGTGGGTCTAATTTTGTAACGAAACAATTCCAGTGGAGCTATTTTGAATCAATGAGACCAAAATTGCAATCATTGAAATTTCGTGGGACCAATATTACAATTTTCTCTACCATTGTCAATTAATGTTAATATATGCAACATTATATTTTTCATTTAAATGATATATGAATATTTAAAAGAATTCATCATATTAGTTAGAGTTTTCAAACATGTATGAATATCAATTCATCATATTAGTGAGAGTTTCTAGACAACAAGTAGGAATATCAATTCATCATATTAGTTAGAGTTTCTAGACAACATGTAGGAATATCAATTCATCATATTAGTTAGAGTTTCTAGGCAACATGTCAACTATAAAAATGTCATTTTATGTGAACAATAAAAACTGATTTTGCATCTGCATGGCCAAAGTCAGTTTTTTTTTTTTTCAAGTTCATACCATTTTTTTTACCAATTCATTTTTTTTTAACTGTCGCCATGACTTTTCATGAAATATTAATACGTTGCAACTAAATTGTTTTTGGCATTTTGTGGGGAAAAAACTATACGTGGCATACTTAATTGACCAATTCATTATTTTTTTTTTGACAAGAAAGAAAAATAATTTTATTAAATAATTCAAACTAGAAATATATCGATAGTAGACATAAACAAATCTGTTAAAAACCGTGGAAGATTAACTATGAAAAAACTCATAGCATCTAGGTTAATAACAAAACCGGCTTAAAGCCTACAATTTTGAAAATTCTGTAATGTCTAGAATACCTATGATTCCAGGTCTGCAATCTGTTGAAGACCATAATCTGATTTGTTATCTCTGTCCGCCGGATCGAAAACTTGCTTGTCTGAATCGTCCACACTAGAAAAACACCGCACAAAGACGGTGATAAACCAAGCGCCGCACAAGACGGCAAAATCAAAAACAACAAAACAAACAATCCAGATCTATGTGGAAAACCACTTATTTAGTAAATAAATTGATAATAGGATGTAGATGGGGTGATTTCTGGCCGAAAATGGCCAAAAATCACCCCTTAACAATGAGAAACAAGAAGAGAAACAAAAGAGAGATGGTTAGAGAGAAAAGGAGGCTAGGGTTAGAGAATGTATTCCATTACCAATTCATTATTAAATAATTATCATCATGACCAATTCATTATAATTATCTGTCTTCCATGACTTTTCATGAAATTTTATTCCTGTGTAACTAAAACCTATTTTGGAATTTTGTCGGGAAAAAAACTTATTTTGGGATACTTAATTGATGTATCAGCATCATCAGCAAGCTTAAATAGAGAAATCACTTGGCATTAACACCACCATCGATCCCCTGGTTCTTGGAACTTTAATTGCTTTTAACATAATCCAAAAACAAAAACAAAAACAAAAATCATCAGGTTTTCTTGCTTTTTTTCAATTATGGCTGCAAGAAAACAAACTAGTTTGAGAGTTTTAATGTTCCCACTTCCCATGGTTAGCTCATGGACATGTATTCCCCTTTCTTGAACTACCCAAGAAACTCTCCAAACTACACTTCCACATATACTTTTGTTCCACAGCTATCAACCTTGATTCTGTCAGAAAAAATCTGAACAAATCTTGGAGCTGTAAAACTTCGGTTGCCATTTTTCACCCTCAAGAAGTCTGAAAAAAGTTAAGATAATATCCTAGAAAATTTTTGAAGAGGGAGAACCGTGAGAAAATATTATTGCTTGTTTGGGTCGACTTTATGCAAAAGTCCATTTAGAAAATAAATTTTTTAATAAGTGACTTCTTAGACAGCTAGTTTGTAGCTTAAGTGGTATCGTTAACCTTTTGTAAGGTTGTTGGCCATGGTTCAAAACCGATATTTTTCAGATTTTTTGAAATCTATCCCCTTCCCTCCAACCACTACTCCCAACTTATTAATAAAGTAAGGGACTTGTCAAATAGTTTCGAATTCTAACTTTTTCTAGAATGAACTTTTGGAGGAGTGGCTTATCTAAAAGCCAATTTTAAATTAATCACTAAACATCTATTATTTAGAAATAGACTTTTAGATCCAAAAGTCTATCTGACAATTAAAATACTCCCGGGATCAACCTTGTGATCTAATGGTTGAGACATGTGTTGTAAAGGTTGTGAATCCCCGATTTTTATTCGATCATGTACTTGTTTCGTATCATCTTTGTATTAATTTGACTATTTTACTGCGTCGCTTTTACGGATAAATATTAATGATAAATATATTTTGCATTTAATTCTTTTAATTTCTATTTGTGATCATAATCATTTATTAATTTTAATTCGCATTTATGATCATTTGGTTGATCATCATTATTATTATTGGTGTATTATTAGTCAACTTAGAATTTTAAGAGACTATTTATTTTAGGGATTATAATTTATAGAGTTAAGAATTCGATTTAGATTAAGTGATCATGAGACTTATAAGTGATCAAGGAAATCACTAATTATTTTGGAGATTGATATTTATTCATCTATTATCATCAATTTTGGGACAAAAAAAAATATATGGAATTACCAAAATACCCTTAGGGGGACGACATTGGTGTATTTTTTTTGGTGTAGAAATATCTCCCAACTCTTGTACATGTATACCTTGTGTATTCCTCTTGTGTAAATACACCATTAATTCAAACCTACATCTTAAATTAATACCACCATTTCAATCATTGAATTGGTCAAACAAGACCAATTTAAAAATTCCCCCCTAAGATTAGCATTTTGGCTAATTGTCCCTAATAAAGTTGCCTAAATATTACTTTCTTCCCTAATTCTCTCAATTATTACTCTAACTTATCATTTAATCAAAACAAAACAAAATTTTTATTCTTCCATTTCATTTCACCAACACCAAATTTCTTCTAAGTCTTGTAATTCCTCTTACCTCACTCTAAAAATCCTCCTACATCTCTCTACCTATTCTTCATCTTCTTCACTAACACTTAACTAAAACTTCAAGAATTCATCTCCCATTTTCTTCAAAAATTCGAACCATATACACTACACAAGGTAAGAAATTTTCTTCTTCAATCTATTCTTATACCTTCTAGCTCACCTCTTTCACCTTCTAATTTAATTTTGATTTTTGAATTTGAGGTATACCTAGAAGACCTTTGAAGAAGTTAAGAGACTAGTCATCTTGAAGAAAAATTGTGAAGAAGTTGGACTATAAGGTAAAAAATTGAATTTTTAGTACACTTTCTTCTTCTCTTCTATTTTCAAAATTTTGACACTCCATTTTCATTTTTGGAGTTTTAGGGGCTGACCATGGAGGTTGACATTAAGGGTGACCAAAACCTTATACTTGGAAGTCATTACTAGTCACATTTTACTCACTACACAAGGTAAGTGTAGTATTTCCAATTTTCTCACCATCTTCTTATTTTCCCTAAATTTTTAACCACATTCTTATAACTCCTATATTTTTTGATATTCCTTAACTTAGGGGCTGACCTAAGTCACCCCTTCATCGAGAGAGATTTATCCCATTTTCACCAACAAACCGATCTTTAAGGTGGGTGAAAAAATCCTTTCAACTTCTAGGTGTTTTAAATTGAAAATATGCATGTAGTATTTTGTTATTGAGCACTTGAGATATATATATTATGTATTTCATGCTATTTTCTTGTATCAAGTTGGAAAAATTCTCAAGTGTTGCTCAAAAATGCGATTTATCGAAAAATAGGGCATACATGCACACTTTATTGTTATATTTGATGAAATTTTGTATGAGAAGGATATGTATGTGTATGACTCTTTAAATATATGTTTTGAATGATTTATAACCTGGACAAGTCGAGAATAATTGATTAAATTTCAACTTTTGGACTTAAAATGCAAAAATGGAAAGTTGGTGGACTTAATTGCAAGAAAATAAAAGTTAAGGGACCCCTCTGTAATTTTCGATCTTTGGGACTGAACTCAGGTTCAAAAATTATGTTTTGACGTTTTATTAAAGTTTTAAGAGTTTTTAGATAAATAAAATCAACCCTTAAAAGCCCAAGGACTAGATTGTAAAATTTGAGAAGTTTAAGGGCTATTTTGCAAATTTCGAAACTGTACCAGACCCTAATTTTAAAATTTGAAATTTTAACTCTTAAGGGACTGGAAATAACATATTTTAAGTGTATTCCAAAAATCCAAGTGTTTAGAGCTTCGAAAGTAATTTTATAAAAATTGAGGGACCAAATTGTAAAAGATTAAACTTGAGGACCAAATTGTAAAAGATTAAACTTGAGGACCAAAGTACAATTTCCAGGACTTATGCCGTCCATGCACCTGGAAATACTAATTTAACTATAACATAATTATATCTTGGACCCAAGGTTCAAATTTCATAACAATTGGACCCCTAAAAACCTTAAAAGCAATTATTTCAAAATGGGACAAAAATGAGATTTTCAAAAGTTAAGGGACCTATACTTGCTTCTTTTAAAAACTGCTTTGTCCCAATATCCCACTGACCTTAGTGACATTTTACAACTGGAATCACATTAAAAGCCCTTTCCGGTTTGTGAGTTCCAATTATTTTAAACTTAGAGTTCGAAATAGCAATTTTAACAAATTTGGGGCCAATATGAGAAGTTTATAAAACTCGACCTCAAAACTTCAAAAATCTAAACCTATGAACAATTTGAAGAATTTAGGAACTGACCTCATAATTTTTAAAGGTCGGGATATGTATTTATTCAATTTTTAACCCCAAAAGTATTGGTTTTTACAAAACGGGGCTAAATTGTAAAATTTCTTTTATCAAGGACCTAATTCAAATTATTATTTTTGTTTTACTAAAACAGCCCTGGACCCTCTGACTTCAATTCTTAATTAAAATATTTTATTTTCTCAAAAACTCCTTGACTTATCGGACCGCCTTGACCGATTAATACCCGATCGCGGGCGACTTCCTCATCTTGTGATTTGAATCTATAACGGGACTTATGTTCCACCTAATCTTTCAAGATATCGAAGGTTGCTTATCCTCCTGATAATCATCTTCATCCAAATAACTCCACCAACGCCATAATTACCTTACGCAAATTTTTGAAATTTTTTATGAACTACTTCCCGAATCAATATACTCAACTGCCTGGTTGACTACCTGAACGTGTATTTAATTTACTGCTTGAGTCAACTTGGTGTTTCGAGCTCACAGTCGGAATGGATACGTCGGGGATGGAACTGGGCAGCTCGGCTGCTATTCCACTCTTCCGGTCCCATCGTCTTAATCCCGCAACTGAGGGACGGAGTTTGTACAAGGGAAGCGGGTCGTAGTACTTGAGGTATAATCATGATTATGACAGATCCGAGCCTTGCTAGCTCCACTGTGGATTTTGTCTTTGCCTACGGAGCGATAAGGTGTGGTCTTGACCATCTTACTCGGGAAGTTACAAGGAAGAACGAAGGAATCGTTGTCCGATCCACACGATTCCGAGTTATTCGGACCCGCTTTGATTGGCGCTACAAACGTGCACGCAACCGCTTACTTGTATTGCATAGGTTGGCGCTACAAACCGTGACGCAACCGCTACTTGTCTTGCATAGGATTGGCGTTACAAACCGCACGCAATCCTCCCGATCGCTTGAACCATAGTGCTTGCGTGACCATGAACTGTTTTCTTAAACTGTATAAGTATATTACATAAATATATTTATCACGACGCTTGTGGACGGTGTGTGAAATCATGCATCATCTCTCACGCGTTTTTATACAACTAATTTCTTGCATTAACTATATATCGCCACACTTGCACACGATCACCCATCCACTGAGATCTCTGTCTCACTCCCTCCTGTTTTCTAACCTTAGAAGATGACTTTGTCGAAGAAGCTGAACCTGCCTTGGATTGAACTCTCGAGCTCCGCCCGTTGGACTAATTTCCTATCGTTATCTATGTTGCTGAACTATTTTCTTTTATTTTACTGATGTTGGACTCTTTTAATTCCTTTCAAATTCTGGACTGTAATTTAAGGGCGTAGGACCCGTTTGACACTTAAGTTATGATATTGATGTGTACTTTATTCCTAGTTCTAGTCTGTAAGCTATTAAGTTGTTGGGATGTAATTGTAATCGTGTTGTACTTGTAGTTTTTCCGCTGCTTTAGACCTTGTTTCACTTGGGATTGTTGCATCGTTTTCTAGAATGTTGGATTTATTTCTGTTTAAGTGATTGATCGTCGTCGTGTCGCGTTTGGGGCGTGACAATGTGAATGGACACACCAAAAATAACTCCCATTTTTAACTGATATTCAAACAAAATTACATATTTACCCTTAACAATCATTAATTAAATATAAACTAAAATAAAAATTAATTAAATCTGCATCGTTAAAAGAAATAGGTCAACACCCAAGATTTGATCTCACATACTTATTTAAATTATGTGGACTCACCAGATCCAAATCATATATATTAATAGTTATCTTTCAAAATTATAAATACTCCATTAACATTTGTTTCTATTTTAAAAAATGCACCATATGAATGGATATTTGTTAGGTAAATACAAACCTCAAATTACTCTTTGATGTACTCTTCAATGCCATTTAATGGAGTGTATGCAAAAACTTCTGCATTTAAAAGAAGTAATTCATTATAGCAGAAGTAAAAGTAGTTGATAATCAGAATTTAAAAGTGTTTACAAATACAATCAGAATTTAGAACTCGGTGACAATATTGTAAAAATGCTTATTTGTTTATAAACATCAAATCAAAAGAATAATAAAAAATCTAAGGCTGCGATTAGATATATTTTCATTTTGAAAAAAATTATTTTGTTAGAGAATAGTATGAAAAATTTATCATGGAGAATAATCTTTTTTTGGAGATGTGAATGAATATGGAATGAAAATGTAATGATGAAATATGATATGATGTTGGAAAATTAAATATTGATTGATAGTTGAAAATATGTGAGTTGGTGAATAGTAAAATTTATGAAAAATTGTATAATAATGATTTATTTTTTTGAAAAAGTGGGTAGATGTGGTAAATGTCAGAAAAAGTAAGAGAAAAAGTGGGAGTGACATAATAATGTAATTTTTGGAATTTTGATAAACAATCACGTTTTTAGTTTAAAAAAATTCTCTAGCGGGACGAAATAAATGTTTTTTGATAGCCAGACACAACCTAAGCACTAATCTCCCTATTTTAGACTCTGATTATATAAAGTAGAATTAAAAGTAGAAACTAACATTTACAAATACTAAAAATTAGTTTCATTTTCAACCAAAACTTTAAAACACCTTCGTTTTAGTGATTGCAAAAACTCTCAAAAAAGCTCCTAGAAGCACTTTAAGTATTTCTATGCGGTTACACCTTTAACAAACTATCCTCCTTTCTTTTTTTGTTGTCACTGTGGGTTTGTGAAGCATTAAAAAATAGTCTTAAAGAACCTTTTACAGGCCCATGTACATACACAAGCCCCCTATATTGGACAAAAAATTCCAGTACTTTCTTTAGTTTAGCATCATTTTTTTCTTTTTGATATTCTCTTAATCTTAATGACAAAATGTTAAAATGAGATTCATATTACTATTTTTGGAAACAAAATTAGAAATATTAGAATTTTTCTTATATAGATCCAATATAATATAAAAATAAAGAAATATTAGAACTTAACTTACTAATAAAAAAGGTAACGACAAAAATTCATATAGGACCATCTAACGGGTCATGTTTTGTGAGACGGATCCTCCACAACCCATGACATAACCCAAAAAACTGGTGGTAGTTTCGTAAATATTTAGGCTAGAGAGGCAGATGGATGAGAATTAAAACGTATTAGTTTTTTCTCGAAAAGTATCACTTTTACCTGAAAAGTATACGTTTTCAAAGTAATGTTCTGGCGGGCAGCATCATTGTAATATTAGGCGATAACATAGTTTTACTTTAGGCTTGAAAAGTATCACCTTTTATTGAAAAACGTATCACTTTAACACTAAAAAGTATACGTTTTCAAACTAACAAAATTGATATTATTTATATGTAATACACAACCTTGTTTAAGTATAATTTTTTATTACAAAAAGTATTACTTTTACTCTAAAAAGTATATGAAAATAACAAAACAGACCTGAAAAGTATTAGTAGTTTCCCGATGAAAAGTATTTTTTTAGATTAAGTGAATATATTAATGATTAAATTAGTCATTGAATTACACAAATAAATTTCACACCATCAAACTAACAAAGGACTTTAGCTTCATCCATTAAAACAAACTCATAAATCCTCCTAAATATTTTGTTGGTAAAATTTTAACCACCAAAGCTACAAAAAGTTCAACCATTCTGCTTCTGAGCTTTTACGGTATCCATGGCAATGTCAGTCTTCCTCCTAGAAGATCTAGATGCTTAATCTCATTAGCCACACTTTTCCATATAATATATTCTAATATTTTTTTATAATTTATAACTAATAATTTGAAAAAAGAGATATTATTTAGTATTATTCTGATTTGAATCTGATAAAGGTTTTATCGAGGATTAGTATAAATACTTACCTTGGAACCGAGAATATTTTTTGTTTTTTCCTTCTGCATATTAATGGATGATGATGATGGGAATAAAAGACCATCATGTTGTGCCTTTTATCTATAAGAAATTATTTTTGAGTTATCGTTGTTTTGCTTTACGTGGTTGCCTGCGGCGACTTGTATTTCATAATATCTAAACAATGGAACAATTGGGGTTGTCGGCGAGTACCTGAGCGGGTTTTTTTTTTTGGTATTTGGGAATGGGGTTGGGTATGAACCTGGGTTTGGGCTGGATATATCCGTCTCACAGATTTAGATCCGTGAGACAGTCTCATAAGAGACCTACTCACAAGAGACCTCACTGCACCTCCTTCAATCATTGGATGTGCAAACCTCTTTGTTCTTTAAAATAAATTTCCGTTTCAACTGGTTGAAACTTTTCTTCCTTCACTGAGTGTGTTGGATAGATTGATTTCGAATGTAGGCTTGAGGATTTACAATGTATTGCTTGAGAGTATTTTTGCTTGCTTACTTTGCTCAGATTTTCGCTTGTGTTATTCATACTCTCTCACATAAGTTCCTCAACCTTTTATTGTACCAATTTGAAAAATATGTCCGTTGAAGAGATAAACATTTTTCAAACTTCATTTCTTGATTGTTGGCATTTCTTGTTGTGCAGCAAATGATGTCGACCCAACCGTAATTTAATGCCCCCGCAGTTGCCTCAAACACTGCGGCAAAGATTCTCGCGAACTTTCCATTGGTTCCCAGCCTCTTGCACTCTTTCAGCAAAACAGCTTTAAGATTGCAAAATATATAAAAAAAACACGTGAAATTTGGATTGTTAGTTGAAAGAACAAATAGTTTAGGTTACAAAAAATAAGATGGTCAAAGTTAAAGTTGCAACAATTATTTTCTCAAATAGTAATTGTGTTATACTACTAAACTACACAAAGATATAAAACTTAAAGAAAAAATCACGTCAGCTTTAAATTTTAATATTATGTAAAGTTCAACTAAACGTGTTGATATTAGAATTTTTATCTAAATTCTTTAAGATTATTGACTAAATGATGATTTTGAAATTAAATAAATTCAAATGACAACAAAAGAGAGAAATTGGTTTAGATTTGTCTATTTTACTGTTTCATTTGGATTAGTTGCACTTCTGGTCACATAGGATAGGAATAGTCGCAGTTTTAGTCCAAATGAAGAAAATAACGAAGAAGATGGTGGGTCTAATTTTGTAACGAAACCATTCCAGTGGAGCTATTTTGAATCCATGAGACCAAAATTGCAATCATTGAAATCTCGTGGGACCAATATTACAATTTTCTCTACCATTGTCAATTAATGTTAATATATGCAACATTATATTTTTCATTTAAATGATATATGAATATTTAAAAGAATTCATCATATTAGTTAGAGTTTTCAAACATGTATGAAACTATGAATATCAATTCATCATATTAGTTAGAGTTTTCATACAACATGTATGAATATCAATTCATCATATTAATTAGTTAGAGTTTCTAGACAACATGTAGGAATATCAATTCATCATATTAGTTAGAGTTTCTAGGCAACATGTCAACTATAAAAATGTCATTTTCTGTGAACAATAAAAACTGATTTTGCATCTGCATGGCCAAAGTCAGTTTTTTTTTTTCAGTTCATACCATTTTTTTTTACCAGTTCATTTTTTTTAACTGTCGCCATGACTTTTCATGAAATATTAATACGTTGCAACTAAATTGTTTTTGGCATTTTGTGGGGAAAAAACTATACGTGGCATACTTAATTGACCAATTCATTATAATTATCTGTCTTCCATGACTTTTCATGAAATTTTATTCCTGTGTAACTAAAACCTATTTTGGAATTTTTTCGGGAAGAAAACTTATTTTGGGATACTTCATTGATGTATCAGCATCATCAGCAAGCTTAAATAGAGAAATCACTTGGCATTAACACCACCATCGATCCCCTGGTTCTTGGAACTTTAATTGCTTTTAACATAATCCAAAAACAAAAACAAAAACAAAAATCATCAGGTTTTCTTGCTTTTTTTCAATTATGGCTGCAAGAAAACAAACTAGTTTGAGAGTTTTAATGTTCCCATGGTTAGCTCATGGACATGTATTCCCCTTTCTTGAACTATCCAAGAAACTCTCCAAACTACACTTCCACATATACTTTTGTTCCACAGCTATCAACCTTGATTCTGTCAGAAAAAATCTGAACAAAGACTAATCTGATGATAATAATATTGACATCTCAATAGAATTAGTTGAACTCCATTTGCCATCTTTACCTCAACTCCCCCCACATTACCACACAACCAAAAATACACCACCCCATCTTATGCCAACTCTAACGGAGGCTTTTCAGATGTCAAGCTCCAATTTTTCTGATATAATCACCAATTTAAAGCCTGATTTGCTTATATATGATATTCTCCAGCCCTGGTCTGCAAAAATTGCTTCATCACAAGGCATCCCTTGTGTTCATTTTTCTACTTCTGGTTCGACGGCCTATTCATTCTCTCATCATCTCTCCACACACAAGAATCAGGACACTTTCCCCTATTATCCTGCAATTTCTCTTAGAGAGTATGAAAAAAGGGACTCAATTACTCAAGGCGAATCCGTCAAGGTTAAAGACATGGAAGAAGAAGAAAGTTTTCTTTTTGGGTCCTTACAACTATCTAATGAAATTGTCCTGATTAAAAGCTGTAGAGGGATTGAGGGAAAGTACATGGATTATCTTTCCACATTGTGCCACAGGAAAATTGTACCCACTGGTCCACTTATTACACATGCTAACTATCAAGAAAGTGGTGAGTATTCAGAGATCATGGATTGGCTAAGTCAGAAAAGCAAATTTTCAACTCTTTACATTTCATTTGGGAGTGAAAACTACTTGTCTAAGGAACAAATGCAAGAAATGGCGAAAGGGTTGGAGCTAAGTGGTGTTAATTTCATATGGGTTGTTAGATCACCTATTGGGAGTGAGATTTCAATAGAAGAGACACTTTCCGAGGAGCTACTGGACAAGATAAAGCAGAAAGGGATAATTGTGCGGAAATGGGCCCCACAGGCTGAAATCTTGGCACATTCAAGTGTGGGTGGTTTTATGAGCCATTGTGGTTGGAGTTCTATCACGGAGAGTTTGTATTTTGGTGTTCCTGTGCTGGCGGTGCCATTAAAGTTTGATCAGCCGGTGAATTGTAGGATGGTGGTGGAGACTGGTGTAGGTGTGGAGGTGATGAGGGATGAAAATGGACGGTTTGATGGTAATGGGGTGGCAAAAGCTATAAATGAGGTGATTTTCGAGGAGAGTGGGGAAAAGCTTAGGTGGAAAGCTAGAGAATTCAGCAAGAAGATGAAAATGGAGGACGAAGATGCATTTTATGAAGTAGCTGAGGAGCTTTCAAGGATTTGTACGAAGAAATGACCACCACCTCCATCCATATTTCATGTTTCTTGGTTTCAGTTTGTTTTGTTATTTTTCTTGATGAAAGTAGCCAAATAATTAAACAAATAAATATAATAATTATAATAAGATAACTATGTTTTAAGACAAACTGGTAACATTGTCTCAGATTCGTGTTAGTCGTCCATATTCATGTCCGTGTTTGTATTTATTTCATCGAATTCTAGTCGGGTTTGTGTCATTATCTTGTTGTGTCAGGATTGTCACCTCTATCCGAGGAGAGAGGATTCATTAAACATGGGAGGGACTTGTAATGAGCTTCCAAGTTTAAGCATATATCCACAGGTTTTATTAGCCTCTCGATCGAAAAACATGAGTCAGTTGAAAATCCAGATGAATTAACATGCTTGTCAAAATGGGAGATAAGTGTAGCTGAATCTATTTAAATACATATATTTTCTTCTTCTACACCAATAACGAAAATAAATATTTCTTCTAATTTTTAACAGTTCGGAATGAGAAACTGTCGATCCATGCATATCGCACGATATAAAACAGTCCCATGGTTCATGCCATTGTGAATAAATGTTAAAAATAGAGAAAATGTATATTTTTACCCTTCTTTGTTTAAGAAAACACTTTTTTGACCAAATTTGATAAAAACAACTTTTTTGCCCACTTTTACAATGAAAAATCATTTATGCCCTCAACTTTCTCTCTTTCTTGTTTAAAAAAAATGGGCAAATACCAGCTATATTTTTCATTTTTTCTTCCTTCCTTCTTCATATTTTTCTTCTTTCTACAAATTATAATTGAGTAAAACTCTTGTTTTTCGATTTTTGAATCTACAAAAAATGATTCAAGATACATTTTGAACCAAGGTAATGTATTATTTTCTACAAATATTTATGTATAAAGATAGAAAATTCGCTTGATTTTTGTAACTAGAAAAAAATTCAGACCTGGAAAGTTTAACGTGGCACTATCGGGCATTCAACATGGTACTATCGGGCCTTCAAAATATATAGGGAGCGTATGATAGTACACCTTTGAATGAGGTACGATAGGGCTGCACATACATGGACGGCCCGATAGTACCACTATCGGGCACTATCGAGTCGTCTATTTATGTGCAGCACTATCGGGTCGTCCCCTTTGAATGAGGTACTATAGTGATGCACATAAATGGACGGCCCGATAGTACCACTATTGGGCACTATCGGGCCGCCTATTTATGTGCAGACTATCGGTCGTCCCCTTTGAATGAGGTACTATAGGGCTGCACATAAATGGACGGCCCGATAGTGGTACTATCGGGCCGTTTATTTATGTGCAGCCCTATCGTACCTCATTCAAAGGGGTACTATCGTGCCCTTATGAATTTATAGCGAGCACGATAGTGCCATGTAGATCACTGATGGGAACAATTCACCTAATACACCCTAAAATTACAGAACTTACGAAAATC
This sequence comes from Rehmannia glutinosa, assembly GCA_016081115.2. Taxonomy (NCBI): domain Eukaryota; kingdom Viridiplantae; phylum Streptophyta; class Magnoliopsida; order Lamiales; family Orobanchaceae; genus Rehmannia; species Rehmannia glutinosa. The sequence goes on from JABTTQ020002620.1 coordinate 96,617, forward strand.
GAAATTCGACAAGAAATACGCACAACATACATGGTCAATCTAAATACCCACAACAATAATCAACCAAAAAATCCAATAATAGCACAAGACAAGCCACAATTGAAAATCCACAAAAATTCTGGAAACATGAATCGAAAAAAAAATTACAAATAAGGGTACGATCGGGCCGTACTTTGGGGCACGATCGTACCCGTCCATTAGTAAGGGTAGTTAAGTCATTATGGATAGAAAAGATAATTTTTATAAAATTGGGTAGAAAAGTAGTTCCATTATCCATATTGGGTAGAAAAAAAAATTTCCCTTAAAAATATGCAACATTATTATTTGGAAAACTCATCATATGAGAGCGCCTATGCACTAGCAAAGACTTCTTATTTTTATGCTAGCCCTACCATTTGGGGGTCCGTCCCGGATTAACTATTGTAACGAGATCCATGTTGATTAATAAATTTTCTCGTTTCATTATAAAAAAAAAAAAAAAAGCTCATCATATTAACTAGAGTTTCTCCACAACAAGAAGACAGAGTCATTTTCTGTGAACAATAAAAATTTGTCCTGCATCACATTGGCCCTTATTATGAAAGTCGTGTCCATAAATGATGAGCAATAATATAATCTAAAAAATGATGAATAGCTAGAATTTAAGGGTGCAAAGTGTCAAATTCTAGGGTGCATTATGTCAATTACCCTAAATAAATATATAAATGGAAGGACAGAGTGTGATAAATCAGGATTTGCTGCAATAATTTTGAATGTACTGCAAGCTTTTATAGCAAATCGATAGCGTCACCTGCCCCATGACGAGCCGCCGCTGGCAACTTCAACTTTCCGACGTGGATCGCTCACGACGCCGCCCGATTCGATTTTTTTTTTTTTTTTTTTATCCCGCTTGGCAAAAGTCTTCCTGTGTTGCTTCCGGTTAACAACTAAGTTCTTCAAGTTCCCCTTTGCTGGGAAAGTTCTCCGATGATGGGACGACGTCGGAAGGACGCGATTCTTTCAACCACAAATCTTGGAGCCGTAAAACTTCGGTTGCCATTTTTCACCCTCAAGAAGTCTGAAAAAAGTTAAGATAATATCCTAGAAAATTTTTGAAGAGGGAGAACCGTGAGAAAATATTATTGCTTGTTTGGGTCGACTTTATGCAAAAGTCCATTTAGAAAATAAATTTTTTAATAAGTGACTTCTTAGACAATTAGTTTGGAGTTTAAGTGGTATCGTTAACCTTTTGTAAGGTTGTTGGCCATGGTTCAAACCCGATATTTTTCAGATTTTTTGAAATCTATCCCCTTCCCTCCAACCACTACTCCCAACTTATTAATAAAGTAAGGGACTTGTCAAATAGTTTCAAATTCTAACTTTTTCTAGAATGAACTTTTGGAGGAGTGACTTATCTAAAAGCCAATTTTAAATTAATCACTAAACATCTATTATTTAGAAATAGATTTTTAGATCCAAAAGTCTATCTGACAATTAAAATACTCCCGGGATCAACCTTGTGATCTAATGGTTGAGACATGTGTTGTAAAGGTTGTGAAGCCCCGATTTTTATTCGATCATGTACTTGTTTCGTATCATCTTTGTATTAATTTGACTATTTTACTGCGTTGCTTTGACGGGTAGATATTAATGATAAATATATTTTGCATTTAATTCTTTTAATTTCTATTTGTGATCATAATCATTTATTAATTTTAATTCGCATTTATGATCATTTGGTTGATCATCATTATTATTATTGGTGTATTTATTAGTCACCTTAGAATTTTAAGAGACTATTTATTTTAGGGATTTATAATTTATAGAATTAAGAATTCGATTTAGATTAAGGGATCATGAGACATATAAGTGATCAAGGAAATCACTAATTATTTTGGAGATTGATATTTATTCATCTATTATCATCAATTTTGGGACAAAATCAAAATATGTGGAATTACCAAAGTACCCTTAGGGGAACGGCATTGGTGTATTTTTTGGTGTAGAAATATCTCCCAGCTCTTGTACATGTACACCTTGTGTATTCATCTTGTGTATTATTACACCATTAATTAAAACCTACATCTTAAATTAATCCCACCATTTCAATCATCCAATTGGTCAAACAAGACCAATTTAAAAATTCCTCCCTAAGATTAGCATTTTGGCTAATTGTCCCTAATAAAGTTGCCTATATATTACTTTCTTCCCTAATTCCCTCAATTATTACTCTAACTTATCATTTAATCAAAACAAAACAAAATTTTTATTCTTCCCATTTCATTTCACCAACACCAAATTTCTTCTAAGTCTTGTAATTCATCTTACCTCTCTCTAGAAATCCTCCTACATCTCTCTACCTATTCTTCATCTTCTTCACTAACACTTAACCAAAACTTCAAGAATTCATCTCCCATTTTCTTCAAAAATTCGAACCATATACACTACACAAGGTAAGAAATTTTCTTCTTCAATCTATTCTTATACCTTCTAGCTCACCTCTTTCACCTTCTAATTTAATTTTGATTTTTGAATTTCAGGTATACCTAGAAGACCTTTGAAGAAGTTAAGAGACTAGTCATCTTGAAGAAAATTGTGAAGAAGTTGGACTATAAGGTAAGAAATGGAATTTTTAGTACACTTTCTTCTTCTCTTCTATTTTCCAATTTTTTACACTCCATTTTCATTTTTGTAGTTTTAGGGGCTGACCTTGGTGGTTGACATTAAGGGTGACCAAAACTTTATACTTTGAAGCCATTACTAGTCACATTTTACTCACTACACAAGGTAATTGTAGTATTTCCAATTTTCTCACCATCTTCTTCTTTTCCCTAAATTTTTAACCACATTCTTATAAATCCTATATTTTTTGATATTCCTTGACTTAGGGGCTGACCTAAGTCATTCCTTCATCGAGAGAGATTTATCCCATTTTCACCAACAAACCGATCTTTAAGGTGGGTGGAAAAATCCTTTCAACTTCTAGGTGTTTTAAATTGAAAATATGCATGTAGTATTTTGTTATTGAGCACTTGAGATATATATTATGTATTGCATGCTATTTTCTTGTATCAAGTTGGAAAAATTCTCAAGTGTTGCTCAAAAATGCGATTTATCGAAAAATAGGGCATACATGCACACTTTATTGTTATATTTGATGAAATTTTGTATGAGAAGGATATGTATGTGTATGACTCTTTAAATCTATGTTTTGAATGATTTATAACCTGGACAAGTCGAGCATAATTGATTAAATTTCATTTTTTGGACTTAAAATGCAAAAATGGAAAGTTGGTGGACTTAATTGCAAGAAAATAAAAGTTAAGGGACCCCTCTGTAATTTTCGATCTTTGGGACAGAACTCAGGTTCAAAAATTATGTTTTGACATTTTATTAAAGTTTTAAGAGTTTTTAGATAAATAAAATCAACCCTTAAAAGCCCAAGGACTAGATTGTAAAACTTGAGAAGTTTAAGGGCTATTTTGCAAATTTCGAAATTGTACCAGACCCTAATTTTAAAATTTAAAATTTTAACTCTTAAGGGGCTGGAAATAACATATTTTAAGTGTGTTCCAAAAATCCAAGTGTTTAGAGCTTGGAAAGTAATTTTATAAAAATTGAGGGACCAAATTGTAAAAGATTAAACTTGAGGACCAAAATACAATTTCCAGGACTTATGCAGTCCATGCACCTGGAAATACTAATTTTACTATAACATAATTATATCTTGGACCCAAGGTTCAAATTTCATAACAATTGGACCCCTAAAAGCCTTAAAAGCAATTATATCAAAATGGGACAAAAATGAGATTTTCAAAAGTTAAGGGACCTATACTTGCTTATTTTAAAAACTGCTTTTGTCCCAATATTCCACTGACCTTAGTGACATTTTACAACTAGAATCACATTAAAAGCCCTTCCGGTTTGTGAGTTCCAATTATTTTAAACTTAGAGTCTGAAATGGCAATTTTAACAAATTTGGGGCCAATATGAGAATTTTATAAAAACTCGACCTCAAAACTTCAAACCCCTGAATCTATGAACAATTTGGAGAATTTAGGAACTGACCTCATAATTTTTCAATGTCGGGATATGTATTTATTCAATTTTTAAACCCAAAAGTATTGGTTTTTACAAAACGGGGCTAAATTGTAAAATTTCTTTTATCAAGGACCTAACTCAAATTATTATTATTTTTCTTTTACTAAAACATCCATGGACCCTCTGACTTCAATTCTTAATTAAAATATTTTATTTTCTCAAAAACTCCTTGACTTATCGAACCGCCTGTTTGATACATGTTTTTATCTTAATTTTGATGATTTTATTTTATCACCAAAACAATGTTTTTAAAGGTTGTCCAAATACTCCTAAAGGATTTAAAATGATTTTAATATTTTCCGGAGTATTTTCTCAAGTTTATTAAAAATGGACAACACTTTTATCAATGAGTTTTTACTCCTATAACAGTTCCTAAATGTTGTCTAAATACTCGATCGGTTTAAAATATTTTTACACAATTTTTGAGTATTTCTTGAGTTTTATTTTCGACAAAAAATTGGACAATATTTCTGTCTCGTGGTCGACCGGTCGCCCTATAGGGCAACCCGCACCTGAAGATGTTTTTAGAAAAGAAAATGAGACGGAAGCAAAAAACAAGCGTGTCGACCGGCCGCTCGGGCGTCGATCGGATCGGCCGTCGGCCGCCTGCCAGTGCGACGGCACTGCAAGTTTCATGTTGAAACAGTAACTTAACCCCTTCGTTTTTTTTGTTTAGGGGACCGGTTGAGAGGTCGGGTCGACTCGTCGGCCACGTCGGCCGCCTGTTGTAATTTTCAAGTGTTCTCATTTTCTCTTATTTATGCGACCGTCGCCGCCTGTATTGACAAAGAAAAATTATGACCGTTTGACACAGACACATTTCCTTAAATTGTGGGATTGATTTCTAACAGCTATATTCTTGATTTTAATTGTATTTTTCTCAGAGATTTTCAATCCCCAAGAGGAGCCTATGCTTGATCAATCATCTCCTATAAATAGAGGAAGTTTTGGAGCAACTAAAACAACAATTGAGATACAACACAACAAGATACACTTCAAGCAAACACTTGGTCTTTCATTGTTATTATTCTTGTTGTTGTAAAATTGCCTAGCTTATCACTTTCACATCTTTGAGGTCTAGGCTATTCTTGATTACACTTTGCACTCAAATTGTAATATTCATTATTGAGTTGTAATCTTGATTTTTTGTTATCATTCAAACACAAGATATCCTTGTGAGTGTTCTTGTGGTAAGAGCACACTTGGATGATCTAGGTGATAGGTACAAGAAGATTGTGGTAATCTTCTTATTGAGGTGTTGAAGAATTTGGTATTCTTCAAGGTTGAAGATTGTGGTAATCTTCACAAGGTGCCGTTGAAGAAAGATTGTGGTAATCTTCAAAGGGAGATTGTGGTAATCTCCAAAGGTGGTGTTGAAGAAGAGTGTGGTGCTCTTCAAGGTGTTGTAAGTTGAATTTGTATTAATTTTGGTAATTAATAAAATTCTTTTTCTTTTCGAAATCCATCCCTGATATCTTTGGGGTGGTAGAGGATTAGGCCCTAGGTGGGTTGAACCTCTTTAAATCGACGTGTGTTGTTTACATTCCGCACCTTTATTATTTTGTTTGAGCATTCGATTGTTAAAAGAGGGCAAAATCGAAAAGATGGAGATAATCTATTCACCCCCCCTCTAGATTATCGTAGCCGCTTGGACTTACACCGCCTTGACAGATTAATACCCGATCGTGGCGACTTCCTAAATCTTGCGATTTGAATCTATAACGGACTTATGTTCCACCTAATCTTTCAAGATATCGAAGATTGCTTATCCTCCCGATAATCATATTCATCCAAATAACTCCACCAACGCCATAATTACCTTACGCAAATTTTCGAAACTTTTTATGAATCGCTTCCGAATCAATATACTGATCGTCTGGTTGACTACCCGAACGTGTATTTAATTTATCGCTTGAGTCAACTTGGTGTGTCGAGCTCACAAATCGGAATGGATACGTTGGGGATGGAACCGGCAAGCTGGCCGCTATTCCACTCTTCCCGCCCCATCGTCCGAATCTCGCAAATCGAGGGACGGAGTTTGTCTAAGGAAGCGGGTCGTAGTACTTGAGGTATAATCATGATTATGACAGATCCGAGCCTTGCTAGCTCCCATTGTGGATTTTGTCTTTGCCTACGGAGCGATAAGGTGACAGTCTTCGACCATCTTACTCGGGAGTTACAAGGAAGAACGAAGGAATCGTTGTCCGATCCACACGATCTCGAGTTAATCGGACCCATTTGGTTGGCGCTACAAACCAGACGCAAGAATCGCTTACTTGTCTTGCATAGGATTGGCGTTACAAAACCGTGATGCAATCCTCCCGACCGCTTGAACCATAGTGCTGCGTGACCACGAAATCGTTTTCTTAAATCGTATAAGTATATTACATAAATATATTTATCACGACGCTTGTGGACGGTGTGTGAAATCATGCACCATCTCTCACGCGTTTTCATACAACTAATTTCTCGCATTATCTATATATCTCCACACTTGCACAAGATCACCCTATCCACTGAGATCTCTGTCTCACTCCATCCTGTTTTCTAACCTTAGAAGATGACTTTGTCGAAGAAGCTGAACCTGCCTTGGATTGAACTCTCGAGCTCCACCCATTGGACTCATTTCCTATCGTTATCTATGTTGCTGGACTATTTTCTTTTATTTTACTGATGTTGGACTCTTTTAATTCCTTTGAAATTATGGACTGTAATATAAGGGCGTAGGACCCGTTTGACACTTAAGTTGTGATATGATGTGTACTTTATTCCTAGTTCTGGTCTGTAAGCTATTAAGTTGTTGGGATGTAATTGTAATCGTGTTGTACTTGTAGTTTTTCCGCTGCTTTAGACCTTGTTTCACTTGGGATTGTTGCATCGTTTTCTAGAATGTTGGATTTATTTCTGTTTAAGTGATTCATCGTCGTCGCGTCGCGTTTGGGGCGTGACAAAGGTGAATGACCCGGGTTCGATCCCATACGAGTACGTGTGTCCCCTCCCCAAGTTCCCCCATTATACTCAAAAAAAATTAAAATTCTCCCAAACAAGCACATATTTCCAACACAAAAGATAAGGTTTGTTGAAATATTGAAAAAGGAAGCACTACAAGAAAACAAGAAAATTCCAACGGAAAATCTGTTAGAATTTGGCCAATTACCGTTGGAATTATCGATTCCAACAGAAATTCCAACATAAAATGCATCGTTGGTAAAATGGTCGTTGGAATGGCGAAATTCCAATGGAAATTCTAGTGGAAAATATTCCAACGAAATTTGCAACGTTATTTATCCATTGGAATCTATAACCGTTGGAAAGAACTCTAATATTTTTCCAACACTAATTTCAACACAGTTATACCATTGAAATATATTTAATCGTTGGAAAAAACTTCAACAGTTATTCCAACGGAATTATACTATTGGAATTTAGCCAAATGGTATCTATTCGTTGGAATATTCAATCAGTTTATCTCATTATCTAATATCTTTAACTTTCCAGTAGGTCACCCATTATTAATTTGTCCGAAGTCAAGAATACTTAACCATGTAGTTTCAATATGATTGGCTCCAGAAGAGAAGATATATTTTACTGATATGGATTATACTATCAAATCATTTAACCCCTATTGAAAATTTCCAATGGTATTGAAATTTCTAATGGAATTTTCCAACATGATGTTGTACCATTGGAATTTCCGTTGGAATTCTAAAAGCTCCAACAGAAATTCCAACGATTAATTCCAACATTTGGTTTACCGTTGGAATTTTTGTTGAAATTTTCCAATGGTATGTTTTGGCGATGGAATTTAAGTTGGAATTTTTCAATGGTTAGTTGTGGTGTTAGAATTTACGTTATAATTTTAAATTCCAACATGAATTCCAACATTTTATATCAACGATTTTGTTTACTGTTGGAATTTTCATTGAAATTATCCAACGGTATAATTTTGCATTGGAATTTCCATTGGAATTTTAAAAATTCCAACATTTTTCTATGTCCTTGGAATTGTTTTCTTGTAGTGAAGATATAGTGGATTATACATAAGTCGTGGCCACGATTTCGGAATCATCGGTTCTCGATTCTAAAACCGCTAGTTACGGTTTCCCAAAATGGGAAACCTTAACCGTAACAGTCCACCGACGAATACAAACTAGTTTTTGTTAACCTGCAATCCAGTTCCGGTCAGAATCGTGTATTATTATTATTATTATTATTATTATTATTATTATTATTATTATTATTATTATTATTATTATTATTTTAATAAAAATACTGTTTTTGTATTTTATCTCATAACTTAAAATTGCTAAGTTTTTAACATAATATTACTAGACATATAAATTATTTAATAATTTAAACTTTAAGATAATTTCACAAAAAAAAGTGAAATGTCTTGGTCTAAATAATAATCATATTAAGTTATCTACGTATCCATTTTAGGATGGAGAGGAATCACACCTCATAATATTACCTTTTAAGAATGGCATGGGCAGTGACAAAGCCAGAAACTTCGGGTAGGGAGGCCCAACTAATATTAATATTAAAAATAAAATACAATATATATTAAGTCAGTGTATTAATTCTATTATATCTTAATATTCAAAAATAAAATAACATAATAGAAGTACATCAATATATCATAACATTTTGCATAATAGCTTTATTGCTAATATTTCTAAAAGAAAATATTGGAGAAAAATGTACAAAGTTTTAGCGCAGCTTAAAAAAACTACAAAATTTATGGTAGAGCAAAAGATAATGTACAAAATTCTGAAAAAGAGAAAAAAATTACCAAGGCTCAAAGAATATTTTTCAAAATGAACAAATGAAAAAGAGAAAACAAAGAATGAATGGATTAAAGATTTGTTCCATTTTTCATATTTTTTATATTCTTTTAAGGTTATAAATTAAATTACCAAAATACCCCTAATTGTTTCCAAAATTAAGGAGGTCCAATGACCCCTCGCCGCCGCCTCTAACTTTGTCATCGGGCATGGGTCAATCACTCTCGTTTCCCTTTCCGGTTGTGGTAGTTCCTTTTGTGTTGAATTCATAATTTGGATCCTATTGAGTCCATTCCAATCCACGATTCGCTCTCTCCGCTCTAGTAATCATACATCAAGAATTAGGCGCCCAAATTGTCGATCGGGATGCAAACATGATGGTTGTTCGTCCAAAAATATTGCCACAGAGCTAATTGTTTGCTTCACCGCAAATATTGAAACGAGATATGCTAAAATCTCCTTCATCGAGAGGATCAAATAACTTTGGCATTTGTGCGATCATCATCACAATAAACACTATAAGAATTTCGCTAATACACAACGGATATAATATGTTGTGTATTACAATAATCACCGTTGTCGTAGATGGTGTTGTAAAAAAAATCGCTCAACGACAAAGGTTACAATTTATTGTTGTTAATAATAAGACAACGGTTAGAATCGTTGTCTTTAGATCTTGAAATACAACAATTGGGACAATAACCGTAGAATCGTAATTGTGTTTGAATTATGAAATATAACAATGGATTTTCACAATGTTAATATCCGTTGTGGTTTATTAGCTCTACACAATTGGGTGTTGTTGTTGAGCATTTTTCTTGTAGTGAAATTTCAACCATTCTTCGATTTCAAAGCTCTTCAACGTAAGTTTTAATTTGATTTATTCGCTCTACAAAGCTTGAAGGAAAATCATTTAAGTTTTCTTTCATTTGATTTGTTGGATCTACAAAGAGTGAAACTCGTGTAAGTTTTTGCCCCTTTATTTTTAAATTTCATACTCCTAAGACTTCGAAGTTTTATAGCTCTTACTTTTTCATCTCCACTAAATTCCTTTTGAACAATGTCTTATGATTCTTTAGATATTCAATGTTAATGATAGTGCTCTTAGAGCAATTGTGAATTGTTTTTTATTATTAATAAATGCGACATTTATTTTCGAACTCTTTTACATAGTGTATGTATTTTCTTGAACAACACGAATATCCCTAGTTTATTTATGTAACCATAATCTTAGTATATAAGAGTTATATACAAGAGGATTAAGATTATGGATAATAAACTAAATTAAGTCCGTGATGAAATTAATTAAAGTATGGGATCTTTAATTAAAACATCACTAATACGGCCCAGAACATTTTGAATGTGACTGTCTTATCCGGACAGTCGATGTGGAGACATCTTAGTGGGGGCATTTATATATGATTTGATCATATAGGACTTGGACCGATTTAATTTGAATTTTTCATACAAATTTCGTTTTAGAAATGGAAAATCAAATTAAATCACTAGATGACCATATATGCATAAATATTAATCCTGAGTGATTATAGACTCCTGTTTATTTTGGTGTGATTCTTAATTTGCTCGTTTAGGTTTGTCCTACGACATTCCCAATACTTGCATTTTAGATTCACATTTGAATTAAATAGCTGAGAATATAAATTCATAGGTATGGAATCGATTCCTTTTTGCGGGAAGTATAAAGACAATTTCCTCATTTGTTAATTCTGGAACTGAATGATTTGAAATCTCTAATTTATAATCCGATTATAAATTAACCATTCGCTAGTGAATTAGTGGTAAATGAGGATAAGAGGCAATTGAAAAGGTTTAATGGATACTACCTAGCTTCAATTACGAATTGTCTATGGAAGATTAATCTATATGTAATGATTATATCAGTGGACTGCTCATTTCGTAGAGTAAGATATTCTATAATTATAAGAGTGCAATTTCGAATTTATAGTGGAGTAATATACTATTTATGCTGATAAAATTTCGGCCGCCTCATGATCAAAGGATCGACCACTTTCAAGTAACAAAATCAAGTGCTACTTTTGCCTTTACTTTTTACAATTGAAAAAGAAAATTTTGGTCTATTAATTGTTGATTTGATGTTCACGGTAAACACCAAAAGTTGGCCAAATTTTAATTGAAATTTTTTCGGTGATTCAATTTTTATGATCTTGAAACGTAAATAGGACAACGTGATTTTGTTCCTTTGAAAAGTGAGATTTTGTGGTTTGGTTTTAAACCTTGTTCAATTCCCCTCCTATCCAGTTAGTCCAATCCTACGATCTCATGAGTTGAGTACATCGTAGGAAAATAAAAGTTAGGGAGGATAGAATTATTACTTGGGTGCCCACACACTGTCGTTAATAGGGAGGATAGAATTGGAAGATCGCGGTGTCTACGAGCTTCGGGGATTCGAATGATTGACGGAGAAAAAGCGAAGAACAAGAAAATCGTCGAAAGAGGTAAATTTTCTTTTTCTTCCTTTAGTTTGAATAAATTTAATAAGCATCATCTTGCGTTCTTATATCTAAAACTCGATTTTTGAAATCACTCACTTCCGCTTCTGCTCGATTAGATCGAAAAGTCGGATCTTATTTGGCCCGGATTAGATCCGAGACCCGATTAATTTCCAACAAATGGTATCAGAGACATTTGGTTTTTGATATAATTAGAACTAGATCTACTTTATTAAATTTATTTTGGAGTGGATTTAAGATTTGATCTTGCATGTTTTGATATATGGATGCATGGGCGTTTTTGAATTTAAGGTATCAATCCAAATCGTCATATTTATTATTTCGCGGATTAATATTTATGTGATGTATATGTGATATATGTGCCATGCATATTGATATGTCATTCATGGAATCCACTCCCAAGCATGCCATGCATCATGATAATTGAATTTAAATTGTTTAATTGTTATGATAGATCTATGAGATGGATTGACATTGATATAAAAGTGTTTTATATGATTTTTTTTAAATTGATATAAAAGTGTTTTATATAGTTTTTTAAATTTTGTATAAAAGTGTTTATATGATTTTAAAAGTGGGATAATTGTTTGGAATTAATTTTGTGAAAAATAGACCCGATTATAAAAAATCTCCGACTTACATGTTTTAGAAATAAAATAGTTTGGATTCACGTTCGGGCAGCCCAGGGAGGTGCCGGGCAGCCAGCCGGCGCCCAGGCAGGCACTCGGGCGGGGCTCGGCAGTCCCGGCGGGGGCTCGGGCATTCGGGCGGTGCCTCGAGCAGTCCCGTTTTTAATCGCGCGTTGTTTTTTCTTTGTTCTTTCATGAAATATTTTCATTTTATCCCTATTCCCTTAATTATTTTGATAATTGAGGGGTTTTAAAGTTGATTAAAATTATGATTTAATTTCTAAAAGTTAGATTTTTAAATTAGAGAATTTTAATCAAAAGACCATTATGATTGGACTTGGTTTATTAAAACATAAGATGTTTTATAACTTAAATGTTTAGAAAACATTTATTATAAAATATTGAGTGTGAGAAGGATTCATGACAATAAATCATGTGGCCTCCATTATTGATCAAAGCACCGTGAGATTTAAGTGACACCTCACGATGCTCAAATTCGTCCCCCTACGGATGGCTTTCACTTAAATCAGTAATCAAGGCTTAATCTCCGAAAGGATAGAAATTTAAAATTTAACTCATAATTTTCCTACCCTACGACGGCGATTTTGAGTTAATTTTTAAAATCCAAAATAATGGGTAACACTCATAAGGATACAATCAAATAGTTTGGATGTATCTAGGCTAAATTAAAAAGGTGATTAATAAATAAATGAAGATATGAGATGTCTTGATTATTTATTTTCTATTTAATCATCATTGGATTTGACCTACCCTACGACGACTTTTCAAATGTGAGATTAAATTACCTTGGAATTGGTAGGATAAACTTTATTGCTTTCATGCATCATGTTTATGATTCCTAAATTGAATGCTCTATGATGTTCGTTCGCTTATTTATGCCGTTTTATTTAATTTTCAAAGAATGATGTCTTGTCTTATGCTTGCAGACCTTTGTTGAATGATTCATTAACTGGAGAAAATTATAACAAGTGGAATAGTAACATGAGTATTCATATGTGAAAATCTTAAAGGCAAGAAGCAAGGTTCCTCTGAACCAAAGGGAAATTGTTTCCACTAGGGTGAAGAGGGAGATTGGAAGAGAGACGGCCCCAAGTTTTTCTCCAAAGTAAAGGAAAATAAGAAACGTAAATATGATTTACTTGTTCTTAAAAGTTGTTTGGTAGCTAGAGATTCTTCTACTTGGGTAGCTGACTATGAAGCTACTAATCATGTTTGTTCTTCCTTACAAACGCTTAGCTCTTATGAAGAGCTTGCCGATGTGTCTTTCACAATGTGAGTTGACAATGGGGCAAAGTGGTTTCGCAAAAGCAAAGCGTTGGGAGTAATTAAGCTTAATATTAGAGATAAAATATTGATTTTAAACGATGTTTATTATATTCTGGTTTTCGTAGAAATTTAATTTTCGTTTCAAAGTTGCATGAACATTTATTTTCACTATATTTTAATGATAATTTGATTATTATTTCTAAAAATGGGCATGATATTTGTACTGCAATATTGAAAAATGGACTCTATTTAATTAAGCATAATAAACAACCACTGCTAAATGCCGAAATATTTAAAGTAGAACATCCTAAACCAAAAAGGCAAAAGATTTCTCAAGATGATGAAACATATCTTTGGCATCTAAGGTTAGGGCATATTTCACTAGAAAAGATAAATAGGCTTGCAAAGGATGGTCCTTTGAGAGAACAAAAAGTTGGCACCCTTCCTGTTTGTGAATCCTGTCTAGAAGGAAAAATAACTAAGAGACCTTTCTCTGCAAAGGGCAATAGAGCCAAAGAACCACTAGAGCTTGTGCATAGTGATGTTTGTGGTCCCATGACCACACAAGCTAGAGGTGACTTTGAGTACTTCGTCACTTTTATCGATGATTACTCGAGGTTTGGATATGTTTATCTCATGCATAGAAAATCCAAGACTTTTGAAAAGTTCAAGGAATTTCATGCGGAAGCTGAAAAGCAGCTAGGAAAATCTTTGAAGTGCCTTCGATCCGATCGAGGGGGAGAGTATGTTGATACTAAGTTCAAAAATTATTTGCTAGAGCATGGTATTTTGTACCAACTCACAGCACCTGCCACCCCTCAGCAAAACGGTGTTGATGAAAGGAGAAACCAAACTTTACTTGATATGATTAGGTCGGATCAACTACGCGACACTGCCTGATTCATTTTGGGGGTATGCATTGCAAATGACGGTTTACATTTTGAATGTGGTTCCGTCTAAGTCAATCCAAAAGACACCACTAGAGTTGTGGAATGGGAGTAAAGTTAGTTTACACCACTTCCGCATATGAGGGTGCCCATCACATGTGCTGAAAGGAAAAACTGGAAAGTTGCATCCATGTTCGAAGTGTATCCGTTCATTGGATATCCCCGAACGAGAGGAAGTTTGTTTTATGATCCGCAAGAAAAGAAAGTAATAATTTTGACTAATGCTATCTTTCTTGAGAACGATTATATAGAAAACTTCCAACCTCGAAGTAAAGTTATACTCGAGGAATTACTTTTTGATGAGATCAGACCACAACCAACAAGAGTTGTTGGGGAAATCGCTAGAAATACCACTATACCTGGTCGAATTGCATGACACCTCGACGACGCGATGGGAGGGTTATTAGACCATCAATTCCATATCGTCAAATCGAAGAGGCAAATGTTGCAGTCTTTGATGGGGTAGACGATGATCCATTGTCTTTTTGACAAGTGATGGAGGATTCTGATATAGCGAGGTGGTTTGAAGCTATGAACCAAGAAATAGATTCGAACCACAGGGTTTTGTAGCCGAAGGTCAAGAGCAGAAAGTCTGCAAATTGCTTAGATCCATTTATGGGTTAAAGGCTTAAAGCAAGCCTCAAGGTCATGGAACCATAGATTTGATGAGATGACCAAGTCTTGGTTTTGACCAAAGTGTTGATGAGTCTTGTGTATACAAGCAGATCAATGATGGTAAAGTCGCAATTCTAGGAATTTACGTAGATGACATTATACTAATTGAGAATGAAGTAGAGATGTTAGCTGCGGTTAAAGGTAGGTTTGCCAAGCAATTCCAAATGAAAGATTTGGATAAGTGAATTATGTTATTGGAATTGGAATGGTTCAAAATCACAAGAAGAAATTATTGGCATTGTCTCAAGCTTCTTATATCGATAAGATGCAGTTGCATTACAGAATGCAAAATTCCAAAAAGGGTTACCTACCAAATTGATATGCAGTCGTTCTTTCCAAAGAGGAGTGTTTAAAGACACCTCAGGAGGAAAAGAACATGAGACGCATTCCCTATGCCTCTACAAGTATACAATATTGTGTACTAGGCTCGGTATTTGATACGCGATAGGGATAGCCAGCCAGTTTCAATCTAATCCAGAAATGTTTCATTAGATAATAGTCAAGAACCTTCTCAAATATGTTTGAGATCAAGATGTTTGTCTATTTAGGTGGTTGACCTTAAAATAGACGACTGCACTGATTCTGACTTCTAGTCAGACAAGGATACTCGAAAGTCGATATATGGGTCAGTGTACAATCTTGTTGATCTTGTCACAAGAACATAGGACTGGGAGACATGTCCCATATGCTTTAGGGCAAGTGGGATATTGTTAAGGATAGTGCCCTTAAAGCAATTGTGAATTGTTTTTTATTATTAATAAATGCGACATTTATTTTCGAACTCTTTTACATAGTGTATGTATTTTCTGGAACATAACGAAAATCCCTAGTTTATTTATGTAGCCATAATCTTAGTATATAAGAGTTATATACAAGAGGATTAAGATTATTGATAATAAATTAAAATTAAGTCTGTGATGAAATTAATTAAAGTATGGGATCTATAATTAAAACATCACTAATACGACCCAGGATATTTTGAATCCGACTGTCTCATCCGGACCGTCGATGTGGAGACATCTTAGTGGGGGCATTTATATATAATTTGATCATATAGGACTTGGACCGATTTAATTTGAATTTTTCATAAAAACTCCGTTTTAGAAATGAAAAATCAAATTAAATCACTAGATGATCATATATGGATAAATATTAATCCTGAGTGATTATAGACTCCTGTTTATTTTGGTGTGATTCTTAATTTGCTCGTTTAAGTTTGTCCTATGACATTACCAGACTTGCATTTTAGATTCACATTTGAATTAAATAGCCGAGAATATAAATTCGAGATATGGAATCCATTCCTTCTTTCGGGAAGTAGAAAGACGATTCTCTTATTTGTTAATTCGAACTCGAATGGTTTGAGATCTCTAATTTCTAATCCGATTATAAATTAACCATTCGCTAGTGAATTAATGGTAAATGAGGATAAGAGGTAATTGAAAAGGTTTAACGGATACTACCAAGCTTCAATTATGAATTGTCTATGGAGGATTAATCTATATGTAATGATTATATCGTGATTGCTCATTTCAGAAGTAAGATATTCTATAATTATAAGAGTGCAATTTGAATTTATAGTGGAGTAATATCGGAATTAAATCAAATAAATTAATTAAAGAGTTAATTATTTATTTGATTTATTGAGCTTATAATTATAGGTCCATGGTCCCCGATTCGTCTTCCTAGAGTAAACGAGTTAGAAATAATATTTCAAGATTACCTAAGGGTTTATGGAAAAGAGTTTTCCAAAATATTTGGGCTAACTATATTAATATTAGTTAATTAAAGGGAATATCTTATATTCTACGATTTTGATCAGTATTGAGAATTAAATAAATATAAGATATTTATAATATTAATATAACTATTAAATTAATAATTATATTGAATAATTATCAATTAGAGTTTGAGTGTATCTAGAATTATTAATTCAAGATTAGATAGGAAAAGCGTTGGAGTGAGAAACTGATTGAACAAGACCTATAAAAAGAGGATCACATCTCACAGTTTGGATATACTATTTACGCTGATAAAATTTCGGCCGCCTCATTATCAAAGGATCGACCACTTTCAAGTAACAAAATTAAGTTCTACTTTTGCTTTACTTTTTACAATTGAAAAAGAAAATTTTGGTCTATTAATTGTTGATTTGATGTTCAGGGCAAACACCAAAATTTGGCCAAATTTTAATTGAAATTTTTTTGGTGATTCAATTTTTATGATCTTGAAATGTAAATAGGACAGCGTGATTTTGTTCCTTTAAAAAGTGAGATTTTGTGGTTTGTTTTTAAACTTTGTTCAATTCCCCTCATATCCAGTTAGTTCAATCCTACGATCTCATGAGTTGAGTACATCGTAGGAAAATAAAAGTTAGGAACTTAGAATTATTATTTGGGTGCGCACACACTGCCGTTGATAGGAAGATCGCAGTGTCTACGAGCTTCGGGGAATCGAAGGATTGACGGAGAAAAAGCGAAGAACAAGAAAATCGTCGAAAGAGGTAAATTTTCATTTTCTTCCTCTAGTTTGAATAAATTTAATAAGCAAGATCTTGTGTTCTTATATCTAAAACTCGATTTTTGAAATCACTCGCTTCCGCTTAAGTTCGATTAGATCGAAAAGTTGGATCTTATTTGGCCCGGATTAGAACCGAGACCTGAATAATTTCCAACATTCAACTGATCTCATTATTCTCGGGAAGATTGAATCTGCAACAACTTGTTGAATTTTGGACATGGTTGCATCATTTCTTTGTTTTCTTCCTCAACTATCTTATTTGAGTTACCGTGAGATTATTGTGTACAAGCTCCCACTGTCCCGCAAGTCTAAAGAGACCCGCTATGTCTTCATTTTCTTGCACCAAAAATTCATAGTTTTCTCCCCCCAATATCGAAAGAGTAAATCTGCTGAAAGTTACTTGAGTTAACATAAATTTTCAACTGCAAGTTTCAAGTGAAAATAAAACTTTCTTTTCCTCGTACCATCTTCTCATTTTTAAACATATATGAAATTTCGATTTCATTCATTCATCCAAACAAATAATCAATTTAATTTACAGGAAAATCAATAAATTCTCAAAATTTATTTTCCAACCAGTGGCGGACCTATTTGGACACATGGGGGTATAGTTGTATCCCCAATTTAAAAGAATCCAACTAACAGTTTTTAGTTAAAACAATAATAATAATAAATTTGTACTCTCATTTATACATAAAATTATACTTTATTTGCAATTGTAATTTTATTTTATTGGCATGTTTTTTTTTTATTTGCATATTTTGGATTTTACGACTTCAAATATTAAAAAATGTTATGTGTGTGCCTTTTTTTAAATATCTATAGTACCTAGAATTTTGTCAAAATCTGTTCCCCCCATTTGATACCTATAATCGTACCCCGTATTGATTATGGATCTCTCACCGTTTCCAACACTATAATTTGAAAATACACGGTGGAAACATAACCATACAAAGCCATATATAATGTCTTATGCATTAATTGCAACAAGAACCTCAGCCAAAGTAAAGCCCAACACCATTAAAGATTTGGATTGGATGAGATCTTCTATTCCAAAATCGTGTTTCATCTCCTATTCCAACCGTGTGGATGATTGACACCGTATTACACTTACCATGTTTATTTTCAAGCATAAATCAAGCATAAATTGTGGGGTTCTAATATTGTAAGTGTAATACCGTGTCAATCATACACTGTGATTGGAATAGAGATAAACACGATTTTGGAATAGAATAAGATCCCATCCGAGCTCAATATTGGAATCTTAATAATTATTTTTTATCCTTATTCTTCAAACAAAGCTGCCATAGCTGCTCAGCCGTTTCGTCCAGCGCTCCCTCCTCTTCCATTTTCATCAACTCACTCAGTTCTTGAGCTCTTTTCCTAAGCCCTTTTCCACTCATTTCCAAAATCACTTCATTTATCACCTTTGCTATCTCTTCACCCTTATATACTTCATTTTCATCTCTTTTAACCTCAACACAAGCACCAGCAACAACTAACATCCTAGCATCTATAAACATACTGAGTTTCATGGGCATACCTATTACTGAAATCCCAAAATATATGCTTTCATTTAAAGAACTCCATCCACAATGACTTATAAATGCACCAATACTATGATGTGCCAAAATATTAACCTGTGGGGCCCATCCAAACACGACTATTCCTCTGTCCTTAACCCTCTCAAGAAATCCTTCAGGAATTGCCTCTAGTATGCTAATATTTTTCTCCTCAATAGGAAATCTAATCACCCATATAAAATTAACTTCACAAAGCTCAAGCCCTTTTGCTATTTCCTCAATTTCTGCCTTGGACAAGAAATACTCGCTACCAAAAGAAATTTACACAGTTGAATACTGATTTTTCTTGCCTAACCAATGCATCACCTTTGAATTATTCTCTTCGGCATTTTCACTATGAACATATGTGACAAGCGGACCGACAGTTAATATTTTCTTCTGGCACACCGCAGAAACATAGTCTATATACTTCCCTTCAAACCCTCTACATGTCTTTAGCAGAACAATCTCAGAAGATAGATTATAATCTAAAAAATAATTTTTATCCTCGTCGAAAACATTGGCTTTCAAAAATTCAATCTCTGCATCAGCACTTTTCTTGTCATGGTCCTTAAGACATAATTCTGGGAAAGGAAAGTTCCTGTCGTCCCGACAATGTAGTGATGATGACAATAAGACATTGTTGCTGCTCCAAAAGCAGCAAAATGAACAGTAGGGATATTTAGTGATAGAGCCAATTTGGCAGCCCAAGGTTGGAAAACATCAAATATCACCAAATCAGGCTTTAGATTATTGACGATGTCTGAAAAACTGGGTTGGGAAAATTGCAAAATTGGTCCTGTATTTATAGGAGTGTTGCAAAATTAGTCCTGTAACTTCTAAAGTTGCAATTTTAGTCATATTAGCCCCTTAGCAAATATAAGAATTTTAACTATGTAATTTTTAGAATTAGCAATTTTAGCCTTTTATTTTTTAATTGTGTAATTTCGGTCGTACTATTCAAAATGATTACTTTTGGTATAATTTTACGTTTATTTTCGTAGTTAGAGAATAATACATGTATATAATTCGTATCTCGGATTTTGATATGGATTCATAAATATAAAATTTTTCCATCATTAGACAATCGATAATGATAAATAAATTCTACCCAAATAATTAAAATATAGGTTATGATACTATTTTAAACTTGATCTTAAGTATATTGATTTTTGCTATTAAGGGCATTTTGGGAATAATTAAAATATTGAAATATTCATTAGGACCATATTTGCACCAGCTTAAAACTTATAGGACCATAATTGCACAAATCTAAAATTTACGGGACCAATATTGCAAAAAAAGCAAAACATACAAGACTAAAATCGCAACACCAAAAGTTGCAGGACTAATATTGCAACACCCCTATAGATACGATACTAATTTTGCATTTTTCCCAACTGGGTTTTGCTGTCTGAAAGGCTTTAAGAAGGGGGAAAATAAGATTTGATGGGAGATTTTTGATTGTGTGGTAGTGTGGAGGAAGTTCAATGGATGGTTGTAAATGGAGCAGTACTAATTCTATGGAGTTGTGGAATGAGTTTTTGTGAATGAATTGGTTGATTGAGCTGAAATTAATGGCAGTTGAACAAAAGTAAATATGAAAGTTTTTTCTGATCAAGATTCTTTTAGCTAGCTCAAGATATGTAAATATGTGGCCATGAGCCAACCATGGGAACATTAGGATTCTGAAACTAGTTGTTTTTGAGTCGATAAATGAGAAAAGTATATGATATGGATGGTTTCAGTTACTGAATGAGATGTAAAATATATATAGTACGTACATGTGCACCGCCTATGATATTTGTGATAAACTCAAAAAGTCTCTCGGGTATTCAAGAAATATTTAGAAAAATATCATTTCATAATTTAAGAGTACTGGAAACAGAAGATATATATCGATCACAAGATGGTTTCAAAATTGGCAAAAACTTGCGTGAGACGGTCTCACGGATTTAGATTCGTGAGACGGAACACAAAGTTTTAAAGGTTTTTATTTTTTCAGATTTTATTTTTCTTAGGGTTTATATTTGTTTTTTTAGGGTTTATTTTGTTTCTTGGGTTTATTTTTAATTGATTTGGCTTTTTAGGATTTTTTTAGTTTTTTTTAGGATTTATTTTTTATTTTTTGGGTTTATTTTTGTTTTTCGGGTTTATTCTTCATGGTTCATGTTTTTAGGGTTTATTTTTGTTTCTTCATGTTTCATTATTATTTTTAAATTTATTTTCATGGTTCATGTTTTCAAGACGGAGCCCTTAGGAGGTCCGTCTCACGGATTTAGATTCGTGAGACCGTCTCACAAGAGACTTGCTCTTCAGAAGATGAGGTGTATCACTACTACGAAAATCCTAATAGACACCAGTTTTAAACCGGTGTCTATTAGTAAAATAACCGGTGTTAAAGCCACTAGTGTTAAAAGTCTGAACTTTTTGTCAACGGTTTAAAACCGGTGTCGTTTCCTTGAAAGACACCGGTTTCAAACCTGATGTCTATTAGTAAACCAACCGGTGTTAAAACCACTGGTGTTCAAAGTCGAACTTTTTGACACCGGTTTAAAACGTGTCATCGTTTTTTAAAAGACACCGGTTTTAAACCGGTGTCGTAGATATAAAATAGCCGCTTTTAAAGGCCCTGATGTTAAAAGTTTATATATTTGACACCGGTGTCTTTTGATGAATAGACACCGTATCGAAACACCAGTTTAAAACCGGTGTCGTTTCATCTAAATACACCGGTCCAAACCATATAAATAAACAAAATTCATTATAAATTCCAATTCTAGCAACCATCATAAGTTCACTACCAATTAAACATGAAATCCATTAATACTAAAGTCACCAATAGCCAAAATCCAACAAAAAGTACTAGTAGCGAAGTTTCCTTTCGATAAATTAAAATAACTATAAATTCATAATCCAATTCCATCAACCAAAAAAAAGACTATATAATTCAACTAAAGGCAACAAAATCCATTTGATCAACATAGCTCATGTCATTCAAGCTTTCAAAAATGCTCAAGCTTCTCCTACTCAGCCTTTAACCTTTGTTTCTCGTCACGAAGCTCATTCTTCTCAGCCTTTCCAAAGTCTTTTGCAGTTGCGGTCCTTGAGGACCTGAAAATGCGAGAATTCATTTAATGAATTTAGACATTATAAACCAACCCTTCTAACACAGAGCCAGACATATAATTAGAGTTATCTTATGATTTTCTTTTTTATTTGGATGATACTAGTTGACTTAGTAATGTGGAGAGATGTATCAAAATCAACATTTATTTTGGGATTGGAACATTTGCTATTGTTTCATCTTCATATACTAAGGATCTCAACATCAGGTCAGATTTTTCAAACTTTTAACTAAAACTCTTTATGTTTCAATTGATCAATATTACTTGGAAATGCCTAAAGTACATAATTTTTTGAAGAATTGTAAGAAAAGGTGTGGCACATTGGATTAGGCATGGATACAGGGTTCATCCATCGAGATACATAGATAGATAACACGATAATCCACCACAGCCCTGCCAATTACCAGAACAAATTCTGAAGACATCTTGGTGATAGGCGCAAGAATACCTAAGCGAGTCGTAACTCGTATGCAAGCTAACACTTCAAGAAAAAAGAAATCCTGTTTTACATGGTATTGCAGAAAACACATTCCATGTAACTATTAAAAAAGAACCTCTTGCACATAATTATCTGGTATAATTTTCCCCAATTTTTTAGACATGTGATGATCACCCCCAACTAACAGTAGTTCTTCTGCAAACCTCTGAAGCATTAAGTTGATCATGTGCAAATTGAGAAAATATGGATAATCAAGTTTGAAATGAATCAATACCTTGGTAGGGTCTGAAAGTACTGCATATGCCTCCCCAATCATTTTGAAGAGCATATCTGCGTCTTTATGGACCTCTTCTGCTACTTCCTTCCATATACCATCATCTGGATTTTCATTTCTAGCCAAAGATTGACCCGCCTGCACCAAAAAAAAAAAAAAACAAAATTATCCATTGTGTTGCTGCATCTCATTTTAGAAAAAAAGGAATAAAAAATGGGATATCCAACCTTGTCAGGATGATATTTCAGGGTAGCTTTGCGATAAGCCTTCTTAATTTCAGATCCAGCAGCAGATGGGTCAACTCCCCTGGCATTCACGAAGCAGTCTATCACTACATTCAGTGGGATATTTACATTCATTCGTACAAAGTAAAAGCACCAATTCACTATGTCCAGTGTCCAAGAAATACTTTGTTTTGTTAGAATGAAAATGAACGTTCACTTCTAATAAAGGTCTGAAAGTCCCAGTTAACTTAATCCTGTCTATGCAGCTAAAAAATTCAATTAAAAACACCAATTCACGATAATCTTTGCACAACTAAAAAGTTAATGCTACCTCAGAAAATAAATAATATAATCTCATATAGCATTTGTTTTTGACTTCTCCTAGATACTTATGATAATAAGACTTTCTCATTTCTCCAATCAAACCTTCCAAGTGCACCACAAATACATTAAAATAATTAGAAACTTACATGGAAGAGGATCCCCTTCAATTGATTTCAAAATTCAAAAAATCTCTTACTTGTGTCCAACTCATAGAAGAACTTTGCATCCTCATATCGAGCTCTGCAACCATATTTATTTATTCAATCCATAGCTCAAGTCATTGGAAAATAATGGGGATTATTTGTAGTTTCTAAGCTGATGAGTTTATCAGCAAAACAATTTGTTGCAGTTTATATCAAGATAAATGTGAAAAAACACAACCAATTCAACAGTATATATATGAGGTGTATATCAACCTGAGTACAACCTTATTTCCTTTCCTCACAATCATTTCATTAATTTCTCCATTTGCAACCTGAACCAACAAATGAATTCACAAAACTATAATTACATAATCATTAGTAATATAAAAAAATACGATTTAACGGACAAATAATATGATAGCGTGTCTCACAGCAATAAAATATGGTAATAATTTTCCATCCTGATCGGTTACTACAAAATACTTTTGATGCTTCTGCATAACCTGCGTGATTACATGAGAATGAGACACCTGGCAACATGAATGACCTTAAGAACAAAAGATCACATGACCAATCATATACTTTCCAAATTATTGTAGCAAGAAATTTGTTAGTGAAACCTAAGATATGTGAGTGTAAAAATGGATAAGCTCATTAATTTTTTCAAGCAGGCAGGAAGGAAAGAACCTGTAAACAGAATAAAAAGAAGATAAGCTTTATTGAAAAACAAATGACAAACCATTATTAGCAGATCTTTAGGAAGCTCGAGGAAGGTCTCACTGAACTTGCCAAGAACTGGATGAGGTGCTTCAACAAGATTTACCACCTAAACATCAAGGAATATGTATTAAAATTGTTCTCAATGATGAAGAAGAAAGCACAAAACTTCAGGGACTCATGTCTTACTTCATCAAGTAAACCACTTGGAATTACAACAGAACTATTAATACTTTTACAATGGCCGTAGACTTCTCCAAGATCGTTTTCTTGCGTTGCTGCAAAAACATATAATTAAGCACTCTATAAGTTGGTTTCTATATGCATAGGAAAAACAATTACATATAAGAGTAGTTTCATATCAATCACCTCAATATTGATGGCTATTCCAGCATTATGCATCACTTCAGTATAAGATTCTGCACTTCCTACCTGGTTGTGAGAATAATATCATACAACTGTACAAAATAGAATAATTGACAAAGTCTTTATCCTCCGGGGTAAGGATACCAAAAAGTTGGCATCAATAGCATATGTATTAAATAGACAAAGAAAGCTTACAAAAAGTTCATAAACATTAAACAACTTGGCTTCAAGAGATGTTATTGATAACCTAGTTGTAAGTTGTTGCTTGTACGTGTCACATATCAAAGACTCAAAAATATAATATAGCATATGCAGGTGTTATTGACAATCCAAATTATTTAAAGTATTCTACAAACTGCTTATTCAGGAAAACCTCCTGGTCTGGTGGTAATGTAACAATACCCCCAAAGAAAAGGCAACTGCTAAGACTAAAAGAAACTCGTGTGTGGTACTTGAACTAAAGACTGCATTAAAGAAAACTACAAACAACTAAACCAACAACTTCCACAAGACAGCAATACAAAATGACTCTCCCTAGACATTGTTTCATTCAAATTGACGGCTTGAAAATGAATTTTTAGTTCTACAGAAAAGCAAAACCACTTTTTGGTCATTAGACTGGAAATCAAATCAAAGATCAATAAGAGGGAAATACTGGAATCTGATTTTAAGTCAAGCATTATCAAATGACAGAGGACAAAAGTTGTCGTTGTATAGATGACTTCTCAAGTTACTGCATAAATTGTCGTTAGGTAGCAAAGGAGTTACACCAGAACTGGAAGTTATCCTGAAATTGAATTTCTTAGTAGGAAACGTACATAAACAAACTTTTGGCATAGACAATCCTAAACTAATCTAGGTTTCTTGAATTCAGAGTAAGAACTTTAAGAGCAGCAAGAACATGAACTTCAACTCAAATGTACACCAACCTTTACCTAAATATGAAACAAAATGATGAGGAGCAATGAAACTGATACAGGTAAATAAAATGACAATTCACGCACCAGGAAAATTGATGAAAAGAAATGTAAACAAATGCAAAGGTAACCAACATATTCAGTCATCAATCTATATTACAAACCAAATGTGTACTTTAAATATTTTGGCTACTTTCCCATCTTTGATTGTGTTTTTATTCAATATTAACTTTACATAGATGGCAGAAAAGCTGAATATACATTTGTCACATTATGGGAAACATGATCAAAGGAAAAGCTTAATGCGTTGTCATTCAGTGGACCATCGATTATCTAATACGCTAATCCATATTTCTGTAAAGGGATGCAAATGGATGCAAATGCAGAGTACAAAATATAGAAATACGAAAGATGCAATGTAACTTTAAAACTGATTAAATTAAAGAAAACTGTGAATGTTGATCAAATATTCAGGACCAAGTACGCAGTAGAGAAATAAATGTTCGAAACGGCATGGCTCAAGAAGAAAGTTGCATCAGCATACATACAAGAGATTATCGGAACAAATCCAAGATGGATTTAGAGTCAAACTAATTATTTACTTGAAACAAAGTGTGTGCTTACTGATGACAAGAACGCACCAACAAAATTAACCTGTCTCTGAGCAAGATAATCGATTAGTCACATTAAGAAGCAACAACAGAGAAAGATATGTTTTAGTCTTTTCACTTGAATAGCCCATTCTCAGACTAATGAACTTATAATCCTTTGAAATCCTCAGAAACAGTTCTATTCAGATTAAACTCTCTCTTTTTACAATTCTCTCTCCTTTTATTTCACTTTTTGTTGGAAAATAGCTTTGGGGGTGTTTCTAAAGAACTCCCATATCCCACATAGAATTGGTGTTGAAGTTTTCTTCTCTTTATTAATGGGAAACCCATATGGGCTTAGTAAAAAATGGGCCAAGTGATTAAGGGGGCCTCGCGCACATAATGAGATTTTGGCATATCTCTAGAGCACTCATGAATTCCAGGCACGCGCATGGCCTATTAGCGCAAAACCGCATTGAACGACAAAATATTGAGAGAGTGTAATGTGATTGGTAAGATTTTAACTTACAATAAGAGTTCTTAGTTCATAGAAGCTACAAGCTTCACTAAAACTCGTACTTTAAATCTTATTATTCTAGTTAAGTTCATAGTCCAAAAGACACCGAGGATGCGATACATCTACACTCATTTTAGTAACCCAGCAAAATTCTCTAAATCCTTTTCTTTCGTTCTTTTGAAACATGTGGGGGATTGTTGGAAAATAGCTTTGGGGGTGTTTCTAAAGAACTCCCATATCCCACATAGAATTGGTGTTGAAGTTTTCTTCTCTTTATTAATGGGAAACCCATATGGGCTTAGTAAAAAATGGGCCAAGTGATTAAGGGGGCCTCGCGCACATAAAGAGCTGGGCCAAATTAGCCGATTGTAGTGTAAAATCGACGATTTGCCCCCTGCGCGGGCGATATAGTCGCGGCTCGGATTAGTTTTGCAACTTAAAAATTATTTTTATTTTGCTAATTTAAATCCTTACCCGAAAATATATTTTTCTACCTTACCCAAAAATATATTTTCAACCTTACCTCAATTATCCTATTTTTAGCCTAAATAGAATTACTATATATTTTCGGATGTGAGCCTACCTATTTTTCATAGGGTGGCTATGGTCTATCTTTTGTTCCCCTCTCAGCCTATAGCCGAAAGCTTGTCTCTATGGCCGCGTGTTTGTCCCTCTACTCGGAATTATTAACATTACCGTTGGAAGCCTTGTTCTATATCAGTAGAGCTTCCAGTCTTATGAGAAAAAAACAATCTGAACACTTCTACCTCAAAGTTTATTTTGCTTGGTTACATTTGAGAGATTTTGTTTGTTCGTTTTGTTCCGTTGCATCCTGGGGGATTACGCAAATAAATCCTTTAGGACAGTGCAACTCGTGCACGCCTCGGAAATTATTTTTGGTGATTCAAGCTCTGCTAACGAAAATTTTGCCAACACTTTTATCAACCATTCTCCCTAATTTTCACTCTTCAACACCCTTTTATCAAAATACCATTTAGGGTGAACAAATCAAAACAAGCGGTATTGAGAATTAAATGTCAAAAACCCCCAAAAAACTGCTCCCTACGATAAAGTTTACCTCAAATAATATTTGAATAAAACCAGCTAGGACCTTCTTCTTCAAATCCGACACAGAAAATCATTTGAAAGTCGGCTCGTTCTCACCCGGTGAATCACCAGTGGATGAAATAAGCTTGACTCGCTCCTTCGATACAGCAAACACCTCGCCTTCATCTCTAACGCCACCTCCTTAAACAGCCTGAGATACAGCAAACACCGCGCCTTCATCTCAAGCGCCACCTCCATCCGCAGCAAAAAAAAATACAGAAACAAATGAAATGAGAGTAGTACCTTTTTATTGGTGAGCCACCAGTGTTTCTTCTGTCCGCCGGCAAGAGACGGAGACCCAGCAGCCACGAATGGAGTGCAATAATCAACCATTAACGAATCTCTCTCCCTCCTCTGTCTACCTCGCTTAGAGTGTGAGATTGAGATTCAAATGTGGATGAAAACAATATCTTCCCTCTTACGGCGATGGAGGGGATTTGAATCTGAGAGAGAGAGAGAGAGAGAAGAGAGAGAGAGAGAGATAGGAGAGAAGTGAAGTAGAAGGGCTTTAAACAACAAATGCCAGCTTTGACAGGAGAAGTGATGGGCGGAGGGGAGAGGTGATGGGCGTCGGGCGATGGGGAGAGGTAAGAGACGGGTAGCGCGCAGGAGAGATGGGTACGGGAGAAAGGATGAATTCAATTAAGACTTTCACTGTGACCTAATTAATTAGGGTCTAACGACACCGGTTGTATAATAACTTAGGTGTCTAAAGATCCAGTGTTAAAAAATAAAGACACCAGTTCTATTATTTTGATCATGTATCTTGTTTCGTATCGTCTTTGTATTATTTTGACTATTTTACCGCGGCGTTGACTTTTGGTAGATGTATAAGGACTTGAAACGACATTTACGGTGGGTGAACATGAAGAACCAAGTAAGCGAGCAGAGTTACGAGATGTTTGACTTGTCAACGAATAAAAGCGAGTAACACCAACGACCATCCGGTTTATTACAACCGTTGAGAATTCCGAGTGGAAATGGGAACACATAACGATGATATTTTATTAATCCAAATCTAATAACAAGTGAAAGACTTCGTGACGGATCTACCGAGGACTAAATGAGGCGATGATCTTTATATGGGTAGTCGAGACCGACTCACGAAATTTGCACACTTCTTACCAATGAAGAAAACCGACTTGCGTAAAACTTGCGCAAATTTACATCCAGAGATCATTCGATTGCATGGAGTGCGGTCGACATAGTGTCGACAGAGACCCGAGGTTTGTCTCAGTTCTCGAAATGCTTACATGAGGAACTGGGTACCTCGCTAAGTTTCAAAGACAAAGAAGACATCCGCAAACTAACGGCCGATCCGAGCGAACAATTCAAAACTTGGAAGACATGTTGCGAGCCCGCACATTGGATTTCAAGGAAGTTGGGATGCACACTTACCATTGGCCGAGTTCGCCTATAATAATGCGCCTATCGAGGCCACGATTGGGATGGCACCCTATGAAGCACTTGTATGGACGAAAGTGTAGATCCCCTCTACACTGGGAGATTGATGACCAATGGACTACGAAGGAGAAACGAAGTCACCTCGATTCCAAAGGTCGACTTAGTTCGAGGAAGCCATGGAGAAGGTCAAGTTGATCAAGGAACGGATCCGCACAGCTCGAGCCGCCAAAAGAGTTACGCGGACAAGAGGAGAAAGGACTTGGAATTTGAAGTCGAAGATGAAGTATTTCTCAGACTCTTCATCACGAAAAGGATTAATCAACCCAAAGAAAGGAGGTAAATTAAGCCGAGATATATTGGACCTTACAAGATTTTGCAGAGAATCGGAAAGTTGGCCTACCGACTAGAGTTACCAGGCTGACAATATGCGGGAATGCACGATGTATTCCATGTATCGAGATTGAAAAAGTATCAACCGGATCCCGAGCACATCATCACGTGATGCTGCTCCTCTAATGGAGAATTTATCTTACACCGAGGAACCAATCGAATCATTGACCCCAATCACGTCGTTTGTGCAGAAGAGAGATTCAATGGTTAAATATGTATGGCGGAACCACAACCGAGACGAAGACGCAACATGGGAGATGGAAGAAGACATGAGGAATCAATATCCGAGCTATTCTAGAGAGAATTTGGGGACCAAATTCTTTTAAAGAGGAGAATGTGAAGCCCCGATTTTTATTCGATCATGTACTTGTTTCGTATCGTCTTTGTATTATTTTGACTATTTTACCGCGTCACTTTGATGGTAGATATTAATAATAAATATATTTTGCATTTAATTCTTTTAAATTCTATTTGTGATCATAATCATTTATTAATTTTAATTCGCATTTATGATCACTGATGATCATCATTATTATTATTGGTGTATTTATTAGTCACCTTAGAATTTTAAGAGACTATTTATTTTAGGGATTTATAATTTATAGAATTAAGAATTCGATTTAGATTAAGGGATCATGAGACTTATAAGTGATCAAGGAAATCACTAATTATTTTGGAGATTGATATTTATTCATCTATTATCATCAATTTTGGGAAAAAAATAATATGTGGAATTACCAAAAACCCTTAGGGGACGACATTGGTGTATTTTTTGGTGTAGAAATATCTCCCAACTCTTGTACATGTACACCTTGTGTATTCATCTTGTGTATTTTTACACCATTAATTCAAACCTACATCTTAAATTAATCCCACCATTTCAATCATCCAATTGGTCAAACAAGACCAATTTAAAAATTTCCCCTAAGATTAGCATTTTGGCTAATTGTCCCTAATAAAGTTGCCTAAATATTACTTTCTTCCCTAATTCCCTCAATTATTACTCTAACTTATCATTTAATCAAAACAAAACAAAATTTTTATTCTTCCAATTTCATTTCACCAACACCAAATTTCTTCTAAGTCTTGTAATTCCTCTTACCTCTCTCTAAAAATCCTCCTACATCTCTCTACCTATTCTTCATCTTCTTCACTAACACTTAACCAAAACTTCAAGAATTCTTCTCCCATTTTCTTCAAAAATTCGAACCATATACACTACACAAGGTAAGAAATTTTCTTCTTCAATCTATTCTTATACCTTCTAGCTCACCTCTTTCACCTTCTAATTTAAGTTTGATTTTTGAATTTGAGGTATACATAGAAGACCTTTGAAGAAGTTAAGAGACTAGTCATCTTGAAGAAAAATTGTGAAGAAGTTGGACTATAAGGTAAGAAATGGAATTTTTAGTACAATTTCTTCTTCTCTTCTATTTTCCAAATTTTGACACTCCATTTTCATTTTTGGAGTTTTAGGGGCTGACCTTGGAGGTTGACATTAAGGGTGACCAAAACCTTATACTTGGAAGCCATTACTAGTCACATTTTACTCACTACACAATGTAAGTGTAGTATTTCCAATTTTCTCACCATCTTCTTCGTTTCCCTAAGTTTTTAACCACATTCTTATAACTCCTATATTTTTTTATATTCCTTGACTTAGGGGCTGACCTAAGTCACTCCTTCATCGAGAGAGATTTATCCCATTTTCACCAACAAACCGATCTTTAAGGTGGGTGGAAAAATCCTTTCAACTTCTAGGTGTTTTAATTTGAAAATATTCATGTAGTATTTTGTTATTGAGCACTTGAGATATATATGATGTATTGCATGCTATTTTCTTATATCAAGTTGGAAAAATTCTCAAGTGTTGCTAAAAAATGTGATTTATCGAAAAATAGGGCATACATGCACATTTTATTATTATACTTGATGAAATTTTGTATGAGAAGGATATGTATGTGTGTGACTGTAGGTCCCAAGGGGTGTAAGAGTAAGGTTTAGAAGGGGGGGTTGAATAAACCTTACCAAATTTTCGATTTAGTCCTTTTAAATCTACATAGTTGATTCTACACAGATGTGTCCTTGGTGGACAATCGAATTAGTCACTCAAGAGAGTTAATCTCTCAATGACTCAAATTTGAGTCATTGATGGAGTAACTCATTGTTGGCTATATTTTAACTCATTTGTGGTTTTATGTTCAATGGAAGACTTAACACCCTTAAGTTTGATTAAGCAAGATTTTAGAGCTTGATTTAGTACTTATAAATTATCAAATGGATAGCAAGTTTATCAGCAGATATAAGTAGTTAAAAGTGCAGGAATTTAAATCTTTGAAATGTAAATGACATCAGTAAAGTTTTTATAGAGGTTCGAAGATGGGGTAATTCTTCTACTCCTCTCTTCTCCAACTCCTGGAGGAATCCACTAAGTAATGATCAGTTTACAAAGTGGTAGCATACCCAGATACAAGTCTTGATCACAACAACCGACTTGATCCTTAGGGACTCGATCCGAGACGCCTTGATCACTCGGTGGCTTCTAAACGACTCGGCCTTCTTCACAGGGCATTTTGCCTTGTTACTACTCTGACTCACTTGCTCAAGCTCTTTGGATTTGATCACGAAGCCCTCCAAAAGCTTAAGACTTGGTTCAACCTTGAACCTTTCTACAATCCTTCTGGAATGTAGACCCCTTGTTTTCAAAAGTTTCCTCTTCAACTGATTGAAGTTCTCTTTCCTTCACAAGTGAGTGTTGGATTGATGTACTTCGTAATGTAGGCTTGAGGATTGAGAATGTTTGAGTTTTTCTAATATGCTTGTTTATCTCACGTGTGTGTCATCATTGTATCTCAAACAAACTCCTCGGCCTTTTATAGTGAACTTTCAAAAATTTGCCCGTTGAAGAGATAAGCTTATTTTTGAAAGTCACTTTGCGATCGTTGGCTTGCGATTCTTGGAATTGCCGTTTCCTCGTATGAATTGTTCTTTCACCTTTTCGAGTTCGACACGGTGTAGTGCTTCCCATTGGTTCATTCATTTTGCACGCTTCGGGATTGAGCACTCCAAGAAAGGTGGTATGGAGATATTACTTGTTTAAGTAAATCTCTTGATTTGCGGCAACGGTTCTTTTACGATTATCTCGATTTGATCGCTTTTCCTTGCTTTCCCAAGTGACTTAGAGTCGACTTCCAATCATTGGATGACTCTTCGTCACTTCAACTTGAGACTTGGCTTTTCTTGAGTTGACTTGATCGATGCTCCACTCACGCATCTCACCGCTTCTCAAGAGAGAGATTCTGTCTACTCTTCTTTGCCATACTCGGTTGTCTCGCGGAGTCTTCCTTCAGTCTTTAGTTGTCTTCTTGCATGTTAAGGCGTAGCTGACTTTTAACTTGGCACTCTATTTATTACAATGCATTTTAAAAACAAGAATTGGGGTGCCAACTTTCTATTCTAAGTTTTACATGGCATTCATCAAAATCTAAACAATAAAATTCCTAACAATTTCCCCCTTTTTGATGATGCCAAAACTTAAATCATTCAAAAATGCAAACAAAGGCAAAGATACATACAGATAGTGTATTGACATAGAATGTATGCGAGAATAGATCTGTTTATTGATCATATCATTCTGTTCTTTTACACTGGCCCCATTTTACAAGGTGTATCGAGCACATATTTGTCTACAAAAAAAATAAAGAATTTATAGCTTTATTACGAAGACTTACATTGTATGTATTTACATGATAAAATACACGAAGGGTTGGACATCAACACTTCATCTCCTTATTTGTCTCCTTCTTTCATCTTGATCAAGCATCTTCTTCTCTTCTTCTCTTTTTAAATCGTCACCGCCTTTTCTTTTTCTTCTCATATGCCTTCCTGGCGCCTTCATCTCTTCTTATTCTTTCCTGTCTCTCCTCCCATAGCCGAGTTTGTCTCTTGTTTTCTTCTTCTATTCTTTTTGCATACTCGGCGTTAGTTTTAGCCACTTTCAAATTTGCCACTTGGTCAAGCCCATTGATAGACCCCCCTCCTTTCTTTCCGGATCTACGTATTCAAAATTCTTGGGCGAGGCCCCAGGTCAAGCTTCTTCCTCCACTCATCGCTTTTTCCTCTACCTGGGGCGATATCTTTGTCTGGGGTCTTCTTCTTCTAGTGAGTGACCAGCAGAGGATTGTCGGTTGTTGTCTGCTCGTCGACCTCTTCACATAACGTGAGACCCTTTTCCCAAGAGTACAAGTCCCAAGCTTGAGCCATAGACATATTTGCAAAGTATCCTCGATTCGAGCGTTTTAAATTCATCGACCGATCGTGGCTCGTCCCGACATCCGAGATGGCATAAGTGTCTCGTCTCTTTGGAATGCCTCCATGTTCTTTCAAGATGTTCATCACCCTGGCATCCATTCTTCCTTCCACTTCCTTCATTCCTCGCTTCAATTGTTTTTCTCTTTTGACCATGGATACAACAGAGTGTTGGAGTGGCAGAGTCACGGGAGTTTTCGCTTATAATGTCGGTGGTGTGAGGACCTTGTTGGGGGTTTGTGCAATCATCAATGTCACATCTTTTGTTGATTCTTCCCCTCAACAAGCTTTCCTTTCTTTTGTTTCAAGACTTCCTCGGTGATTTTCCTTCTCACCGCTCCTTTCTTTTTTCTCACCGCTTCCTTTCTTTTGATTTTTTGCTTTAAGGTATTCCTCTTCCCCCTTTTGGCATCATCAAAGGATAGAGAACCCCAGAAACATCTTTGGCAAGCATGAAGTCAAGTCTTCGATGGTTGAGTTTCGCTTCAAGTCCGGGCTGCGTTGTATGCAAAGACGGAATTCGGATCGAGTAGCGTTGGACTCACGAAATCGCCTTCATCTCACCATGAGGAAGCTGAATTTTCTTGTCATGTGTTCTTCCAAACGCTTGAGATCATTTGTATTTTGCTCACGCAGCAGCCTTGATTTCGGCAAAGTGTGAGCTTCATGCATATGCTCAATGTGTTCTCTCACCGTTTTGCATCGCATTTTGACTCTCCACACCAGCCTTGTTGAACAATGTTCAAGTATCTCACTGTTCCACACGCATTGTTTTTCTTGTTGCCACCATTCCCTTATCCTCGATTGTGATGCCTCTCAAGTCGGCCGTAAGGTTGGCATCTCTGTTGTCCGATCGCATGTCCAAAGAGGCTCGATGCCACTCCATCCGTTCAACCTCAAGCAAAGAGTGCCTGAACACTTCTCGAACTTGATTGATTCTTCTGCATTTGCGGTGATGGCCATACATCGTCAAAATCAAAATCACTGGAACAATGGTGCCTGAGTGAAAACAGAGAGGTGGTGCGTGATAGCGTGCTTGTTCGTTTCGACTCTTCGTGGAGTTTTGGTATCTCCGGTGAAAAAGGGAAAGATTCTATAAAAGATTCATCACCGCCAACTGGGATCTGTTCGATGATGAGCGGTGCGCGTGAAGTTCTTTTGGGAATCGATCCTGCTGCAGCCTTGAGGAGCCCGAGCAAAGTGGTCTCTAGTTCATTTGGGTTTTGTTGTGAAGTAGACCCGCTTGCCGAGCCTCAATTTGTCTTAACGCCTTCGTTGGTCTCGGTGATTTTTCCATTATAGTAGCGGTCCTCGGCCTTATCGAGAAGCGTCATCGGACGATGATGAGATTTCCATTGGTGGCTCATCATCAAAGTTAAAGGTTTGACGAGTAGTCTTGGGATCGACTTACTCGTGCTTGGAACACCCGGTGAGTCTTTTGGATTTGGCATGGGGATGACTCAGCCTTCTTCTTTCTTCGCCTTCGATCCCAGAAAGGATACATCAGGATTATCCTGGGAATCATGAAGTGCGCTTATCTCCTTCTCGGAAGGGTCGATTATAGCAGGAGGGATGTTCTCTACTTGACCTCTTTGCCGGGAAGTCTCAACCTCCCGTGGGCCTTCATTTCCTCCGGTCTCTCTCTGCCGCGAGGCCTTGGTCCTCCCTTTCGACAGTGTCATTGTCTTAGGGTCTTCTACGATGGCATCCATTGGAGTCTCAACCCCATGGATTGCACTTTCATCGCCCTGCAGTGTTAACTCCTGTGGTCATGTTCCTTCTCGTGCCTCGATCGCATCGCAGCGGCGTCATTAGCCTTCAGAGCGTTGGCACCTCACCGAGACAGATCTCTCAATCGCCTCGAGCTTCGTTGATGGCAACTTTGTTCTTCTTGTGTTTGTATTTTCTCTACTTCGCCTCCTTGATTCGTTGTGGAGTCATCTGCAAAGCATCCTCCGACCTTGCCGCGGTGGAGGAGTTTTCTCACCGGGCGCACTGGTGAGTGACTTGGAATGGGGTCACTCGTCTCCAAACTCCCACTGTTTCGATTGATTGTTCAGCCGTTGGGGCGGTGGTAGCACACCTTCAATAGGGGTTGGCTCGACC
The DNA here is from genome assembly GCA_016081115.2 of Rehmannia glutinosa. Lineage (NCBI taxonomy): Eukaryota > Viridiplantae > Streptophyta > Magnoliopsida > Lamiales > Orobanchaceae > Rehmannia > Rehmannia glutinosa. Next base: position 132,547 of record JABTTQ020002620.1, read on the forward strand.
GGGGTCCCTACTAGCCTGGGATTTCATCGCCATCTCCTTATTTTCTTTCTCGAGTGAGTGGGAAGTGGTAGCAAGAATGACATCGTGGCTATTTTTGAACCACTCCCATTGGATCGATTTCAGTGTGTTCGGAGGACTCCCCTGGTCCCTCCATTAGTCTTTGCTCGTGAAGGATTCTTGATTCGTGCAATGCTTGTTGCATTTGCAACTCTTCCGCGGGCAACAAAGATTCTCTGGTTCCTCGTCACCGCCGGAGAAGACATCAAGGAGAGGATGTGTGTTCTCGTGGGTGCCGGGATAGGGCGATGCTTGCCTTCTCACGTGCTTCGGCTTCTTGACTTGCTTTTCTCTCTCCCTCGTCCTTGTAGATCTGCAGGATGTCTGGCGCTTGTCTTCATCCGTAGCCGGGAGCACGATGAGTTAATCCAAGGAAATTTAGCGAGTTCCTCTTCTCTTCTTCTATGAACTCAGGCCTTTGGAACGTTTCCTTGACTTACTCAACTTCCATTTCCTCCACTCACGCAGACGATTTTGAATGTCCGGGTAAGGTGGAGATAGGATCATTACATCACTATCCGATCCGCAGTTCTTCTTGTGCTTCAATGTGTGAGCTACGGTGTGTCTTGAGTTGCCTCTCTTCGACGCGCTTCAGCAGATTTTGGTCGTTCATCAACTACATCGGAGACTCTATTTCTCCAGTAGTCTCCGTATTTGTGCTAGCCGAGTAATCGACTCATTTGGTTTCTCCGATTCGGATCGCTTGACGATTCTTCTTCGTCTCCCGGTTTGTACTGGGAATTTCTCGGTTCGAGATGTTGTCTTCTCGAGTCTCAGGCGGGGGGGCCGGTCTTTGGTGTCTTTTTCTCGAGGAGCGGGCCGTCGTGGCTTCTCGTTCTACTCTTCTTGATGATCGGAGAAGGTATTTGTGAGTCCTTCTCGATGGCCGCTGCAGGGCGGAGACACGGTGGCCGGGGCGGGTGACTCACGCGCAGGGGGAGCATGTTTGGTTTTCTTTCTTTGCGCAGGGGCGCAGATCTTCTTAGGCAAACCGCAGGGCGCTTTTTCTTTTGCCGAGAGGAAACATTTTGTATCTTGGTCACCTGATTCCCCCTCACCAGTGTCGCTCTCTTGGCGTAAGCTCTCTTCGTGTGCCTGAGAGGTTTGCTCAACATCCTCTTGTTAACATGGAATGCCTTCCCATGTCTAAGAGGGACTCCTTTCACCTCCAATAGTCGGCCAATCACCATGCCATATCCTAGGGATCCTCCAAATGAACCATCTTCTTTGAAGGACTTGTTCCCACGTTCGGCAGAGTCTGCTGTGAGACAAACTCAGCCCAGATTTATCTTCTTTTTCTTCGATGATTGCAACCATTACAATCGGCTTTGCCTTTTGATTGGTCAAAGTCGCCAAATTTAATGTCGATACATTTGGCAACTATGTCCCACAACTTGTGATAATCCTCCTTGATCAGCTTCCTTGTTTGTTTGTGTATATTATTTTATCGGCAAAGTCGGACTTGGCTATTTCTTTCCATGCGTCGGCCCAAGTTTACATCAGCTTCTTTAATCTCGATGCTCCTTGGCCGGGTAATGAGCAATGTTCACCAAATCCTCGCGCGTGATAGTCACCGCTGCTTTCCGTGAACAGATGACTTGATTCCTTCATCGTGAATCTCAAAGCATTCACGAATTGTGCGACCTCCTCCACATAGGTCATCGGATATTGTAACGTTAGAAACGGTTTTAGTCCTGACGCGTTTCCAACTTCTCCGATTTTCTTCACCAGGGTGTCGTCGGACCTCGCTTCACCATTCCGTCGAAATCCACCGTCGAACCGGGTGTGGATTTGCTTTCCTAACTTGGTAAAGTCATAAGTTGGTGCCATTTCTCGGGATTATTTCAAGGAAAAACTCGAGAAAATGATTTGAAGATTGATAGGGTTTCGAGAGTATTTTGCCTTTGCTTTTGAGAGAAAGAGATGAACAGTTTTTAGAAGTGTGAGAGAGAAACGGACGAAAATGGTTTAAATATGGTTTATGAAAGGACGTGCGGGTGGTTTTGAAATGTGATCGAAATCAACGGCTTGGATTTTCGCGACGCCTATTGAGCATTTCATGTCTCGTATTTAATGCGGCAACATTTATATCCAATCATAAGCTAGGTGTGCAGCTTTATGTCCGTACACATCATCATTATGCCGACGTATTCCTTAAAACATTCCCGCTTAGTCAAAACGATTGCGTTTTTTGTCACTTTGCTCATAAGTTATTGAACTTATCCCTTAGCCGATTTAACTCTACTTCTCACGATTCTCTTAGTGACTCGGCTATCACCGACTAAGTGTAATGCTTGTCTTTCCGACTGGTGATTTTGAGCCGATTTCATTTTCGATTCTTTTTCACCCCTTTTCTGTTCCATTTTTCTTCTTTGATTCGCCCGAGTGTCACCACCAATTAACCCCAACTCATGTTTGAGTTCTTCAAATCTTGACTCACATAATGGTTTTGTGAAGATGTCACCAATTGTTTATCGTTGAGATATATTCCAAGATGATATCCTTCTTTTCAACGTGGTCTCTTATGAAATGATATCGACATCAATATGCTTTGTTCTTGAGTGCAATCACAGATTTTGAGTAATGGCAATTGCACTTGTGTTATCACACATGATTGGAATTTCTTTTTCCTCAACTTCATAGTCTCTCATTGCCTCATCTCATCCAGGATTTGGGCAACAATAATTTGCCGCGCCTATGTATTCTCGCCTCACAATTTGTAGAGGTGGCTATTGAGTTTTGCTTCTTGCTAAACCAGGAAATTAGTCATTTCCTAGCATTTGACATGTGCCGAAGTGCTCTTTCTGTCCACTCGCATCCAAAGATAGTCGAATCGAATAGCCAATTAGCTTGAATCCACCTTCCTTTGGATACCATAGGCCTCTTCTCGCTTCCTTTCAAGTATCTCAATATTCTCTTAGTCATTTCTTTGTCATGTGGCTCTCTTTTGGAGCAGATTGAAATCTTGCACATACACCTACAACAAAGGTGATGTCCGCCCGCTAGCCGTGAGATAGAGCAATGATCCAATAAGTGCTCAGATCTTGTTTGATCTACAGGCTTGCCATCCGCATCCATGTCCATTTTGACCGATGTGTTCATTGGTATTTTTCTGAAGACTTCTCCTCCATACCAAACTTCTTCATTAAATCTCTCGTGTATTTTGTTTGACTTATGAAGGTTCCATCCTTCATTTGTTTCACTTGGAGTCCAAGGAAGAATGTCGCTCTCTCCCATCATGCTCATTTCAAATTTACTTTGCATGAGGTTTGAAAATTTTTCACACCGCTCTTTGTTAGTGGATCCAAAAATGATGTCATCCACATATATTTGAACAAGCAGTATACTCTTCTTGTCTTGAATTCTAAAAAGTGTTCTATCTACTTTTCCTTTTGTGAATCCATTTTCGATTAGGAATTGTGACAGGTGTCATACCATGCTCGGGTGCCTGTTTCAATCCATACGGGCTTTCTTGAGTTTGTATACCTTGTCTCCAAGAGTCTTCTGCTCAAATCCTGGAGGTTGTTCAACATACACTTCTTCTTCCAATAAACCATTTAGGAATGCATTTTTTACATCCATCTGATATACAATGAAATTCTTGTGAGCTGCATAGGCAAGAAACATCCTTATAGCTTCCAATCTTGCTACAGGGGCAAATGTTTCATCAAAATCTATCCCTTCTTCTTGGCAATATCCTTTGGCTACTAATCTTGCTTTGTTTCTTACCACAGAGCCTTCCTCGTTCATTTTATTTCTGAATCCCATTTGGTGCCAATAACATTTTGATGCATGGGTCTTTGCACTAATTCCCACACTTTATTTCTTTCAAATTGATTCAGCTCTTCTTGCATAGCTTGAATCCAATGTGTGTCATCCAATGCTTGTGACACATCTTTTGGCTCTATTTGTGAGATGAAGCATGTGAACATAGCTTCTTGTTGAGTTCTCGATCTTGTTTTGACACCGCTCTTATATCTCCAATGACAAGTTCTCGTGGATGGTTTCTCACCATCTTACATCAAAGTTGGAGTAAGTTAGCCGGATTGATCGACTTGCAGGTTGTGTTCTTTGTGGTCGCTCTCTCATAATCACTTAGCCTGCAAATTTTCAAATGTTTTGAGATTCACTATCTCATCTTCTTTCGAATTGATAATTCCAAACTTCAACTTCAACATAGGGACTCTTCTCGTATGGTTGGATGATTCAAACTTGTCGGTGACTCTACAATGTCTTCTCCATTTACATTTGGCTCATCGAATACTACATGAATGGATTCCTCTGTAACCATAGTTCTTTTGTTGAGTATCCTCGTGAAGCTTTGCTTTCAATTTGAGTATCCTAAGAAGATACCCTTATCGCCTTTAGCATCAAAAGCCTTTAGGTTGTCTTTGCCATTGTTGTGGATGAAGCATTTACATCCAAATATTCAAATATGCAACACTTGGTTTTCTTCCACCCGGATCTCATAGGAGTCTTTGTCATTTTGCTTCATTTATCATACATCCTGTTTTGGGTGTAGCAAGTCGTGTTGATTTTGCCCAAAATCTTTTGGTAACCCGCAAACTAACATGGTCCTTGCCGCTTTGCTTCTTTGAGGGTTCTGCTTCTTCTTTCGCAACTCCATTCTCACGTGGAGTCCTTGTCAGCCGATAGTTCATGACCAATACCATTCTCAATACAATATCGAGTTATTATTCCATTGACAAACTCGGTTCCTCTATCCGATCTTATTTTGATAATGGTTTGACTCTTCTCATTTTGAATCCTCTTCATCATTGTGGTAGTTTTTGTAGAGTTTCTTTCTTCTTGCACATGAATATTGTCCATGTATATCTTGAGTAGTCATCTACTACCACCAAGGTGTATTTCTTTCCACTTATCTTTGTTTGGTTCCCTTTGGGCCAAATAGATCCATGTGAAGCGATGTAATATTCTTGTTGAGGATGGGCATGTCTTTTCTTTGAATGACGATTTGATTTGCTTTCCTTCCGACATGCATCGCATATACTCTCCTTCTTGATATATCGAGTCCGGAAGTCCTTCTACAAGATGACTTCTTGCCGCCTTGTTAATTGTTTTGAAATTCGGGTGACTCGACCTTTTTTGTGCCACGTACCAACTTGATTAATTTGTGCTTTTTGCTAGTAGACATGTCTTGCCGGGTGTTGCAGTTGACCAATCCACTACATACATATTTTTCTCGTCTACATCCTTGCAAAGACCACTTCATTTGATTCAATTTCTTTGATTTGGCATATACCCATGTTGAATCCAACATTGTAGCCCTTGTCACGCAGCCGATCGATACTCGATAAGTTGAAGTTGAGTCCTTCAACATATGCAACATCGTGATTTCTAATCCATTCCTCTTGATGGATCCAATGCCTCTTATTTCACCAGGAGCTTCATTTCCTCCAAATATGACTTTTGCTCCTTTGACTTCCTTGAATTTTTTTGATTTCTCTTATTTCCTATCATATGTCCGGAATGTACCACTATCCATGTACCAGGTTCCTCGCACTCATTTTCTTGAACCGCAATCAAGGAAATTAAGTTTTAGGTACCCATACTTGTTTGGGTCCCGAGGGGTTAGAATTGTAAGATGATCCAACCAACCTATAGCCAAATGTTTTGACTCTAAGGGGTTGCCATCTATCGTGCCATAATCATAATCAATCCTGGCAAATTGCTTGGGGATTCTGGTTCATAAATCTCCTCTTTTGTGTATGTATGCTGAATGTGTGTTTTAGCAATTGCCTTCTTTGGGTAATTGTGGTGTCTTTGAGTGTAGTGCCTAGGTGCATATGTGTGCTTTGATAAAAGCTCTTATGCTTTTGGAATGGCCTTTCTTTGAGTTTCTGGCCTTTGCCATTTGGGCTTATATTCCATAAGTCTATCTTTGATAGTTCACATTATTCCAATCAGCTTGGCTTGGATATTTTCTACCATTCCCATCATATGTATTTCTTTTATGGATTTTCTCGGGATTTTCGGTAGCTCGCTTCCTTTTACTGAGTATTTTTCGTTAGGAGTTTTTTGAGGACTCGGCCGAATCTCTTCTCACTGTCCTTTCAAAGACACTCAATCGGCCATTTTCCTTTTCCTTTGTAACCAAGGCCAGTTTGCTTAGTATTGTGCTTTGGAGTGAATGTGTGTGCACCATTTAGAGTTTTGGATTTTTCAGACTCTTCATGACTTGAAGATCCTTTTTCCAAAATTACTCTTGAGGTTTGACATGGCACAGAGGAATTAAATCCTAAGCCTGTCTTGTCTCCACATTCTCTTTGACTCATAATAAGATCATCCAATGATTTAGATGCCTTAGTGAATGAGGCAATAACATTTTTGAGGTCATTCTCCCTCTTTTCTATAGCAGCGATTTACGGTGTTAATTTAGCATTTTCACCTTTAAACTTTCATTCTCAATGACTATTTGACTTAGAGTACTTGACTCCTTAGTCACTTTGAGTTTTGACTTTTGAAAATTTGTTTTCCTCATTCAATAGTGTGTGTGAGGATTTAATGTGTTCAAAATCTTTCATCATTTTGCCTAATGAATCATAAAGATCAAGTGGGTGATGAAGTGTGTGTGTCACGGTCACTATCACTAGTGTCCGAGTTTGTTGAGTTAGATTGTACCTCATCTTCTTGATCTTGTTCTTTGGCCATTAAGCATATCGGGCTTCTTCTTCAGAGTCACTTGAGTAGTCACTTCATCGCTCTCTCGAATTTGTCTCTCTTGACTTGGTTTTCAAGATCTCTCTGAGCCCATCATTGCCTTTTTTTTTCCTTTCTTGTCTTCTTTCTCTCAAGACCTTCATTTCTTCTTCATCTATGTATTTGTTGACTACAGGATATGGACAAATCAATGGCATAGTGACTGGTTGTCTGATTCCAAAGATAGATATTCAACCTTTTGATGATCTGTTCTCTTGGTTGGCCTATCTTCCCTTGATTTGGAGGGAGCCGAGTGTCTTCTGGAAGATTCACCCTTTCCTCTCTTGTAGTTCTTGTTAAAGAACTTGTTAAATCTTTTAACCATCGTGGCTATTTCTTCCGGATCAATTACCTCTTTGACCTCAGCTCTCTTCCCATCTTTGACAATTAGAGCACTGTTTTGGGTCTCTCTTCCTGGTCTTTTCTTCTCGGCTCAAACTCGTAGTCTTTGAGGTCCGAGAATAACTCATGGTTGGATGTCTTTGATAGGTCCATGGAATGTCTCGGTGCCATGACCTTCATTTCCCATTCGGTGACTTTTTAGGATTTTCATACACATTTTCTTCGTATATTCCTTTCCAAGTGTAGACACTCATTTGTGATTTCAGTAAACCGAGCGTCTAGTTGATCCAGGTTCTCTCCTCGAGATCATTTTGAAGTTTTCAAATTTTTGTACCGCCACCGATAATTTGTTTTCTTTGATTTGCTCTAAGCCTTCACAAATCAATGTCAACTTGTCCTGATTTCTTTAGCCGTTTTGCATTATTTGACTTTATTGAACATGGCTTTGTCCAAGGTTTTGTAAAGGATGTCCTTGGCTACATTGTCCAGGTTGTATCTTTTTCTGTCATCATTTGTCCACTCGGTTCTTGGTTTTTCAACCATGATCGTGCGGGAGCAAAGATCTTCTTCTCCTTGTTGCAACTCTTCGTATAACTGTGTTCACCTTTAATATTTGAAGAGGCCCATCTTCTATCACTATCCACATCTCATCATGTAATCTTTGATAGATGAGCCCGCATACGAATTTTCCAATCATCAAATTCTTCAATAGTGAACATAGGGATGCGTGTTAAATTTGCTTCCATGATAATAACTTTTTAATGATAAAAAGAGTTTTAAAGATTTAAGTACTAAAGCGAGACTTTGAAAAGTTTGGAGATCTAGTTCAAGAACGGTGCGGAGGGTTCAATGAACCAACCGCTCCGATACCACTTGTAGGTCCCAAGGGGTGTAAGAGTAAGGTTTAGAAGGGGGTTGAATAAACCTTACCAAATTTTCGATTTAGTCCTTTTAAATCTATAGAGTTGATTCTACACAGATTGTGTCCTTGATGGACAATCGAATTAGTCACTCAAGTAGAGTTAATCTCTCAAAGACTCAAACCGAGTACATTGATGGAGTAACTCATTTGGCTATATTTTAACTATTTGTGGTTTTATGTTCAATGGAAGACTTAACACCCTTAAGTTTGATTAAGCAAGATTTTAGAGCTTGATTTAGTACTTATAAATTATCAAATGGATAGCAAGTTTATCAACAGATATAAGTAGTTAAAAGTGCAGAATTTAAATCTTTGAAATGTAAATGACATTTGTAAAGTTTTTATAGAGGTTCGAAGATGGGGTAATTCTTCTACTCCTCTCTTCTCCAACTCTGGAGGAATCCACTAAGTAATGATCGGTTTACAAAGTGGTAGCAGTCCCGATACAAGTCTTGATCACAACAACCGACTTGATCCTTAGGGACTCGACCGAGACGCCTTGATCACTCGGTGGCTTCTCGACGACTCGGCCTTCTTCACAGGGGCGTTTGCTTTGTTACTCTGACTCACTTGCTCAAGCTCTTTGGATTTGATCACGAAGCCCTCCAAAAGCTTAAGACTTGGTTCAACCTTGAACCTTTCTACAATCCTTCCGGAATGTAGACCCCTTGTTTTCAAAAGTTTCCTCTTCAACTAATTGAAGTTCTCTTTCCTTCACGGGTGAGTGTTGGATTGATGTACTTCGTAATGTAGGCTTGAGGATTGAGAATGTTTCAATTTTTCTAATATGCTTGTTTATCTCACGTGTGTGTCATCATTGTATCTCAAACAAACTCCTCGGCCTTTTATAGTGAACTTTCAAAAATTTGCCCGTTGAAGAGATAGCTTATTTTTGAAAGTCACTTTGCGATCGTTGGCTTGCGATTCTTGGAATTGCCGTTTCTCGTATGAATTGTTCTTTCACCTTTTGAGTTCGACACGGTGTAGTGCTTCCCATTGGTTCATTCTTTTGCACGCTTCCTCGGGGTGAGCACTCCAAGAAAGGTGGTATGGAGATATTACTTGTTTAAGTAAATCTCTTGATTTATGTGCAACGGTTCTTTTCTGATTATCTCGAGTTGATCGCTTTTCCTTGCTTTCCCAGGTGACTTAGAGTCGACTTCCAATCATTGGATGACTCTTTCGCTCACTTCAACTTGAGACTTGGCTTTTCTTGAGTTGACTTGATCCGATGCTCCACTGTTTGCATCTCACCATTGCTTCTCCAAGATAGATTCCTGTCTACTCTTCTTTGCCATACAAATTTGTCTCGCGTGAGTCTTCCTTCAGTCTTGATTGTCTTCTTGCATGTTAAGGCGTAGGTGACTTAACTCAGCTTGGCACTCTATTTATTACAATGCATTTTAAAAACAAGAATTGGGGTGCCAACTTTCTATTCTAAGTTTTACATGGCATTCATCAAAATCTAAACAATAAAATTCCTAACAATGACTCTTGAAATCTATGTTTTGAATTATTTATAACCTGGACAAGTCTAGCATAATTGATTAAATTTCAATTTTTGGACTTAAGAATGCAAAAATAGAAAATTGGTGGACTTAATTGCAAGAAAATAAAACTTAAGGGACCCCTCTGTAATTTTCGATTTTTGGGACTGAACTCAGGTTCAAAAATTATGTTTTGACATTTTATTAAAGTTTTAAGAGTTTTTAGATAAATAAAATCAACCCTTAAAAGCCCAAGGACTAGATTGTAAAATTTGAGAAATTTAAGGGCTATTTTGCAAATTTCGAAACTATACCAGACCCTAATTGTAAAATTTGAAATTTTAACTCTTAAGGGACTGTAAATAACATATTTTAAGTGTATTCCAAAAATCCAAGTATTTAGAGCTTGGAAAGTAATTTTATAAAAATTGAGGTACCAAATTGTAAAAGATTAAACTTGAGGACCAAAATACAATTTCTAGGACTTATGCAGTCCATGCACCTGGAAATACTAATTTAACTATAACATAATTATATCTTTGAACCAAAGTTCAAATTTCATAACAATTGGACCCCTAAAAGCCTTAAAGGCTATTATTTCAAAATGGGACAAAAATGAAATTTTCAAATGTTAAAGGACCTAAACTTATTTATTTTTAAAACTGCTTTTGTCCCAATATCCCACTAACCATAGTGACATTTTACAACTGGAATCACATTAAAAGCCCTTCCGGTTTGTGAGTTCCAATTATTTTAAACTTAGAGCCTGAAATGGCAATTTTAACAAATTTGGGGCCAATATGAGAGTTTTATAAAAACTCGACCTCAAAACTTCAAAAACCTGAATCTCTGAACAATTTGGAAAATTTAGGAACTGACCTCATAATTTTTCAAGGTCGGGATAGTTATTTATTCAATTTTAACCCCAAAAGTATTGGTTTTTACAAAACAGGGCTAAATTGTAAATTTTCTTTTTATCAAGGACCTAACTCAAATTATTTTCCTTTTACTAAAACAGCCCTGGACCCTCTGACTTCAATTCTTAATTAAAATATTTTATTTTCTCAAAAACCCCTTGACTTATCGGACCGCCTTGACCGATTAATACCCGATCGCGGGCGACTTCCTCGTCTTGCAATTTGAATCTATAACGGGACTTATGTTCCACCTAATCTTTCAAGATATTGAAGATTGCTTATCCTCCCAATAATCATCTTCATCCAAATAACTCCATCAACGCCATAATTACCTTACGCAAATTTTTGAAACTTTTTATGAACTGCTTCCCGAATCAATATACTCGACTGCCTGGTTGACTACCTGAACGTGTATTTAATTTACTGCTTGAGTCAACTTGGTGTGTCGAGCTCACAGTCGGAATGGATACGTCGGGGATGGAACCAAGGCAGCTTTGCTATTCCACTCTTCCGGCCCCATCGCCCTAATCCCCAATGGCGGGACGGAGTTTGTCCAAGGGAAGCGGGTCGTAGTACTTGAGGTATAATCATGATTATGACAGATCCGAGCCTTGCTAGCTCCACTGTGGATTTTGTCTTTGCCTACGGAGCGATAAGGTGACAGGTCTTGGACCATCTTACTCGGGGAGTTACAAGGAAGAACGAAGGAATCGTTGTCTGATCCACACGATTCGGAGTTAATCGGACCCGTTTGGTTGGCGCTACAAATCCGTACGCAACTGCTATTTGTATTGCATAGGTTGGCGCTACAAATCCGTACACGCAAACCGCTACTTGTCTTACAAAGGATTGGCGTTACAAATCCGTACGCAATCCTCCCGATTTGCTTGAACCATAGTGCTGCGTGACCCGCTGTTTTCTTAAACTGTATAAGTATATTACATAAATATATTTTTCATGATGCTTGTGGACTGTGTGTGAATTCATGCATCAGCTCTCACGCGTTTTCATACAACTAAATTTCTCGCATTAACTATATATATCGCCACACTTGCACACAATCACCCCATCTATCGAGATTTATGTCTCACCCTCCCGTTTTGTAACCTTAGAAGATGACTTTGTCGAAGAAAATTTGAACCGCCTTGGATTGAACTCTCGAGCTCCGCCCGTTGAACTCATTTCCTATCGTTATCTATGTTCTTTGGACTATTTTCTTTTATTTTTCGATGTTGGACTCTTTTATTTCCTTTGAAATTATGGATGTAATTGAAGGGCGTATGACCCATTTGACACTTAAGTCGTGTGATATGATGTGTACTTTATTCCTAGTTAATTTCGTAGCTATTAAGTTGTTGGGATGTAATTGTAATCTTGTTGTACTTGTAGTTTCATTGCTTTAGACCTTGTTTCACTTGGGATTGTTGCATCGTTTTCTAGAATGTTGGGTTTATTTCTATTTAAGTGATTGATCGCCGTCGCGTCACGTTTGGGGCGTGGATGATTATGGTATCGAGCTTGGCTAGTAAGATGGAAACTTACACCGTGACCCAGGATAGGACCCTTTTGTGTTGGGTAGTTCCACGACCTGACCAATTAAGTGTAAAATCGATTTCAATAATGGCATAGAACCGTATTATTGATGTTTATTTAAGTCAGGATTTATACTTGGAAAATCCATAGTCATACTTGATTTGACTTAGTTGACTCTTGACTGATTTTTCTTAGTCATTCTTTTCTTGTTCCTCCTTATCTTTTCCTTACATTCGTCTAATCCGCCTTAGTTTTGTTTGACCAGGATAGGTTCCTCTGCCTTGGATTGGGTACCACTACTAGGTGACCTAAGTTGAATCTTGGATGAATATTTGAACTCTTTTGGGCTGTTATGGTGTTAAGATACCCGGATATTCCTCTATTTGGACGTTAGGTGATTTAGAAAATCTGTGATTTAGAGGTTATAATGCCTGATATGGTGAGACTCGAAGAATATGAGGATATCTCTTGATAAGTATATGATTTGGATGTGATATATTATGGGATCTAGACACCTAATGATATTACTTTGGGAAAATGATAGTAGGGGAATCACTAAGTATATTGATCAATGATAACAAGCTTAAGTAAGGGAATTTGACTTGTGGTTTAGGTATCACGGATAAGATACATTAAGGATGTGACTATTATACAATCTCGACTAGATGTTACCACTAAATATCTCCTCCCGAGGATAGACGAACTGTTTGATCAACCTCAAGGAGCGATGGTGTACTCGAAGTTTGATTTACAACAGGGATATTATCAGCTAAAGATCCGTGAAGAAGACATTTCCAAAACGGCATTTCAAACCAGATATGGACACTACGAGTTTGTAGTGATGCCTTTCGGTCTGACAAACGCACCAGCAGCGTTTATGGATCTGATGCATCGAGTTTTTCAACCTTATTTGGATCAATTCGTAGTGATATTCATTGATGACATACTCGTATACTATAAGTCTAGAGAAGAGCATGAACGTCATCTGAAAATTGTTTTGGAGACACTACGAGAGCACAAGTTGTATGCAAAATTCAGCAAGTGCGAATTTTGGCTTAGTGAAGTCGCATTCTTGGGACACATAGTATCCGGCACTGGGATCGCCGTAGATCCTTCGAAGGTACAGACAATGGTTGAATGGAAACAACTAGAGTCTGTAACGGAGATCAGAAGTTTCTTAGGACTGGCTGGATATTATCGAAGATTTATCCAGAATTTCTCCAAGATAATAGGACCACTCACTCGACTAACGAGAAGCAAGTCAAGTTTGAGTGGAATGACAAGAGTGAGACTAGTTTCCAAGAGTGAAGAAACGACTTACTACGGCTCCGTCCTAGCCCTTCCAAAGGGGAAGAAAACTTTGTCGTCTACTGGTGATACATCAAAGGAGGGACTAGGAGCGGTGCTCATGCGGGGAAGAAAAGTCATTGCTTATGCATCACGAAAAACTCAAGTCGTATGAGGCTAATTATCCTACGCATGACTTGGAACTGGCAGCGATAGTGTTCGCGTTAAAGAAATGGAGACACTATCTATATGGAGCAACATTCACGGTTTACACAAATCATAAGAGCCTAAAGTATCTATTCTCTCAGAAGGATCTCAATTTGAGGCAACGGATATGGATGGAGTTAATAGAAGACTATCACTTTGATATTCAATACCATCCCGGGAAAGCTAATGTAGTAGCTGACGCCTTGAGCAGAAAGGCGTGTTTAGCCAGACTAATGATTCGAGAGTGGAAATCATTAGAAGAATTGATCACTTTGAATCCGACAAGGACCAATGCTCACATTTCATGTGCTAACATATCTGTTAAACTCGACCTACTGAACGAGATCAAAGCAGCACAAGAGACAGATGTGCAACTTCAAAGATTGAAAGAGAAGATACTTAAAGGAGAAGGATCAGAGTTCTCGGTACATGAAGATGGGATCATCAGATTTCGGAATCGAGTTTGTGTACCAAGTGACGAGCAAATTAGGAGCAGAATTCTAGCAGAAGCACACCGTTCGAAATACACTATACACCTGGAGGAAACAAGATGTATAAGGACTTGAAACGACATTTCTGGTGGGTGAACATGAAGAACCAAGTAGCAGAGTTCGTTGCGAGATGTTTGACTTGTCAACGAATAAAAGCAGAACACCAACGACCATCTGGTTTATTACAACCGTTGAGAATTCTCGAGTGGAAATGGGAACACATAACGATGGACTTCGTGACGGATCTACCGAGGACTAGACGAGGCGATGATGCTATATGGGTAGTCATAGACCGACTCACGAAATCTGTACACTTCTTACCTATGAAGAAAACCGCGAGCTTGCGAGAAACTTGCGCAAATTTACATCCAGAGATCATTCGACCGCATGGAGTGCGGTCGACATAGTGTCGACAGAGACCCGAGGTTTGTCTCTAGATTCGGAAATGCTTACATGAGGAACGGGTACCTCGCTAAGTTTCAAGATTGCAGAAGACATCCGCAAACCGACCCCCCGAGCGAACAATTCAAACCCTGGAAGACATGTTGCGAGCCTACACATTGGATTTCCAAGGAAATTGGGATGCACACTTACCATTGGCCGAGTTTGCCTATAATAACAGCTATCAGGCCACGATTGGGATGGCACCCTATGAAGCACTTGTATGGACGAAAGTGTAGATCCCCACACCTTTGGGAGATTGATGACCAATGGACTACGAAGGAGAAACGGAAGTCGCCTCGATTCCAAAGGTCGACTTAGTTCAGGAAGCCATGGAGAAGGTCAAGTTGATCAAGGAACGGATCCGTATAGCTCAGAGCCGCCAAAAGAGTTACGCGGACAAGAGGAGAAAGGACTTGGAATTTGAAGCCGAAGATGAAGTATTTCTCGGACTACGGCCATGAAAAGGATTAATAAACCCAAAGAAAGGAGGTAAATTAAGCCCGATATATATTGGACCTTACAAGATTTTGCAGAGAATCGGAAAGTTGGCCTACCGACTAGAGTTACCGGCACAATATGCGGGAATGCACGATGTATTCCATGTATCGAGATTGAAAAAGTATCAACCAGGATCCCGAGCACATCATCACTCGTGATGCTCCTCCTCTAATGGAGAATTTATCTTACACCAGGAACCAATCGAATCATTGACCGGCCAGACACGTCGGTTGCGTAACGAGAGAGATTCAATGGTTAAAGTTGTATGGCGGAACCACAACCGAGATGAAGACGCAACATGGGAGATGGAAGAAGACATGAGGAATCAATATCCGAGCTATTCTAGAGAGAATTTTGGGGACCAAATTCTTTTAAGGAGGAGAATGTGAAACCCCGATTTTTATTCGATCATGTACTTGTTTCAGTATAGTCTTTGTATTATTTTGACTATTTTACCGCGTCACTTTGGTGGTAGATATTAATAATAAATATATTTTACATTTAATTCTTTTAAATTCTATTTGTGATCATAATCATTTATTAATTTTAATTCGCATTTATGATCACTTGGATGATCATCATTATTATTATTGGTGTATTTATTAGTCACCTTAGAATTTTAAGAGACTATTTATTTTAGGGATTTATAATTTATAGAATTAAGAATTCGATTTAGATTAAGGGATCATGAGACTTATAAGTGATCAAGGAAATCACTAATTATTTTGGAGATTGATATTTATTCATCTATTATCATCAATTTTGGGAAAAAAAATAATATGTGGAATTACCAAAATACCCTTAGGGGACGACATTGGTGTATTTTTGGTGTAGAAATATCTCACAACTCTTGTACATGTACACCTTGTGTATTCATCTTGTGTATTTTTACACCATTAATTCAAACCTACATCTTAAATTAATCCCACCATTTCAATCATCCAATTGGTCAAACAAGACCAATTTAAAAATTCCCCCCTAAGATTAGCATTTTGGCTAATTGTCCCTAATAAAGTTGCCTAAATGTTACTTTCTTCCCTAATTCCCTCAATTATTACTCTAACTTATCATTTAATCAAAACAAAACAAAATTTTTATTCTTCCAATTTTATTTCACCAACACCAAATTTCTTCTAAGTCTTGTAATTCCTCTTACCTCTCTCTAAAAATCCTCCTACATCTCTCTACCTATTCTTCATCTTCTTCACTAACACTTAACCAAAACTTCAAGAATTCATCTCCCATTTTCTTCAAAAATTCGAACCATATACACTACACAAGGTAAGAAATTTTCTTCTTCAATCTATTCTTATACCTTCTAGCTCACCTCTTTCACCTTCTAATTTAAGTTTGATTATTGAATTTGAGGTATACCTAGAAGACCTTTGAAGAAGTTAAGAGACTAGTCATCTTGAAGAAAAATTGTGAAGAAGTTGGACTATAAGGTAAGAAATAGAATTTTTAGTACAATTTCTTCTTCTCTTCTATTTTCCAAATTTTGATACTCCATTTTCATTTTTGGAGTTTTAGGGGCTGACCTTGGAGGTTGACATTAAGGGTGACAAAAACCTTATACTTGGAAGCCATTACTAGTCACATTTTACTCACTACACAAGGTAAGTGTAGTATTTCCAATTTTCTCACCATCTTCTTCGTTTCCCTAAGTTTTTAACCACATTATTATAACTCCTATATTTTTTGATATTCCTTGACTTAGGGGCTGACCTAAGTCACTCCTTCATCGAGAGAGATTTATCCCATTTTCACCAACAAACCGATCTTTAAGGTGGGTGGAAAAATCCTTTCAACTTCTAGGTGTTTTAATTTGAAAATATGCATGTAGTATTTTGTTATTGAGCACTTGAGATATATATGATGTATTGCATGCTATTTTCTTATATCAAGTTGGAAAAATTCTCAAGTGTTGCTCAAAAATTAGATTTATCGAAAAATAGGGCATACATGCACATTTTATTATTATACTTGATGAAATTTTGTATAAGAAGGATATGTATGTGTATGACTCTTGAAATCTATGTTTTGAATGATTTATAACCTGGACAAGTCGAGCATAATTGATTAAATTTCAATTTTTGGACTTAAAATGCAAAAATGGAAAGTTGGTGGACTTAACTGCAAGAAAATAAAACTTAAGGGACCCCTCTGTAATTTTCGATTTTTGGGACTGAACTCAGGTTCAAAAATTATGTTTTGACATTTTCTTAAAGTTTTAAGAGTTTTTAGATAAATAAAACCAACCCTTAAAAGCCCAAGGACTAGATTGTAAAATTTGAGAAGTTTAAGGGCTATTTTGCAAATTTCGAAACTGTACCAGACCCTAATTGTAAAATTTGAAATTTTAACTCTTAAGGGACTGTAAATAACATATTTTAAGTGTATTCCAAAAATCCAAGTGTTTAGAGCTTGGAAAGTAATTTTATAAAAATTGAGGGACCAAATTGTAAAAGATTAAACTTGAGGACCAAAATACAATTTCTAGGACTTATGCAGTCCATGCACCTGGAAATACTAATTTAACTATAACATAATTATATCTTGGACCCAAAGTTCAAATTTCATAACAATTGGACCCCTAAAAGCCTTAAAGGCTATTATTTCAAAATGGGACAAAAATGAAATTGGACCCCTAAAAGCCTTAAAGGCTACTTTAAAGGATCTAAACTTATTTCTTTTTAAAACTGATTTTGTCCCAATATCCCACTAACCATAGTGATATTTTTCAACTGGAATCACATTAAAATCCCTTCCGGTTTGTGAGTTCCAATTATTTTAAACTTAGAGCCCGAAATGGCAATTTTAACAAATTTGGGGCCAATATGAGAGTTTTATAAAAACTCGACCTCAAAACTTCAAAAACCTGAATCTGTGAACAATTTGGAGAATTTTGGAACTGACCTCATAATTGTTCAAGGTCGGGATATTTATTTATTCAATTTTAACCCCAAAAGTATTAGTTTTTACAAAATGGGGCTAAATTGTAAATTTTCTTTTTATCAAGGACCTAACTCAAATTATTTTGCTTTTACTAAAACAGCCCTGGACCCTCTGACTTCAATTCTTAATTAAAATATTTTATTTTCTCAAAAACCCCTTGACTTATCGGACCGCCTTGACCGATTAATACCCGATCGCGGGCGACTTCCTCGTCTTGCAATTTGAATCTATAACGGGACTTATGTTCCACCTAATCTTTCAAGATATTGAAGATTGCTTATCCTCCCAATAATCATTTTCATCCAAATAACTCCACCAACGCCATAATTATCTTACGCAAATTTTCGAAACTTTTTATGAACTGCTTCCCGAATCAATATACTCGACTGCCTGGTTGACTACCTGAACGTGTATTTAATTTACTGCGTGAGTCAACTTGGTGTGTCGAGCTCACGATCGGAATGGATACGTCGGGGGATGGAACCGGTAGCTCGGCCGCTATTCCACTCTTTCGGCCCCATCGCCCTAATCCCGCGAGGGACGGAGTTTGTCCAAGGGAAGCGGGTCGTAGTACTTGAGGTATAATCATGATTATGA
Organism: Rehmannia glutinosa; assembly: GCA_016081115.2. Classification (NCBI taxonomy): domain Eukaryota; kingdom Viridiplantae; phylum Streptophyta; class Magnoliopsida; order Lamiales; family Orobanchaceae; genus Rehmannia; species Rehmannia glutinosa. The sequence goes on from JABTTQ020002620.1 coordinate 151,004, forward strand.
CAGATCCGAGCCTTGCTAGCTCCACTGTGGATTTTGTCTTTGCCTACGGAGCGATAAGGTGACAGGTCTTGGACCATCTTACTCGGGGAGTTACAAGGAAGAACGAAGGAATCATTTGTCGATCCACACGATTCCGGAGTTAATCGGACCCGTTTGGTTGGCGCTACAAATCCGTGCAACCGCTACTTGTATTGCATAGGTTGGCGCTACAAATCCACACAACCGCTACTTGTCTTGCATAGGATTGGCGTTACAAATCCGCACGCAATCCTCCCGATTGCTTGAACCATAGTACTGCGTGACCAATCGTTTTCTTAAATCGTATAAGTATATTACATAAATATATTTTTCATGACGCTTGTGGATCGTGTGTGAATTCATGCATCACTCTCACGCGTTTTCATACAACTAAATTTCTCGCATTAACTATATATATCGCCACACTTGCACACAATCACCCCATCTATCGAGATTTCTGTCTCACCCCTCCTCGTTTTCTAACCTTAGAAGATGCCTTTGTCGAAGAAGGTGAACTCGCCTTGGATTGAACTCTCGAGCTCCGCCCGTTGAACTCATTTCCTATCGTTATCTATGTTCTTTGGACTATTTTCTTTTATTTTTACGATGTTGGACTCTTTTATTTTCTTTGAAATTCGGATTTGTAATTGAAGGGCGTAGGACCCATTTGACACTTAAGCATTTGTGATATGATGTGTATTTTATTCCTAGTTACGGGTGTAAGCTATTAAGTTGTTGGGATGTAATTGTAATCTTGTTGTACTTGTAGTTTTCACGCTTTAGACCTTGTTTCACTTGGGATTGTTGCATCGTTTTCTAGAATGTTGGGTTTATTTGCATTTAAGTGATTGATCGCCGTCGCGTCACGTTTGGGTCGTGACATGGTTTGAATTATACACATAAATAAAATACCTACTTGTGCAACTTATCCACCAAATGCCCTTTCTTAACTTAATTAATTTCTTGACTTTTATTCGCAAATAATACCAATTTTTGATTCTTAATGACTTATGTACTTCTTAGTAGCATGAGTCCGTTGCAATAAACACTCCCTTGGTCTTGTTGTAGAGAAAGTCTAGCTAGTATGATGAATTCTCCAAATAATCATGCATCATTTGTATGAAATAAATATCAAATATGTTAACATTATCTCACAATTATATGAACCATGGGGTTTTCTTCTTTATCCTGCAATGTGGATTGGATGGATTGGATAGACACTTTCTCATTAACTCCTAAATTTAGAAGTTTTAATTGAATTTAGGATCATTAACCCATTAGACGTTTTGACACAAGTTTTTGTCAAATTTTATAGTTATGTGAAATTTACAGAGACAAAGTTTATCAATAAAAATTTACATTACTTATACCATAGCTTATTACACAATTTTACATTGATCAATGCAAACCCAACATTTACATTTTCACTGAGAAGAAAAAGAAAAACACATACGTTCACCTTTTTCCACGGACATCCTAGTCCACTAGCACGTAATTCAAGCTAACCAAATATTTTCTCTTGTAGCTAGGTTCAGTATTTTACTTAGTACCAACAAGAAAAACACTAATGAGGCAACCGCGGAGAGGCCCAAGGCGGCGGAGCCCTGGTGGCAGAATTTTCCGATGACATTGCACACTTTTCGCCAATGTGCATGCGAGTTTCCTCGGTAGCTGATAAGGCCGACGGCTAAGGAAGCTCCGAAGCTAGAGAAGAGTAGCACCACCATCATTAGGTCAAAGACGAGAATCATCGTAGCGACTCTTGGTTTTTCTTCTCTATTTGCCAATGTTATAACGAGTACGGAGATGGCTCCATAGGCACATGCTATAGCATTTGCCACCATGAAGTACCTGAAAAAATAAACAAGGCCATTCCATAAAAGAACTATATGCATGTTTTTTCTTTTTCCTTTTGTTTTTTTTAGATTAAAAACTATAGAGGTAATTAAGAGTACAAAAATACAATCTATATATAGTTACAAAAATTACTTATGGTTGAAAGATGAAAAACTTAGACTTTTGACCATATTGATGATAATGGAATGGATGTGCCCCACGTTGGAAACAATATTTAGGATTTTAATTTGGACGATATAGTATTTTGTAAACTCTCTCTACCTATTTATTTATCTATCTATCTATATATATATATATATATATAGCTATTCATATCTATATTTATCTATCTATCCAAGTTGTTAACGAGATGTTCTTTACGAAAATTAGGTAAAAACTTATGTGAGACTGTCTCGTGGACTTAAAGTTCGCGAGATGGAGCCCTTATACAATTTTTTTGTCTCAGCCCTTATACGAGTTTTTTGAGTTTTTTCCTTAATGGTTTATTTATTTATAAGGTTTATATTTATTTTTTGGATTTAGTTTTAAGGGTTCGTCTTTTTCTATGGTCCATATTTTTTTCTTCAAGGTTTATTTTTATTTTTAAATTTATTTTTATTTTTTACAAATATATTTATTTATTATTGGGCTCAGTCTCACAATGTGACCGTCTCACATGATACTTTCTAAAAAAAATATTAACAATCAGCCTATAAATATAATAACCACCTTAACTTTTGAAATTTAAATAAAAAATTTGCATCATTAATTAGCCAATAGTATTTTATGTTATATTTGAATATTGAAGTTTGTTAAGAATGAATAAGTAAAAATAGTTTTTTTGGTCGTGTAACTTGAACTATTTGGAGATTTAGTCCTCTAAGTTGTTATCTTTAATTTTGATCCAATATCTTTTAAAAATTCGAACATTCAATCCAATTTTGATCAATATTGTATAATTTTACCGGAGTTGTTGACTAGGACCGGTGGAGTGTTGATGTGTCTAAAAAATTTATGAACTTCGGTAATTTGGTGTAAAAATTGATACATCAAATCACCAAATTATATTGACACATAAAATTTAAAGATTTCAATACGTAGATGAAAAATTTTCCAAATTATATTTTTAATATATTTATAACTTACCAGTCATAGTCAACAATTATCGGTAAAATTACACAATTTCTGTCAAAATTTGATTAAATGACCAAATTTTTAAAAGAATATTGAATCAAAAATATAAATGTGACTTATCAAAGGATTAAAACTTCAAATAGTCCAACTTACAACGACCATAAAAATTATTCTCCCAAGAAAAAGAAATTTACATATCTTCGTTTTCTTCACTTTCTTTTGGCTAAATATGCATTCAAACATAACCTAATAGGTATATAGAAGGTATTCAGATTTACTGCTACAACTTTATAATTCACTTCATGTTCTATTCATCCGGTGATTGACAAGTATTAGTGAGATAAAACCCGAAATAACGGGTAAAACTTATAAGGATACAATCAAATAGTTTTGATGTATCCAGGCTAAATTAATAGTCAAATAGTTTGCTTCTAAACAATCAACAACTCAACTCTTATTGACATGTGTCATTCATCCGAATGAATGAAATAGTAAGTGAAACATAAACTTGGAACACAAATTTTGTTCCCAACTAAAAGAGTATATACACCAATTTTTTTAACTTTAACTTAATTTAAATAGTCCCCAGGTTTTTTACCATTTCCTCTAATATCAAAATATTTTTTAGCCATTTAACTAAATGAAAAACCCAATTTGCCCTTAAGTCAATTACACCGAGGTACCACCTCTAACTCAATAAAGCATAAGTTGGGAGAAAAAAATTAACTACCGTTTAATGAGCCACATCGATTAATGGCTTTGACTACGGCGACTGCAGCAACTACAAAATTTAATTCGATTAATATTATATTTTTTTTGTTGAATTAGTTAGTTTGTAATTGTTTAGGTTAAGATTTGTTGTTAGATTGATAAGATTTTATGTAGGCCATGTTATATATTTTAGGTTGAGATTGGTCATATTGAAAACCTTGTTGCATCATTAATAGTGGTCGTGGTGAATGAGAAAGATGACGAGGGTATTCATCGAATAACTGGGTACCAAGTTATGGTAACTCAGTACCGAGTTATACAACTACATCATTAATAGTGCAGGTTGGGGGTGAATGAGGATGACGACAAGGGTCTTTGTTGCAGAGTAGGTCTCTTGTAGGACCGTCTTACGGAATAGGATCCGTAAGACGGATCCTACCCGCGACCCGCCAAGCCATCCGCCAAGCCCACACGCCATTCGTGACCCATCGTTATTTAACCCGCCCAAAGACACCCGCTAGCCCACCCTGTTATTTTAAAAAAAAATCCGTTGGGCGCTTGTGGGGATTCGAACTCGCGAGCTTATAGAGACCTAAGGTGGTGTTCTACCACTACACCACTAGTGCTTATTGTTTAATTTCAGTATAACAATATATATAAACCTCATTCCTAAATATGTCTGGTAATTTAAAAAAACAAAAAATGCCTCTAAATGCAGAGGCTAAGAATCGAACCCAAGTCTATTAAAAAAACATGACACATTATATCAATAAATGAATACTTATAAAAGTGTTGCTTTAACTACATCATATTTATTTTTTATTTTTTCTCTTTTTTTGTTCCTATTTGTAACTGTATTAAGAAATCGATACTTTATCTCAACAAACGGATACTTTTACTTATAAAAGTGTTACTTTAACTATATCATATTTATTTTTTATTTTTCTTTCTTTCCTTCATTTCTAATTTGTGACAATATTAAAAAACATGATATTTTATCTCAAAAACTAGATACTTTAACGTATAAAAGTGTTACTTTAATATGTTATATAAATTTATTATAGTATATTCATAATTTGTGGCTAAAAACATGATACTTTATCTCAAACAATAGATACTTTAACGTATAAAAGTGTTACTTTAACTCTGTTTTATATATATATATATATTTATTATAATATATTCATAATTTGTGACTATATTAAAAAATATGTTACTTTATCTCAAAAAACAAATACTTTTACTTATAAAAGTATTACTTTAACTCTATCATATTTATTATTCATCTTTCTTTGTATTTATTATTAAAAAATCTAATACGTTATTTAAAAAAATAGATATTTTTACTCTTAAAACATGATATTTTGTTTCAAAAAATATATATTTTTACTCATAAAGGTGTTACTTTAACTCTGATATATTTATTTATTCTTCAATGTAATGTAATATTTAATATCATAAAAGTATCATATTTAATATTAAATGTATCACTATTTCCAACACAAGTATGAGTTTTTTAATGGAAAAAACACTAGTTACAAGACTAGAATGAGTACATTAAAAAATCCTATTTTTTGAATATGTAAAAATTAAAGTATCAATGTTCACCTTAAAAGTATCATATTTATTATTAAAATAATCACTATTTTCGGATAAAGTGTCACTTCCTATTTAGAGAATTTAAACTTTCAAAATGAAGGGATGATAATGAAGCTTTATATTCATGGTTATATTCAAGGTTATACTAATTATGCACAACAAGAACCAGTGGTCTAGCGGTAGAACACTACCTTACATTTATTAAGGTCGTGGGTTCAATTCCTCTATGGAGCTCTTTTTTATTTTAAATAAGAGGGCTAGGGTGGTCGGGTGGGCTGGGGCGCGTAGGCTTGTGGGTTGGGCGGGTGGGGGGCTATTAGTTGCAGTTTTTTTTTTAAATTGATAGCTTGTCAAGCGGGTTGGGGCGCGGGTTCTTTGGAGGATCCGTCTTACGGAATAGGATCCGTAAGACGGTCTATATGAGTTTTTGCTTTTGTTGCGTAACTAGTTATGGTAACTTGGTACTGTAATTAATTAAAGAAAAAAGTGTACAAGGAATAGTACTACAGTCTAACGATCAATTATCTGTAGGAAAAGGAGGTGGCAAAACTAAATAATTTGTCAATTAGTTTAAATCTTGAATTTCTGAAAAAGGTAACAAAATAAAATAAACTGTCGGTTTTTAGCCATTCCCAACAAAACAAGATGTTTTTTAACCATCTTTTTCAAACACATCTTTTTTAGCCATTTGGGGTGTGAAAAACCCAATTTGCCCTTAAGCCAATTTAACTGCACAAAAACACACATCCATGTGACTCGAATTCGAGTTACAGCAACCCAATTATATTTTTTCCAAAAAACTTTGAATTCACATAATGTTTTCGTTTTAAATCCGTTTTGCATGTATAATATATCAAATTAATCCTCTTTTTGATATCTATAATTCAACACCCATATTGCATATTTAAAAATGAAAAATACAGGTTCGATTTCTTAAACAAATTTTGAGAAAAAAAAGAGTAAGAAGATACATAGAGATAAGTGAAATAGAGAGAAATAACCCAAATATCAAACAAACATGCTAGATTAATGGTATGGATGTCAATTTACACCCCAAAATGGCTAATAAAGATGTGTCTACAATACATGGCTATTTTTAATCTTTACATTTTCTAAATGACTATTTTGTACCATTACCACTAAAATAAATTTAGAAAGTACAATTACATAAATTAAAGTGGAAATGGTACAAAATAGCCATTTCCAAATTGCAAAGATTAAAAATAGTCAACTTTTTAAACACATCTTTTTTTAGTCATTTTGGGGTGTGAAATGACATTCATACCCTTTAAGCATATTAATGGTTATATACCTCTCTTTTCACTTATCTCTATGTATTCTCTTACTCTTTCTTCCAAGCATTGTTTTTAAAAATCGAATCTTTATTTTTCGTTTTTAAATATGCAATATGGGTGTTGAATTATAGCTATAGAAAAGATGATTAATTTGATATATTATACATGCAAGATGAATTTAAAACGAAAAATTATTTGAATTCAAAGGCTTTGGAGAAAAAAATAATCACATAAAGGTGTCGAGTTACACTAACTCGAGCTACAAGAATCAAGTTACAAGATCGATCTCTGGTGTCGAGTTACACTAACTCGAGCTACAGTAACTGTTACAGTGTCGAGTTACACTAACTCGAGCTACATTAACTCGACGCTACAGTACTCAAGCTACAGTACTCGAGTCACCTTTTTTTTTCTAACACTCGATTTTTAATCTTTAAAGATGATGGGTAACTCGATTTCGAGTTACACATATAACTCGAAATCGAGTTACTCATCATCTTCTTCGCCCAGCCTCTTTACGCCATTAACAACATCTGAAGCTTCGCAAAAATGAACTATCCCATCTAAACCCTAGAGTTTCTACAAAACGTACAACAAATCCTAACCTAAAACAAGTATAAATAATCAAAATCACAAAAATCCATGAAATTACACAAAGGTAGAAAATGGGTTAGAGGTTACTGCGGCTTTTTCGAGTTTTTGGTGTGGTTGATAATGTTAGACTTGAAAATGGGCTTTTGAACTACTAAAGGGCATGTTTGGAATTTCACACCCCAAAATGGCTAAAAAAGATGGCTAGAAAACATTTTTAATTGGTCTTTTTTTTTTTTTTGGAAAAGGACATTTTTAATTGGCTAAAAGGCTAAAAAAAACACCCTCTCTAAATTAAATAAAATATGTATACTTTTTGCTAACGTATAAGGTCAAGCAACTCTATGTATTCAGGTTTATATATATATACTTACACAAAGGCAGACGAATAATGCCACTTAGCGGTGACCGGAACATTCACCGCCGGAAGCGTCGGAACCAGCATCACCGCCACTGTCGTGTTCTGCCTATCAGCGCCAAGAACCACCGCGGCTGATAGGCTGAGCACCACCGCCGCAACCCTCAAAAACAAATCGAATCCTCTAATTATTTTTCTCTTGTTTGCAACTCCTAATTCTTTCTCTCTTGTACCACTCTCAATTCCTCTATTAACGCTGCAACCCTTATATTGAGACTCCATTTTTCTTCTTCGCTTTGTTTTTATTATTTTTTAGTGCGAAGATATGGAAAGGGATTTCAAGTTGGGAAAGATGTCAAGAAATTATGAAGTTTGGAGTGAAATTATATAGTCATGAAAATTAGTAAAAAGTGACGATCGAAGTTTGATTTTAATTTTGGCACATATGCATGCACATGTTGATGATATATTGCATGGAGATAGGAAGGGCCGACGACCGACGGCCCACGGCCGTCTCGCGATCAGTTTCATATTTTGTTTAAAGGGATAATTACAAAGAGAGGATTGGGATGTTTACAGAAAAACTCAGAGAAGTTTCAAATTTACGTCACTCCCATTACATTTACAGAATTAGTACAATTACTTTCTTACATTTATGATGAAATTAAACTTCAAGGGAGTTTTTGTAATTTTATACTTTTCATGTTTTTTCATAAATGACCCAAACCTTAGGAGTTTTATCCTTTTATAAATTCATATAGATTATGTATATAATTGTTATATTTTAAAATTCTGTCCCTAAAATATTAAAAGTATATCTTTAACTATTAGTTTTTAATAAAAAATAAAAAATAAAAAAAATTGTCCCCAAATCTTTATTTTCTGTCTCCATACCGAAAATAGAATTTGATCCATATATGAGAGACAGTCGTCCAAAATTTGGTGTATTTTTGGCTTTTACTCCTAGATTCAAGCTGGTAATCATATATATTTGTAAATGATAAGCTCTATATGACCTCACTATATTAATGGCCATAAATGTTTCAAGACTTGGTGAGGGATCTTCTACATATATTTGAATTGGTGACGGAATCAACTAGAAAACCCTATTCAATAAATAGAATGCGCACATTATTTGTCTGTTGCTAGAAATCGAACACATATCGATCTAAAACTATTGAATTAAAGGATGATATTGTGAGGCCCCGAATTTTAACAACGTGAACCTATTATTAATGAAACACGACTCTATTTTTATTTATTTCTTCCAACGTCAATTACGCATTTCGCATTTTTGGAGCTTAGCAATTTTATATTCTCCTCTAGTATTAATGCTTGATCGAATAACTACGATTTTAGAAATATTAGTCCCTCGAAAATTTAGGAGTACATTTCGATCCGCATCCAAATATTTCATCTTATTCTATAATTCATCCCAACCAACTTCCAATTTATTTTTCGATTACACATTTCTTATTCCACATCTTTATTTTAAATTTCTAAATATTTAATTATGGATATATATACATTTTATTTTTATTCTCTCAATTTTATAAAGAAAAGAAACCAAATATGTTTTTTTCTTTTTTTCCCCTAATTTTCGAAATTACCACTTTAAATGGGGAAAATAACTCAATTTTTCTTCTATCACTATTTTATCATTTTGTATCTCCCAACTAAATTATTATTGGACAAAAAAATAAATAAAATTTTGATAATTTTATTTCTATTTATTTTATGTCTTCCAAGCCTACAACTAAAAATCTTCCTACAAATCCCACTAACCCCTTAGTCAAACAAATGAATTTTAAATTTCCCTCTAAAACCTAGCTTTTGGCTTCATGTCCCTAATAAAGAAAGCTAGTTATTTTTTTTTAACCCTAAACCCCTAATTATTCCCATTAACTATCATTAATCTCCCAAGCAAAAAAATCATCTCTCTTCTCTCTAAACATTCTCCTACTTCTCTCTACAAATTTCTTCAAATCTTCAAACAATCTTCATATCTTCAAAACACACATTCTTCAAATCTTCAAACAATCTTTATATTTTCAAAACACACATTCTTCAAATCTTCAAACAATCTTCATATCTTCAAACATTTCTTCATATCTTCAAACACACCTCCATCATATCTCCAAACATTTCTTCATATCTTCAAACACACCTCCCTTATATCTTCAAACACTTTCTTCATATCTTCAAACAATCTTCATATCTTCAAACATTTCTTCATATCTTCAAACACACCTCCTTCATATCTCCAAACATTTCTTCATATCTTCAAACACACCTCCCTCATATCTTCAAACACTTCTTCATATCTTCAAACACACTTTCTTCATATCTTCAAGAATAATTTCTTCATATGCTCAAACACTTTCTTCTTTCTTCAAACACTTAACAAAAACATAAGAACTTTTCTTACTTCTTTATTTTCGAAACTATCACTACTACATTAAGGAATTTTCTTCTTCAATCCATTTTGATATTTCTAGCTCATTCTCTTCACTTCTTAACCTAAGTTTGATTTTTGGTTTGGGGTACACTTAGAAGACAACTTGAAGATAATAGAGACTTGGAACCATCTTGACTAGACCTCAAGAAATTGTGAAGGAATTTGGACTACAAGGTAAGAAATGAGATTTTTAGTACATTTTCTTCTTCTCTTCTATTTTCCAAAAATTTGATACTCCATTTTCATTTTTGGACTTTTAGGGGCTGACCTTAAGAGTTGTTTTAAGAGTGAGCAAAGAGACCCATTTTGAGACCTCTACTAGTCTCATTTCATCTACTACACAAGGTAAGTGTAGTTTTACCAATATTCTTCACATCTTTCTTCTTTCCTTAAATTTTTAACCACATTTCCTAACTCCTATATTTTTTTTTATATTCCTTGACTTAGGGGCTGACCTAAGTCACTCTTTCATCGAGAGAGATTTATTCCATTTTCACCAACAAATCGATCTTTAAGGTGGGTGGAAAAATCCTTTCAACTTCTAGGTGTTTTACTTAAAAATGCATGTAGTATTTTGATTTTGAGCACTTGAGATATATATTATGTATTGCATGCTATTTTCTTGTATCAAGTTGGAAAAATTCTCAAGTTTTGCTCAAAAATGCGATTTATCAAAAAATAGGGCATACATGTACACTTTATTGTTATACTTGATGAAATTTTGTATGAGAAGTATATGTATGTGTATGACTCTTGAAATCTATGTTTTGAATGATTTATAACCTGGAAAAATCAAGCATAATTGATTAAATTTCAATTTTTGGACATAAAATGCAAAAATGGAAAGTTGGTAATTGCAAGAAAATAAAACTTAAGGGACCCCTCTATAATTTTCGATTTTTGGGACTGAACTCAGGTTCAAAAATTATGTTTTGACATTTTAATAAAGTTTTAAGAGTTTTTAGATAAATAAAATCAACCCTTAAGGGACTAGATTGTAAAATTTTAGAAGTTTAAGGGCTATTTTGCAATTTTCGAAATTGTACCATACCCTAATTTTAAAATTTGAAATTTTAACTCTTAAGGGACTGGAAATAACATATTTTAAGTGTATTCCAAAAATCCATATGATTAGAGCTTGGAAAGTAATTTTATAGAAATTGAGGGACCAAATTGTAAAAGATTAAACTTGAGGACCAAAATGCAATTTCCAGGACTTATGGAGTCCATGCACCTGGAAATTCTAATTTAACTATAACATAATTATATCTTGGACCCAAGGTTCAAATTTCATAACAATTGGACCCTAAAAGCCTTAAAGGCAATTATTTCAAAATTGGACAAAAATGAGATTTTCAAAAGTTAAGGGACCTATACTTGCTTCTTTTAAAAATTGCTTTTGTCCCAATATCCCACTGACCTTAGTGACATTTTACAACTGGAATCACATTAAAAGCCGTTCCGGTTTGTGAGTTTCAATTATTTTAAACTTAGAGCCCGAAATGACAATTTTAACAAATTTGGGGCCAATGTGAGAATTTTATAAAAACTCGACCTCCAAACTTTAAAAACCTGAATCTTTGAATAATTTAGAGAATTTAGGAACTGACCTCATAATTTTTCAAGGTCGTGACATTTATTTATTTAACTTTTAACCCCAAAAGTAGTGATTTTTACAAAACGGGGCTAGTTGTATATTTTCTTTTAACAATGACCTAACTCAAATTATTATTTTCTTTTAAAGAAACAGCCTTGGACTCTCTGACTTTAATAATGAATTAAAAATGTTTTATTTTCTCAAAAATCCCTTGTCTTATCTGATTGTCTTGACCGATTAATACCCGATCGCGGGGCGACTCACTCGTCTTGTGATTTCGAATCTATAACGGGACTTATGTTCCACCTAATCTTTCAAGATACCGAAGATTGCTTATCCTCCCAATAATCATCTTCATAGAAATTGTGAAGCCCCGATTTTTCCGAGCTTGTAATTGATCTTTATTGTCGTTTATACTTTTGATCGACTATTTACCGCATCATTTTGACGGGTAATTATTAATAATATATACATTTTGTACTTTATTTCATTTTATTTAATTACTTGTGATCATGATCTCTATTAATTCTATTTCACATTTATGATCACTTGATTGATCATTATTACTATTTTTGTATTTATTAGCCACCTTAGAATTTTAAGAGACTATTTATTTTAGAGACGTTTACCTTATAGAATCAAGATTTTGATTTAGTTTAAGTGATCATGAGACTTATAAGTGATCAAGAAAATTACTAATTATTTTGGAGATTGATATATTTCATCTATTATCATCAAATTTGGGACTAAAACAAAATATGGAATTACCATAATGCCCTCAAAGTGGACGGCCAACATGGATATTTTTGGAGTAAAAATATCATCCAACTCTTGAACACCTACACCTTATATTAGTCATCTTGTGTATAATTATACCATTAATTCAAACATTATACACATCATCTCTTATATTACTTCTTTATTAATATTTTTGCCAACATGTTGGAAGTCTTCCAACATTCTATTCAAACCAAGTCTTGCCCATACATTTGACCTCAAATTGTCTCTCATGCATGAGGCAAAATGCAAGACAAATTGAAAAAAATTCCTCTCCCCCTCTCTCACTAAGTGGACGGCCATATGGCCAAATTTTGTGCCAAATTCATCTCATTTTTCATCTAACACATTTAATCTCTAGCAAAATCCTCCTCCTCTCTAAAAGACTCCCAACTTATCTCTCTTCTTCTTACTTTCTTCTTCTATACTTAGAAAAATTTCAAGATTTTTCCTCCTATTTCTTCCAAAAAATCGAAAACACCTATACTACATGGTAAGAAATTTCATCTTCAATCCATTTTTGATATCACATAGTTCACCTCTTACACCTTCTTAACTTAAGTTTGAATTTGGTTTGGAGGTACATTTAGAAGACTTTGAAGATTAGAGCTTGACATTATTTTGAATAAGGACTTCAAACTTGAAGAAGAACTAGTAGAAGAATTTGGACTACAAGGTAAGAATTGAGTACTAGACCCTTTCTTTCCTACTCTTTTTTTTTCAAATTTGAACACCCCTTTTTCATTTTTGAGAAATAGGGGCTGACCTTAGGAGATTTTGGAGTTGAGCCAAAATTTCCAATTTTTAATCTTCAACTAGTCTCTAAACACCTACTACACAAGGTAAAGTGTAGTCCTTCTCATTTTCTTATCTCCTTCTTTTTCTCTCTAATTTTTCTCTCATTTTTCTAACTTAAAATTTTTGTTATTTCTTGACTTAGGGGCTGACCTAAGAAGCCTCATCCAAAAATTGTGAAATTATCCTTTTATTTCACAATTTCCATTTTTAAGGTGGGTGGAAAAATATTTTCCAACTATTAGGTATTTTTATTAAATGCATGTAGAAAATTTGATCATGAGCCTTGAGATATATATAATCTATGTATTTCATGTCAATTTTATGTATTAAGTTATGAAAATTCTCAAGAGTTGCTCAAATTTGCTATTTATTGAATTTTAGGTGCATGCATGTGCAATTTAATATTTTAATTGATGAATTCTTGTATGTATTGGACATGCATGTGTATGATCTTTAAAATCTATGTTTTGTATGCCTTATAACCTGGAAAAGTCGAGCATAATTGATTAAATTTTAATTTTGGACTTAAAAATGCAAAAATGGAAAATTGGTGGACTAAATTGCAAGAAAATGAAAGTTAAAGGACCCCTCTGCAAATTTTGAAATTTGGGACTGTACTCAGGTTCAAAAATGACTTTTGGACATTTTAATAAAGTTTTAAGAGTTTTTAGATAAATAAAATCAACCTTTAAAAGCCCAAGGACTAGATTGTAAAATTTTGAAAGTTTAAGGGCTATTTTGCAAATTTTAAAACTGTACCAGACCTTAACTTTAAAATTTGAAATTTTTACTCTTAAGGTACTGGGAATGACATATTTTAAAAGTATTCCAAAAAACCAAGTGTAGGCTTGGAAAGTAATTTTACTAAAATTGAGGGACTAAAGAGTAAAATACTAAACTTGAGGACCCAAATGAAATTTTCAGGACTTATGCAGCCCATGCACCTGGAAATACTAAATTAACTATAACCTAATTATATTTTGGACCCAAGGTTCAAATTTCACAATAATTGGACCCCTAAAAGCCTTAAAGGCAATTATTTCAAAATGGGACAAAAATGATATTTTCAAAAGTTAAAGGACCTACACATATTTCTTTTAAAAACTGCTTTTCCCAATATCTTACTAACCTTAGTGACATTTTCCAACTGGAATCACATTAAAAGCCCTTCCGGTTTGTGAGTTCCGATTATTTTAAACTTAAGGTCCGAAATGACAATTTTTACAAATTTGGGGCCAATGTGAGAATTTTATAAAAACTCGACCTCAAAACTTTAAAAAACCCTGAATCTCTGGACAATTTGGAGAATTTAGGAACTTACCTCATATTTTTCAAGGTCGGGATATTTATTTATTCAATTATTAACCCCAAAAGTTTTGGTTTTTACAAAACGGGGCTAAATTGTAATTTTTCTTTTATAAAGGACCTAAATCAAATTATTTTCCCTTTTACTAAAATAGCCCTGGACCCTCTGACTTGGAGATTTAATTAAAGTATTTTATTTTCCCAAAAATCCTTGACGTATCGGATCAATTTGACCGATTAATACTCGATCGCGGAGCGACTTCCTCGCTATACGATTTTGAATCTATAACGGGATTTATGTTCCAGCTAATCTTTCAAGATATCGAATGTTGCTTATCCTTCCGATAATAATCTTCATCCAAAAACTCCACCAACGCCAAAATTTCCCTCGCATTATTTCAAAATAATTTCCTAAACTGCTTCCCTGAATCAATGATACTCGACTGCCGGATTGACTGCCTATACTTGTAATTACTTTCCTACCTGAGTCAACTTGGTGTGTCGAGCTCACAGTCGAATGGATACGGGGATGGAACCGGCAGCTCGGCTGCTATTCCACTCTTCCGGCCCCATCGTCCTAATCCCACAACTGAGGGACAGAGTTTGTCCACGGGAAGTGGGTCATAGTACTTGAGGTATAATCATGATTATGACAGATCCGAGCCTTGCAAGCTCCACTGTGGATTTTGTCTTTGCCTATGGAGCGATAAGATGACCGGTCTTGGACCATCCCGCTCGGGAGTTACAAGGAAGAACGAAGGAATCGCTGTCTGATCCACATGATTCCGGAGTTATCGAACCCGTTTGATTGGCACTACAAATCCGTACGCAACCGCTACTTGTTTTGCATTGGTTGGCGCTACACATCCGTACGCAACCATTATTTACCTTGCATGGGATTGGCGTTACATTTCCGTACGCAATCATACCTGTCTTGAATGAATCACATAGTACCTGTGTGACCATGAACTGTTTTCTTAAACTGTATAAGTATATTATTTAATATTTTTATCACGGCGTTTGCGAACTGTGTGTGGATTCATGCATCGTACTCACGCATTTTCATATAACTGTTTCCTAACATTAACTATATTGCGCCACACTTACACACGATCACCCCATCCACTGAGATTTCTGTCTCATCCCCACCTATTTTCTAACCTTAGATGAGGATTTCGTGGAAGATGCTGAACCGGCCCTGGATTGAGACCTTGTACTCCGCTTGTTGGATTTACTGCTTCTTCTTGTTGTTGATTGGACTCTTTTATTATGTTGTTGTTGGACTCTTGTATTTCTTTCCATTCCGGTTTGTAACTGAAGGGCGTAGGACCCTTTGACTTTAAGTTGTTATTTGGTTGACTTTCGGGTATGTAATTTGGATGATGGATTGTGGACTGTAAGTTATATTCGTACTTGTTATTTATTTCCGCTGCTATTTAGACTCTGTTTCATTGGGTTCTCGTTGATATTTGTCTAGACCGTTTGGTTATTGTATTTAAGTTATGGATCGTCGTCGCGTTCCATTTGGGGCGTGACACAAATAACTCCATCAACGCCATAATTACCACTCGCGATTTTCAAAACTTTTCACTTAATCGCTTCCTAATCAATATACTTGATCGCCTGGTTGACTACCCGAACGTGTATCTAATTTTTCCGCTCGAGTCAAATTGGTGTGTCGAGCTCACAGTCGGAATGGATACGTCGGGGATGGAACCGGGCATCTTAGCTGCTATTCCACTCTCCGACCCCATCGTCCTAATCCCGCAACTGAGGGACGGAGTTTGTCCAAGGGAAGCAGGTCGTAGTACTTGAGGTATAATCATGATTATGACGAATCTGAGCCTTGCTAGCTCCAACGTGGATTTTATCTTTGCCTATGGAGCGATAAGGTGACAGGTCTTGGACCATCATGAACGGGGAGTTACAAGGAAGAACGAAGGAATCGCTGTCTGATCCACACTATTCCGGAGTTAATCGGAACGTTTGGTTGGCGCTACACATCAGTACCCAACCGTTACTTGTAATGCATGGGTTGGCGCTACATATCAGTACGCAACCACTAATTGTCTTGCATGGGATTGGCGCTACACATCAGTACGCAATCCTCCTGTCTTGCTTGAATCATCGTACTTGTGTGACCACGAATTATTTCTTAAACTGTATAAATATATTACTTAATATATATTTATCACGATGCTTGTAGGCTATGTGTGAAATCATGCATCATACCTCACGCATTTTCATACAACTGTTTTCTCGCATTAACTATATATATCGCCACACTTGCACACGATTCTTTTGGTGACAATGAATGTCGTGTCATTGAATATTAATTTTGGTGACAGATTCTTTTGTCATTATATATATACTCATTAAGTGACGACCATTATTTCGTAACTATACAACATATCTTTTATGACAAATTACATAATATATGACGAATTAGTTAATGCAATTGTGACACTGAAGGCGTCATTAAAATTTGATTAATTTGGTAATATAATCATTTTCGTCACCAAAATCTAATGTTTAGATGACAAAGTATGCAGTCGTCATTTAAAATGTTACCTTTTGGTGATAAATAAAGATTTAAGTGACAAAAGTTTGATAATTAAAGTGACGAGTTTTGCGTCACAAAAATAATATAAATGATGACATTGGTCATTAGCGTCATCAAAAGTTAAATATTTAGTGACGAACCAAAAAAAATGTCATGTATACCTTTTACCACGGGGCTACAATGACGATCGTTATGATGCTAAAATTTCGTCACCTAATAACTTTAGTGACGAAAAATAATAATTATTTGACGAATTTTATCGTCATGTTTTCTCTAATTTCTCTTATCGACCGAGATTTTGTCTCACTCCCCCCCGTTTTCTAACCTTCTGTTTGTGTAAGTTAAATTCGGATAATCTATTAGGTTGTATTCGGATACCGTCGGACCTTGAGATGTAACTCGTACTTGTGTGTATTTTATTCCATTTGCATTAGACTCTATTTCACTTGGAGTTTTGTATCATTGGTTTAGACTTTTGAATTATTTCTGTTTAAGTGATTGATCGTCGTCGCGTCGCGTTTGGGGCGTGACAGATATGTTGGAGACAAAGGCTTGGGTTAGACTATCTAACGAGTTTTTCCTGTTAGACTGATCTAATTTGACCCGGATTTTTTTGTAATTTCATGCACCAGTGACATTTTTGTGGTATTAAGGTTTTTAAAAAGTATTAGTTTTTTCCTTGAAAAACATTACTAGTATATCTAAAAAGTATTAATAATCTCCTTGAACAATATTAGGCAGTGAAGTAATATTAGTCAACCCTTAAAAATATTAGTTTTTCCCTTGAAAAGTATTAGCAGTTCTTCGGAAAAGTATTAGTAATACCTTGGAAAAGTATTAGTAACTCATTGAGCAGGTTTTTTTTTTGATAATCCTCATGAAAAGTATTGGCTTTTTCCCTTAAAAGTATTAGTCTTCCCCCTAAAACATATTAATATTCTTATTGAAAAGTGTTAGATTTTTCGATTAAATGTATTTTAGTATTTCTTCTGAAAAAGTATTAGTAGTCATTCCAAAAAGAATTAGTATCCCTCCTAAAAAGTATTAACAGCGGTTAGAAGATGTTGTTGTTGTGATGTTAGTGGTTGTGCGGATCAATAGACAGATTGACCGCAGGTGGGGTATGTGGATCATCTAAGGAATTAGATTCGTTAGACGGTTTGACATGAGACTAATCCTATGAGGAATGATAAAATATATTAACCTCCTAAATTATAGTATAACTACAATAGATAGATTATAAAACCCTATAAATAGGCAGAGTCCTGATTCTCTATTCAAAAGTGTGTTTCATCTTGTAATCCAAGTATCCTAAATTAGGGGCCGCAAATCGTGTGATCGTGTCGTGTTTCACGTCGACATTATAACGATACGACATAATTTGATATGATAAGTTAAAAATAAAAAGAAAATTTCTTAACATACGCGATAACAAATGACACGATATCTCAACATGATACATGATACACGATACAAACATACAAAATATCAGGTTATCGTATCACTAAATAGTCAACATGTCATTATTGTGTTATTATCGTGTCACTAACAGGTAAACGTGTCATTATTGTATCCTTATCGCGTACTCTTATCATGTCACTAATAGATTAACAAATCGTTAGCAAGTTAACGTACTATCAGTTATTTTTAATCTTATTTACACAAGCACAACACCTTATAAATAGGCAAAGAGTCCCATTCCTCTATTCCAAAGTGTGTCTTTCATCTTATGATCAAAGTATTTTAAAATACACACTAAGTGTGAATTAATGAAGCCATCAATACGCTTGACGGGTAGGAATGATATATATTTGAAACATGAGATGATACATAGTTGGAATAGAAAATCGTGTGCCTAAAAATGGCTGCATTATTTGTTTGTTTTCTCAGATTTAAAATTATTTAATTAATGGAAGAATGGAAGAAAACCATTCATTTTCTAAATTAGTAGTTAACTAGAATAACACCCACGTGTTACACGGGATTTGTTTAAAGATAAAATTTTAGTGCCATAAATTTAAACGATAGTTTAGATAGAATATTGATTTTTAGATTATTTTTTATCTCTTAAATTTGTTATCTTTTAAATTCAAATATATATATATATTTTGAATTAATAGAATATTTCTCAATAAAAATATCTTCGGATAGATTTGATCTTTTCCAAAAACTATATAATTGTGAGCAATCTTTTATTTTTGGGATTATGTTTTATCTTTTAGAATCTTGATTGAATTTGTTATATTTTCAAGTTGTTATATTTTAATTTTGTACATAGAATTACCACATAGATAAATGTAAAGCCGCCATGTGGAATTGAGAGGATGAGAAGTTGACAAATATCTAAAATTAATGAGGTGATTACATGTGTCAGCTTGTTTTTTCTTTTAGTATATAGGATATATAATGGATCTAGTGTTTGAAATTAGGAGTTCGAAAACTTTCCTTTAAATTAGTGATAATGGGAAATTAAATTTAGGTGGATTAATAAGAATTGAGAGAATTTAGGCGTCCAACAAGAGAAATTTTTTTTTTTTTGAAACGGTCCAACAAGAGAATTTGAGTTAGCTAAAAGACACATATTCTTGTAATTAATTGGTTTATATACATATAGAAATAAAATAGTACATGACAAAAAAATTCAAATTGACGCTGCTTAAAATTGGTGGATCGCTCTAAGTAAATCGTTGTCCAACTTCTTCTCTGGAGCCCGTAATTCTTCGGTTCGAATTTGCCCGCAACATCAACAAAGTTAGAGGGCCCGTGAGGTAGTTTTCCCAATGAGGCCCATCCAACGCTTAAGTCAGTACCGGAAGTAAGAGAATACTAGAGCAAAATACATGATAATTATCTACAATTGAATCAGATTACTTACAAATAATGAGAAGGAACCTCTTTTATATCTGGGTTGATGGACCGGATGGACCTTGTAGAATAAAGGCAGCATAGGCCTTGTAGAATAAAGGTTGCGTGGGCATGTATGGGTTGGCAGGATAATTATATCTGGATCCAATGAGAATTAATAATATTGGATAATTAATTTGAGATAAAATAATATAGGAAATAAATAAATAAGAATAAAAATATTGGGGAAAATCATTTTTGTCCCCAAACACGTATATTATTTTGTATATTGCCAAATGATTAGGACAGTGTTTATATAGCTAACGAGCTTCTGAAACATCAAGTTTGAATAAGATTTGATTCCTAAAATAATTATTCGAAGAGTTTTGGAACCTCAAAATCGTTATTTTAACAAAATATATCTCATCATCTATTTCTTGTGGTTTGCCACCATACTTTTTGTCATTCCCATCCTATAGGCCCAGCCACCAATAGTAAGTTCATTTAGCTAGCTAAGATATATTTATTGTTAGGCGATTGAAATACCCATCTTTTAAGGCGATGTCACTTCTTTTACATTTTTCTCGATACAATTTTACCTAAATTTGCGCTCCCGCTCTTTTTTTACACAACAATACGCTCCATCCAAAATCCTGGACATGTTTACACTTTGTTTCAACATTGTTTCTAACATGTTTCAACAACCAAGAAACAATATATGTAGAAACAAACCAAAAACAACATAGAAACACTACATGAGCAAAAAAAGTTAAAAATAGGTAAAATTTGTATTTAAACATCAAAAACTTCATGGAAACTACAAAGATAAATCGGATCGGAATAACATTAAAAAGGATATGGAAACAACCAAAAAACAACGTAAAAAATATTTAAAACACCACATGAATAAAAAGAGTTTAAAAATAGGTAAAAATTGTATTTATACATTGAACACTACATGAAAACAACAAAAAAATTATTAAAACAACATCAAAAATATTATAGAACAACAACGAAACAATAGAAACAATGTACAAAATAATATAGGAATAAAAAACAACATAAAAAATAGGTTAAAATTATTTTGAAACATTGAAACAACAAAGAAACAACATAGAAACAAGAAAGAACATAAATTTAAACAATATCGAAACAACTTATATAACATGTAAAACAATGCAGGAACAAAAAAAAAAATAAAAAAATATGCATCAGCGTAAAAAAAAATAGGTTCAAAAGTAAAAACAAAATTAGTACAAAAGTAATAGGATTGTATTGTAAGGTATGAGGATCAAAATCAGTGTATTCCATGTAATTTTCCCTTATTGTTATGGGCAATTGACATAAATACCCACCTTTTTAAGTCAATGTCATTGCGTTTTACGCTTCCGGACAATTTTACCTAAATTTACGCTCCCACACTTTTTTTACACAACAATACGTCCAACAAAAATTCCGGATATTTTTACGCTTTGTTTCATTATTGTTTCAAACATGTTTCAATCATGTTTCGTGTTTCAACATTGTTTCTAACATGTTTCAAACATGTTTCTTTTAATAAAAATAGGTGAAAATGTATTTAAACATCGAAAACTTCATTGAAAACAACAAAGAAACATCGGAACAACATTAAAAAGGGTATATAAACAACTCTAAAAACAACGTAAAAGATATCTAAAACACAACATGAATAAAAAGAGTTTAAAAATAGATAAAATCGTATATACACATTGAACACTATATGAAAACAAAAAAATTATTAGAAGAACATTAAAAATATTATAGAACAACACCGAAACAATAGAAACAATGTACGAATAATATATGAATAAAAAACATAAAAATAGGTTAAAATTGTTTTGAAACATCGAAACAACAAAGAAACAATATATAGAAACTGCCACGCCCAAACGTGACGCGACAACGATCAATCACTTAAAAGTAAATAAATCAACAAATAAACCAAAGATACAAAATTCCAAGGAAAATAGAGTCTAATGCAATGAATTTAAAATAACCACGAGTACAAATTACATCTTAAGGTCCTGGGCAAAGATCCGAATACAACCCAAAAGATTATCTTAATTAACTTACAAACCAAACAGTAAATAAAATGAAGGAGTCCAACAACAAATAAAAGAAAAAGGAAATGTCGCTCCACAACACCGATAGGGATTCAATCAGAGGTTCGGTGCCTTCAGCCGACAGACTCTTCATCTAAAGGTTAGAAAACAGGAGGGAATGAGACAAAAATCTCGGTGGATGGGGTGATCGTGTGCAAGTGTGGCGATATAAATAGTTAATGCGAGAAATTTAGTTGTATGAAAACGTGTGAGAGATGATGCATGATTTCACACGCGATCCACAAGCGTCGTGATAAACATATTAAGTAATATACTTATACAATTTGAGAAAACATTCATGGTCAAGTAGGCACTATGGTCCAAGTAAACATGAGGATTGTGTACGGATTTGTAACGCCAATCCTATGCAAGACAAGTAGCGGTTGCGTCACGGATTTGTAGCGCCAACCTATGCAATACAAGTAAGCGGTTGCGCACGGATTTGTAGCGCCAACCAAACGGGTCCGATTAACTCCGGAATCGTGTGGATCGGATCGACAATGATTCCTTCGTTCTTCCTTGTAACTCCCGAGCAAGATGGTCCAAGACCGTCACCTTATCGCTCCATAGGCAAAGACAAAATCCACAGTGGAGCTAGCAAGGCTCGGATTTGTCATAATCATGATTATACCTCAAGTACTACGACCCGCTTTCCTCGACAAACTCCGTCCCTCGTTGCGGGATTAGGGACGATGGGGCCGGAAGAGTGGAATAGCAGCCGAGCTGCCCGGTTCCATCCCCGACATATCCATTCCGATCGTGAGCTCGACACACCAAGTTGACTCAGCAAGAAATTAAGTACACGTTCGTAGTCAACCAGCAATGAGTATATTGATTTGGGATAGCGATTCATAAAAGTTTTCAAAATTTGCGTAAAGTAATTATGGCGTTGGTGGAGTTATTTGGATGAAGATGATTATCGGGAGGATAAGCAATCTTCGATATCTTGAAAGATTAGGTGGAACATAAGTCCGTTATAGATTCGAAATCGCAACACGAGGAAGTCGCCCCGCGATTGGGTTTTAATCGGTCAAGGCGATCCGATAAGTCAAGGGGTTTTTGAGAAATTAAAATATTTTAATTAAATATTAAAGTAAGAGAGTCCAGGGCTGTTTCTTTAAAAGAAAATAATTTGAGTTAGGTCCTTATAAAAATAAAATTTACAATTAGCCCCGTTTTGTCAAAACCAATACTTTTGGGGTTAAAAGTTAAATAAATAAATGTCCCGACCTTGAAAAATTATGAGGTCAGTTCCTAAATTCTCTAAATTGTTCAGAGATTCAGGTTTTTAAAGTTTTGAGGTCGAGTTTTTATAAAATTCTCACATTGGCCCCAAAATTGTTAAAATTGTCATTTCGGGCCCTAAGTTTAAAATAATCAGGACTCACAAACCGGAAGGGCTTCTAATATGATTCCAGTTGGAAAATGTCACTAAGGTTAGTGGGATATTGGGACAAAAGCAGTTTTAAAACGTCATAAGTATAGGTCCCTCAACTTTTGAAAATCTCATTTTTGTCCCATTTTGAAATAATTGCCTTTAAGGCTTTTAGGGTCCAATTATTATGAAATTTGAACCTTGGGTCCAAAATATAATTATGTTATAGGTAAATTAGTATTTCCAGGTACATGGGCTGTATAAGTCCTGGAAATTTCATTTGGGTCCTCAAGTTTAATCTTTTACACTTTAGTCCTTCAACTTTTATAAAATTACTTTCCAAACTCTAAACACTTGGATTTTTGGAATACACTTAAAATATGTTATTTCCAGTCCCTTAAGAGTTAAAATTTCAAATTTCAAAATTAGGGTCTGGTACAGTTTCGAAATTTGCAAAATAGCCCCTAAACTTCTCAAATTTTACAATCTAGTCCTTGGGCTTTCAAAGGTTGATTTTATTTATCTAAAAACTCTTAAAACTTTATTAAAATATCAAAACATAATTTTTGAACCTGAGTTCAGTCCCAAAAATCGAAAATTACAGAGGGGTCCCTTAAATTTTATTTTTCTTGCAATTAAGTCCACCAACTTTCCATTTTTGCATTTTAAGTCCAAAAGTTGAAATTTAATCAATTATGCTCGACTTGTCCAGGTTATAAATCATTCAAAACATAGATTTCAAGAGTCATACACATACATATCCTTCTCATACAAAATTTCATCAAGTATAACAATAAAATGTGCATGTATGCCCTATTTTTCGATAAATCACATTTTTGAGCAACACTTGAGAATTTTTCCAACTTGATACAAGAAAATAGCATGCAATACATAATATATATCTCAAGTGCTCAATAACAAAATACTACATGCATATTTTCAATTTAAAACACCTAGAAGTTGAAAGAATTTTTCCACCCACCTCGTAGTAGTTTCTCGGGTTGATCTAAAATGTGGTCTTCTTCCTTGAATCCACTTCTTGACTAAAACTCTTGAAGATCAGCCCCTAAATGGTATCCAAACCATATTTTGGTGTTAAAATTAAAGTCTCAAGTCAAAAGAAAAATATACTAGTACCAAATGGTTACTACTCACCTTAATATCTTCAAGTAGTCTCAAAAATGGAAATTTTCCTTCAAGCCTCTAACCTCCACTTGAGATGATGTAGGTCAGCCCCTAAACTCCAAAAATTTATATTCTTGAGTCAAAAATTAATTCTTCATGTTGTCAAGAGAAAAATACTAAAACCATAATTTTCTCACCTTAATAATATGAAATCTTGAATTTCCTCTTCAAGTTTGTAGTCAAATCTAGGTCTCTAATTCTTCAAGAATTTTCTCTAGGAGTACCTCAACAAGAAGGATTCAACATTATTAGATGGTGAAGGTATAAGGTTGAGGATTGGAGAAGAAAAATAGAGTTGGGAGAAATGAAGATATTCTTACCTTATGCTTGAAGAATTTGATCCTTTAGAGAGGAAAATGGAAGCAAGTCTTGTGTTTTTATGATAATTATGAAATGAATAATATTGGTAGATAAAGAAAAAAAATAACAAAATGATTGATTCCCCTAAGACAATGAGCCAAAAGTTGGAGGGAATAATAATCATGGTGTTGGTATTTTTATTTATTAGAATTTGGTGGAAAGAAAAGTTTGTCCATCCTTTAAGCATGTGACCAAAAGTTGAGAAAAAAATTAATATATATATGTAAATATATATATATATATATATAATTGTAGGTCTTGAAAAGAATATGAAACAACCTCCCCATTTATGGTAATTTTCGAAATTTTTAAAAATATAAAAAATTTTTTTTTTTTTTTAAAAAAATTGATTGGGAAATTGGTTGGGATGAATTATAGAATAAGATGAAATATTAGGATAAGGATTGGAATGTACTCCTAAATTGTTGGAGGTCTAATATTCCTAAAGTAGTAGTCATTCGATCAAGTATTAATACTAGAGGAAGAATATAAAATTGCTAAGCTCAAAAAAATGCGAAATGCGTAATTGACGTTGGAAGGAATAAATAAAAATAGAGTCAAGTTTCATTAATAATAGGTTTTGTGATACATAGCCAAATAAATAATCACTACATAACACCGAATCTCACGTTAAAATTCGGGGTCTCACATTCACCCCTTCCTTAAAAGAATTTGGTCCCCAAATTCTCTTGAAGCTGTCACGGATATTGATTCCTCATGTCTTCTTCCATCTCCCACGTTGCGTCTTCGTCTCGATTTGTGATTCCGCCATACAACTTTAACCATTGAATCTCTCGAATCGACGAAGCGTACCTATTTGGTCAATGATTCGATTGGTTTCGGTAAGATAAATTTTCCATTAGAGGAGGAGCATCACGAGTGATGATGTGCTCAGGATCCGGTTGATACCTTTTCAATCTCGATACATGGAATACATCGTGCATTCCCGCATCTTGTCTTGGTAACTCAAGTTGGTAGGCTAACTTCCCGATCCTCCTGCAAAATCTTGTAAGGTCCAACATATCTCGGACTCAACTTGCCTCCTTTCTTTGGATTGATCAATCCTTTCCGTGGAGACGATCGAGGAATACTTCATCTCCGCTTCAAATTCCAAGTCCTTTCTCCTCTTGTCTGCGTAACTCTTTTGGCGGCTCACAGTGTGCGGATCCGTTCCTTAATCAACTTGACCTTCTCCATGGCTCTCCCGAACTAAGTCGACCTTTGGAATCGAGGCGACTTTCGTTTCTCTTTTGGAGTCCATTGGTCATCAATCTCCCAGTGTAGTGGAGATCTACACTTTCGCCCGTACATTCATAGGGTGCCATCCCAATTGTGGCCTGATAGCTGTTATTATAGGCGAACTCGGCCAATGGTAAGTACGAATCCCAACTTCCTTGGAAGTCCAACGTGCATGCTCGCAGCATGTCTTCCAGGGTTTGAATTGTTCGCTCGATCGCCATCGTTTGTGGATGTCTTCTTTGTCTTTGAAACTTAGTGAGGTACCCAATTCCTTATGTAAGCATTTTAACTCGGAGACAAATCTCGGGTCTCTGTCGACACTATATCGATGGCACTCCATGCGGTCGAATGATCTCGGATATAAATTTGCGCAAGTTTCGTAAGTCTGTCGGTTTTTTCTTCATGGGTAGGAAGTGTGCAGATTTCGTGAGTCGGTCTACGACTACCCATATAGCATCATCGCCTCGTCTAGTCCTCGGTAGATCCGTCACGAAGTCCATCGTTATGTGTTCCCATTTCCACTCGGGAATTCTCAACGGTTGTAATAAACCAGATGGTCGTTGGTGTTCAGCTTTTACTCGTTGACAAGTCAAGCATCTCGCAACGAACTCTGCTACCTGGTTCTTCATGTTTGCCCACCAGTAATGCTGTTTCAAGTCCTTATACATCTTGTTTCCTCCAGGATGTATAGTGTATTTCGAACGGTGTGCTTCGAGAGGATTCTGTTCCTAAGTTGCTCATCACGGTACACAAATTCTATTAGAAATCGATGGTCCCATCTTCCTGTCACGAGAATTCTCGATCTCTCTCCTTTGAGTATCTTCTCTTTTAGTTTTGAAGTTGCACGTCAATCCCCTCGTGTTACTTTGATCTCGTTCAAGTAGATCGGGTTTAATCGAGATATTAGCACATGAAATTCGAGATCTTGGTTCTCGTCGGATTCCAAGTGCTCAATTCTTCTAATGATTTCCACTCTCGAATCATTAGTCGGCTAAACTCGCCTTTCGGCTCAAGGCGTCGGCTACTACGTTAGCCTTCCAGGGATGGTATTGAATATCAAAGTGATAGTCTTCTATTAACTCCATCCATCTCCGTTGCCTCAAATTGAGATCCTTCTGAGAGAATAGATACTTTAGGCTCTTATGATCTGTATAAACCGTGAATATTGCTCCATAGAGATAGTGTCTCCATTTCTTTAATGCGAACACTATCGCTGCCAATTCCAAGTCATGCGTAGGGTAATTAGCCTCATACGGCTTGAGTTTTCGTGATGCATAAGCAATGACTTTTCCTTCCTACATGAGCACTGCTCCTAGTCCTTCCTTTGATGCATCACTGTAGACGACAAAGTTTTTTGTTCCCTTTGGAAGGGCTAGGATTGGAGTCGTAGTAAGTCGTTTCTTCAGCTCTTGGAAACTAGTCTCGCACTTGTTATTACACTCAAACTTGACTTGTTTCTGAGTTAGTTGAGTGAGTGGTCCGGCTATCTTAGAGAAATTCCGGATAAATCTTCGATAATATCCAACCAGTCTAAGAAACTGATCTCGATCTCCGATGACTGGTTGTTTCCATTCAACAACCTGTCTGCACCTTCAAGGATCTACGACGATCCCAGTGCCGGATACTATGTGTCCCAAGAATGTGACTTCACTAAGCCAAAATTCGCACTTGCTGAATTTGGCATACAACTTGTGCTCTCGTAGTGTCTCCAAAATAATTTTCAGATGACGTCCATGCTCTTCTCTAGACTTAGAGTATACGAGTATGTCATCAATGAATATCACTATGAATTGATCCAAATAAGGTTAAAAAACTCGATGCATCAGTTCCATAAACGTTGTTGGCGCGTTTGTCAGACCGAAAGGCATTACTACAAACTCGTAGTGTCCATATCTGGTTTGAAATGCCGTTTTGGAAATGTCTTCTTCGTGAATCTTTAGTTGATAATATCCTTGTTGTAAATCAAACTTCGAATACACCGTCGCTCCTTGAAGTTGATCAAACAGTTCGTCTATCCTCGGGAGGGGATATTTAGTAACAACATCTAGTCGAGATCGTATAATAGTCACATCATTAATGTATCTTATCCATGATACCTAAACCACAAGTCAAATTCCCTTACTTAAGCTTGTGCAAGTACTTGAGAATGAATAACACAAAGGTATTATCATTGATCATTATACTTAGTGATTCCCCTACTATCATTTTCCCAAAGTAATATCATTAGGTGTCTAGATCCCATAATATCACATCCAAATCATATACTTATCAAGAGATATCCTCATATTCTTCGAGTCTCACCATATCAGGCATTATAACTTCTAAATCACGGATTTTCTAAATCACCTAACGTCCAAATAGAGGAATATCCGGATATCTTAACACTATAATAGCCCAAAAGAGTTCAAATATTCCTTCAAGATTCAACTTAGGTCATCTAGTAGTAGTACCCAATCCAAGGCAAAGGAACCTATCCTGGTCAAACAAAACTAAGGCGGATTAGACGAATGTAAGGAAAAGATATGGAAGAACAAGAAAAGAATGACTAAGGAAAGTCAGTCAAGAGTCAACTAAGTCAAATCAAGTATGACTATGGATTCTCCAAGTGTAAATTTTAACTTAACCTAAACATCAATAATATGGTTCTATGCCATTTTTGAAATCGATTTCACAACTTAATTAGTCAAGTCACGGTACTACCCAACACACGGTCAGGGTCCTATCTCGGGGGTCATTTCGTTGTAAGTTTCCATCTTACTAGCCGAGCTCTGATACCATAACTGTCACGCCCCAAACGTGACGCGACAACGATCAATCACTTAAACAGAAATAAATCAACAGTCGAAACCAAAGATACAAAATTCCAAGGAAAATAGAGTCTAATGCAGCGGAATTTAAAATAACCACGAGTACAAATTACATCTTAAGGTCCAGGCAAGATCCGAATACAACCCAAAAGATTATCTTAATTAACTTACAGTCCAACAACAAATAAAAGAAAAAGGAAATGTCGCTCCACAACACTGATAGGGATTCAATCTGTAGGTTCGGTGCCTTCAGCGTACTCTTCATCTAAAGGTTAGAAAACAGGAGGGAATGAGACAAAAATCTCAGTGGATGGGGTGATCGTGTGCAAGTGTGGCGATATAAATAGTTAATGCGAGAAATTTAGTTGTATGAAAACGTGTGAGAGATGATGCATGATTTCACACACACGATCCACAAGCGTCGTGATAAACATATTAAGTAATATACTTATACAATTTGAGAAAAAGCTTGATTCATGGTCAAGTAGCACTATGGTCCAAGTAAACATGAGGATTGTGTACGGATTTGTAACGCCAATCCTATGCAAGACAAGTAAGCGGTTGCGTACGGATTTGTAAGCGCCAACCTATGCAATACAAGTAGCGGTTGCGTGCGGATTTGTAGCGCCAACCAAACGGAACCGATTAACTCCGGAATCGTGTGGATCAAACGATTCCTTCGTTCTTCCTTGTAACTCCCCGAGCAAGATGGTCCAAGACTGTCACCTTATCGCTCCATAGGCAAAGACAAAATCCACAAGTGGAGCTAGCAAGGCTCGGATTTGTCATAATCATGATTATACCTCAAGTACTACGACCCGCTTCCTTGGACAAACTCCGTCCCTCGGTTGCGGGATTAGGGCGATGGGGCGGGAAGAGTGGAATAGCGGCCGAGCTGCCGGTTCCATCCCCGACATATCCATTCCGATTGTGAGCTCGACACACCAAGTTGACTCGGCAAAGAAATTAAGTACACGTCGTAGTCAACCAGCAAATGAGTATATTGATTGGAAGCGATTCATAAAAGTTTTCGAAAATTTGCGTAAAGTAATTATGGCGTTGGTGGAGTTATTTGGATGAAGATGATTATCGGGAGGATAAGCAATCTTCGATATCTTGAAAGATTAGGTGGAACATAAGTCCGTTATAGATTCGAAATCGCAACACGGGAAGTCGCCCGCGATTGGGTTTTAATCGGTCAAGCGATCCGATAAGTCAAGGGTTTTTGAGAAATTAAAATATTTTAATTAAATATTAAAGTAAGAGAGTCCAGGGCTGTTTCTTTAAAAGAAAATAATTTGAGTTAGGTCCTTATAAAAATAAAATTTACAATTAGCCCGTTTTGTCAAAACCAATACTTTTGGGGTTAAAAGTTAAATAAATAAATGTCCCGACCTTGAAAAATTATGAGGTCAGTTCCTAAATTCTCTAAATTGTTCAGAGATTCAGGTTTTTAAAGTTTTGAGGTCGAGTTTTTATAAAATTCTCACATTGGCCCCAAAATTGTTAAAATTGTCATTTCGGGCCCTAAGTTTAAAATAATCAGGACTCACAAACCGGAAGGGCTTCTAATATGATTCCAGTTGGAAAATGTCACTAAGGTTAGTGGGATATTGGGACAAAAGCAGTTTTAAAACGTCATAAGTATAGGTCCCTCAACTTTTGAAAATCTCATTTTTGTCCCATTTTGAAATAATTGCCTTTAAGGCTTTTAGGGGTCCAATTATTATGAAATTTGAACCTTGGGTCCAAAATATAATTATGTTATAGGTAAATTAGTATTTCCAGGTACATGGGCTGTATAAGTCCTGGAAATTTCATTTGGGTCCTCAAGTTTAATCTTTTACACTTTAGTCCTTCAACTTTTATAAAATTACTTTCCAAACTCTAAACACTTGCATTTTTGGAATACACTTAAAATATGTTATTTCCAGTCCCTTAAGAGTTAAAATTTCAGATTTCAAAATTAGGGTCTGGTACAGTTTCGAAATTTGCAAAATAGCCCCTAAACTTCTCAAATTTTACAATCTAGTCCTTGGGCTTTCAAAGGTTGATTTTATTTATCTAAAAACTCTTAAAACTTTATTAAAATATCAAAACATAATTTTTGAACCTGAGTTCAGTCCCAAAAATCGAAAATTACAGAGGGGTCCCTTAAATTTTATTTTTCTTGCAATTAAGTCCACCAACTTTCCATTTTTGCATTTTAAGTCCAAAAGTTGAAATTTAATCAATTATGCTCGACTTGTCCAGGTTATAAATCATTCAAAACATAGATTTCAAGAGTCATACACATACATATCCTTCTCATACAAAATTTCATCAAGTATAACAATAAAATGTGCATGTATGCCCTATTTTTCGATAAATCACATTTTTGAGCAACACTTGAGAATTTTTCCAACTTGATACAAGAAAATAGCATGCAATACATAATATATATCTCAAGTGCTCAATAACAAAATACTACATGCATATTTTCAATTTAAAACACCTAGAAGTTGAAAGAATTTTTCCACCCACCTCGTAGTAGTTTCTCGGGTTGATCTAAAATGTGGTCTTCTTCCTTGAATCCACTTCTTGACTAAAACTCTTGAAGATCAGCCCCTAAATGGTATCCAAACCATATTTTGGTGTTAAAATTAAAGTCTCAAGTCAAAAGAAAATATACTAGTACCAAATGGTTACTACTCACCTTAATATCTTCAAGTAGTCTCAAAAATGGAAATTTTCCTTCAAGCCTCTAACCTCCACTTGAGATGATGTAGGTCAGCCCCTAAACTCCAAAAATTTATATTCTTGAGTCAAAAATTAATTCTTCATGTTGTCAAGAGAAAAATACTAAAACCATAATTTTCTCACCTTAATAATATGAAATCTTGAATTTCCTCTTCAAGTTTGTAGTCAAATCTAGGTCTCTAATTCTTCAAGAATTTTCTCTAGGAGTACCTCAACAAGAAGGATTCAACATTATTAGATGGTGAAGGTATAAGGTTGAGGATTGGAGAAGAAAAATAGAGTTGGGAGAAATGAAGATATTCTTACCTTATGCTTGAAGAATTTGATCCTTTAGAGAGGAAAATGGAAGCAAGTCTTGTGTTTTTATGATAATTATGAAATGAATAATATTGGTAGATAAAGAAAAAAAATAACAAAATGATTGATTCCCCTAAGACAATGAGCCAAAAGTTGGAGGGAATAATAATCATGGTGTTGGTATTTTTATTTATTAGAATTTGGTGGAAAGAAAAGTTTGTCCATCCTTTAAGCATGTGACCAAAAGTTGAGAAAAAAAAATTAATATATATATGTAAATATATATATATATATATATATAATTGTAGGTCTTGAAAAGAATATGAAACAACCTCCCCATTTATGGTAATTTTCGAAATTTTTAAAAATATAAAAAAAATATTTTTTTTTTTTTTTTTAAAAAAATTGATTGGGAAATTGGTTGGGATGAATTATAGAATAAGATGAAATATTAGGATAAGGATTGGAATGTACTCCTAAATTGTTGGAGGTCTAATATTCCTAAAGTAGTAGTCATTCGATCAAGTATTAATACTAGAGGAAGAATATAAAATTGCTAAGCTCTAAAAAATGCGAAATGCGTAATTGACGTTGGAAGGAATAAATAAAAATAGAGTCAAGTTTCATTAATAATAGGTTTGTGATACATAGCCAAATAAATAATCACTACATAACACCGAATCTCACGTTAAAATTCGGGGTCTCACAGAAACAACAAAGAAATAAATTTAAACAACATTGAAACAACTTATATAACATATAAAACAATGGAGGAACAAAAAAAAACGAAAAAAATGAAAATAATCAAAAAATAGCAATGAGCGTAAAAGAAAAAATTGGTAAAAAAAAAAAAATAGGTACAAGAGTAATTGGAGCGTATTGTATGGTCAGGGTACAAAAATCATTATATTTCATGTAATTTCCCCTATTGTTATTTAGGTACAAGTCTTGGCCCAGTATGTGTAGATCCATCAAATTGCTGGCTAATCAACAACATTATCATCTAGTAAACTTTCTCCCTAAGGATATTTTAGTTTATTTAAGCTCGCGTTACAAAATTTTCATTTATTTTCTACTTAAAAAAGTAGAGCTGGAAATTTTTGATAATCCGAATTGGTTGAGGAGCAATTTTAGAATGATTTATAGGTGAGTAAATGGACTCATTTTTTATTTGGATTTACCATTTTACCAAAACGAGTACGAATGTGAAATAGTTACTAAGGAATTAATAATTGCTCTTTGCTTATTAAATCTTAATTTTCCTTTGTTTGCGAATAATAGCTAATGTTGAAGAATGCAATCATAGGTTGGTATAATTGTGAATGTTTCTTATGTTGAAATAAAGTGAAAGTCTTGTTTTTATGATCGTGGGGTATTTTAGGGGTGGATATCGGGTCGGGTTTTCGGGTTTTTGGATCGGGTGCTCGATGTTGCCGGGTAGTAAATTTTGGTACCCAAAACCGATCCCGAGAATTTGAGCACCCGACTTTTAGGCACCGAAAAAGTCAAAAACTTTCGGGTTTTTGTTTACTTTTTTTTTTCCTTTTTTTTTTGAAAACCTGTTGTGTTTTCTGATTGAACATTTGCGCTATCTTTGGAAAAAAAAATGTGGAGAAAATTGCACAAACTGCCGTCAATCGAATTTACACCAGAAAAATCAGAAATTAAAATCTAACAAAACATAATTTTTGATTTTCAATTCTAAGTAGAGAAGATAAAGGGAAGGAGAAGGGCGACCAAAGGAAAGAGATTACTGTTTTGTTGGTGCCGAGCCGTTGGTTATCGCGCGCGAACCGCCGCCCGCCTGCTCATCTGCGTCGGGTCCAAGTTCCAGCATCCCGGACTTTAAGTGAAGTAGGGTTGTTCACTTGTTTTTCTTTACGATCAATAGTCAACAAAGGTAGGGTGCATTTTTAAATTAAGGGTTTTCTTTTGCAGTTTTTTTTTAGAAAAGGCGGGTACCCAATCGGGTAGTCGAGTACCTATTAAAGAACCCCATCACCGACCCGAGATTCTTATGTCGGGTTTGAGTTACCCGATATCAAAAAAAATTAAAATACCCGACCCGATCGGGTAATTTCGATCCGTCCGTGGTGCACCAAAACCCGACTCTGATTGCCCACCCCTAGGGTATTTTCAAAATCTTGCCCAATAAACGTTACAACTGTAGGGGCTAATCTCGACAATATTATAATTTTTTTAGGAGTAGGTCTTTTGTGAGACCGTCTATGGCTCTAAATCTGTGAGACGGAGCCCCATTACAAATCCAAATTCAAGCCCACCTCTCTCTCGCACAATTATTTTTTTTTCAATTCAACCAACGTGATTTAATGGTTAGATGGTTTCTACATTTTTTTTGAAGAATGTCTCGTCTTCAACAGTGGCACAAGCCGAGCAGTTCCTCCTCACCAATCCCGCCACCCAGTACTACAGATTTTCTTAGGGATGTCAATTTCAGACCCGACATGCAAACCCGACACGAATCCAACACGATAATAAATGAGTATGGCTCCAGGCTTCGTGGTTCTGGGTCGAAATTGGGTCGAACCCGAATAATCCGCTTATTAAGTAGGTCGGGTCTGGATCAATCTGGTATGACCCATTTAACCCGTCTAACCTATTCATAAATCTAAAAAGTAAATAAATAAATAATTAATTGTATGAAAAAACAAAAAACAAGACATGTCCTTAAAACTTAAATTCTAAAACCTACTTAATATGCATATCGTTATTATTTTGCATGTATCTTTTTATGTTGTCCTCAAAATATGATTAGTATTATTTTTTTATATGTTGTGAATTGTGATATTTTTTTATTAAATGAATAGTGTGTCAAAATGATTGATATAAAAAAAATATTTATTCAATTGAAAATACTAAATGTATATAAAACTAATTTTATAAGATAGATTGAACGGGTCGGGTCTAGATTACCTGTGAAATAAATATGTTGGGTCCGAGTTCAAGATTCTGACATGAATAATAAAATTGGGGGGGTCCGGGTTGGCTTATTCTGACCCGCGAATCCATGAACCCGGACCCACGAACCCACGAACTCAACCCATTGACACCCCTAAATCTTCTTTTTTCAAGAATGTTTTCGTGGATATTTAATTTAATCAAACTTCAATAAATTTTATGTCAAAGTGGTTTCGCCAAAGAAACATAAAGGCTCGAAAGAAGATGCGGTTTGTAGAATTTGGTCTCTGAAGTTCGCGTGTATTGAGGATCAAGAATATACTTTTGTTAGAAAATTTATTTGTTAGATTTTGATGATACCATGTAAAACTTAGACTAGGAAGTTGACACTCCATTTTCCTTGTAATTCTATGTTGTAATAGATAGGACTGAAAGAGCTGGGTGAAGTCAGCTAAGTCAAAGTATACAAAAAGTCAACTGCAGACTAGAGTGAAGACTCTACTGTGTGTCAGCTGAGTATGGCCAAGAAGGAAGATAAGGACTTGACTAAAGGAGAGCCAACTGAGGGACAACTGTGTGAAGAATGATGAAGTGTCAGTCAAGTCAGTGAAAGAAGCCAAGTCTAACAGTTGAAGTGACAGTTGAGTCATTCTCATTATTGGAGCAGACTCAAGTCAAAGGGGTAAAGGTTAGAAGGAAGATAAGGACTTGACTAAAGTGATATTGATCCGTTAGAAGGAAGTCAAGAATGTTACTCAATATAGTAATATGTCCAAGCTGCCAGGTCTTACAGTATTTTGCCCAAAAACATGCAAAAGGAATAAGCCAATGGGAAACACTGAAGCATGTGTCAGACCTTTAAAGCTGCAGAGCCATTTAATACGAGGAAAGGTCAACATCACAAGTGCTGCAGACCAAGAAAAGACAAGCTAACGAACAAGAAGTGTCATTGGAAAATAGCCTATCTCTTCAACGGACAAATTTTCAAATGAGCACTATAAAAGGTTGAGGAATCATTTGAGAAAAGGTTACCTGAACCAAGCACGAACGAGCAAGCTATTATAAAGCAAGTATAACCTGCAATATTCTCAAGCTTATCCTGAAAATTCCTCAAGCCTAAAACTCGAAGGAATTCAATCCAACACACGCTGTGAAGGAAAGATTACTTCAACCAGTTGAAGAAGAAATATTTAAAGAACAAAAAGGGGTCTGCTCTCCAAGTTGAAAGAGCTGTAGGAAGGTTTCAAGGTCGAACCAGGAGTTTCAAGTTTGTTGGAGGGTTGTGTGATCAAATCCAAAGACTTGAAGGGAGCTGAAGTAGCAAGGCAACTGTCTTGCGAAGAAGCTGAGTCACATGAGAAGCCAGCTGTGTGATCAAGGCTGTCTCTAGACTGAGAACTACTTTGTAACTTGATCTGTTACCTAGTGGATTCCTCTAGGAGTTAGAGAAGAGTGGATTAGAGGAATTACCCCATCCTTGAACCACTATAAAATTACTTGTATCATTTACTTTCAGCATTTAATTTCTTGCTTATTATTTTCATATATGCTGACAAGTTAACAAGCTATCCAACTGATAATAACAAGTGCTAAAACAAGTTTTAAAACATGCGTAAAACTTTATCAAAGGGTGTTAAGTCTTCCGCTGTTAAAAACCAGATCAACTGAAGTTAAGGTTAGCTAACACAACCAAATTATTCTATCAACAACTAAGTCGAGTCTGTTGAGTGGGTAACGCAGCTGAAGATAGCCAACATAACTGTCCCCCAAGGACAATTGATTTGAGGCGACTCTGTTGAAATTCTTAAAAAATACTAAAAAGTGAAAATTTGGTAAGGTTTATTCAACCCCTCCCCCCTTCTAAACCTTACACCACACCCCTTGGGACCTACAAGTGGTATCAGAGCGGTTGGTTCATTGAGCCTTCCACACTGGTTACTAAACTAGATCTCAATCTTTCTCAAAAGATTCAACACTTGTGTTTTTCAAAGTCTTTCATCTTTAAAGCAAAGTTATTATCATGGAAGCAAATCTAACTCGCATTCCCATGTTTATTGTGGAATAGTTCAATGACTGGAAGATTCGTATGCAGGCTCATCTATCAGCTTTTACATGATGAAATGTGGCTTGTGATAGAGGATGGACCATTGCAAATATTCTAAGTAAACACTACTGTAAGAGCAGCACCTCCAGCTGAAGGAGAGGAAGTTGCTGCAAAGGTCAGACCAACCACAGTTGAAAAACCTCGCACTGAATGGACTAATAAAGGTAGAAAGATATATAACCTGGACAATGTGGCCAAGAATATTCTCTACAAGACGTTGGACAAGGCGATGTTCAACAAAGACAAGTTGTGCAAATCAGCCAAAGAAATCTGGGATAAGCTAACCCTGATTTGTGAAGGATCAAAACAGATTAAGAGAATAAATTAACTGTTGTTGTTAAAAAATTTGAAAATTTTAAAATGTTTGCAGGTGAAAGCTTGGATCAGCTGGATGCAAGATTTACAGAGATGACCAATGAGCTCTCAGCTCTTGGGAAAGAATATACTCAGAAAGAGATGTGCATGAAGATACTAAGAGCCCTTCCAGCTGAATGGAAAATGAAGGTCATCGCCCTAAGACATTCAATGGACCTTTGAAGAACATATAATCATGAACTATTCTCAGACCTCAAAACTTATGAGTTTGAGCTGAGAAGGAAAGAGTAAGAGGAAACAACTGTACCCAAGACAGCTGCAATATTGGCCAGTGATGGGAAGAAAGTTGAGCCAAAGGAGACCATTGGCCAGGAGGAAATTGCACTTGTGGTAAGGAGAATCAACAAGTTCTTTAACAAGAACTATAAAAGAAACAAGGGTGAAACCTCCAAGAGATATTCAACACCTTCCAAAGCAAAGGAGGACAGCCGCCCAAGAGAGCGAACATCGAGAGCCGACTATCGAGAGCCGATAATCGAGGACCGAGAGAGCGATCGAGAGCCGAAAACCCGTGTTGGAATTGCAAACAACCAGGACACTTTGCCATTGTTCCTATCCACAATCAACAAATATAGAAATGATGAAGAAAGAAGAGTCTTGTGAGAAAGTAGACAAGAAAAGAAGAAAGTCATGTTGGTTGTTGAGAGCGCTAAGTCACCAAGTGCAAAGAAGCAAAGATACTCGAGATAGTAGTGAAGTCGACTACTCAAGTGATACTGAGAGGAAGATGTTTTGATCTACCTCATAGCCAAAGAACAAGATCAACAAGATCAAGAAGATGATATACATTCTAACTCATCTCATTTCGATTCAGTGTGATGTGGATCGTGATACACACACTTCATAACCCACAGATCTTTATGATTCATTAGAAAAATGATGAAAGATTCTGAGCACATTAAAACCTCACACACACTTTTGAATGAGGAAACCAGCCAGCTTAATTAAAAAGCCAAAACTCACGGTGACAAAAAGAAGATCTTGTGAGTCACATATATGATGAGAACACTAAGCTGAAGGCTGAAAATGCCAAGATCTTAGCAGAGTTAGTTGCTACTGAGAAAAGAGAAAAAGATCTAAAAAATGTGATTGCCTCATTTACAAAAGCATCCAAATCACTGGATGAACTTATTATGAGCTAAAAAGAATGTGGAGCAAGACAGGCATAGGATTCAATTCCTTTGTGCATAGTTAAACTCCAAGAGTGATTTTGGAAAAAGGATCTTCAAGCAATGAAGAAATCCAAAAGCCCAAAACACCATATATTGCACCCACATTAAAACACAATTACAATCATACTGGCATTGGTCATAAAGGAAAAGGAAAGAAGCCAGTAGAGTATGCTGAAAGGACATCTGAGAAGAAATTCAGATAGGTCCATCAGCAGACTCCTAATAGAAAATACTCTGTAAGAGCCAAACAGAGCTACCAAAAGCCCCATAAATTTCATCAAAGAAATACATATGATGGGAGTGGTAGAAACTATCCAAACCAAGCTGATTGGAATAACAATGTGAAATATCAGCAAAGTCCTATGGGATACAAGCCAAAATGGCAAAGACCTCAAACCCAACAAAGGTCATTCACAAGGCAATAGAGCTATTATCAGCACACTCATGCACCCAAGTACTACACTCAGAAATTCCATAACTACCCCAAGAAAGCAGCTGCTAAAACAAACTCAGAGGCATACAAACAAAAGAGACAGTTGTATGATCCTAAAATCCCCAAGCAATATGCTAATGTGCATTATGATCATGGTACTGATAGATGGCAACCTCTCAGAGTCAGATCATCTGATATAGGTTGGTTGGAGCATCTTATAGCACTACCCCCAGGACCCAGGCAAGTATGGGTACCTAAAATCTGATTCCTTGATTGCAGGTTCAAGGAACAGCTGAGTGCCAAGGAACCTGGTACATGGATAGTGGCTGTTCCAGGCATATGATAGGAAATAAAAGAAATCTGTCAAAATTCAAGGAGATCAAAGGTGCTAAAGTCATATTTGAAGGAAATGAAGCTCTAGGGGAGATCAAAGGCTCAGATCCATCAAGAAAAATGGACAAGAGATCACAGATGTTGCCTATGTTGAAGGTCTCAACTTCAACTTGTTAAGCATCAGCCAACTCTGTGACAAAGGCTACAATGTAGGATTCAACATGGGGATATGCCAGATCAAAGA
Organism: Rehmannia glutinosa; assembly: GCA_016081115.2. Classification (NCBI taxonomy): domain Eukaryota; kingdom Viridiplantae; phylum Streptophyta; class Magnoliopsida; order Lamiales; family Orobanchaceae; genus Rehmannia; species Rehmannia glutinosa. The sequence goes on from JABTTQ020002620.1 coordinate 190,593, forward strand.
TGCTAAATCTAATGAAATTGTGCTGCAAGGAACAAGACAAAAGAATATGTATGTAGTGGATTGGTCTACTGGTACACCAAGCACATGTCTGCTAGCAAGGAATACAGCCGAATCTAGTTGGCTGTGGCACAAGATGCCGAGTCACCTGAATTTCAAGACAATCAACAAGCTTGCATGTCATCTTGTGGAAGGGTTGCCAGACTCAGCTTATAAGAAAGAAAGCATATGTGATGCATGCCAGATGGGAAAGCAAATCAAATCACCATTTAAGGGTAAGCCACGTCCTTCTTCAACCAGGATATTGCATCTATTGCATATGGATCTATTTGGTCCTGTTGAGCCCCGCTATCATCAGCGGAAAGAAACACACCTTAGTGGTGGTGGATGACTATTCAAGATATACATGGACAATTCTCATGTGTAAAAAGAAAAAAAAACACTGCAAAAGTTGCATCAGCTGATGAGAAGAGTTCAAAATTTGAAGAGTCAAACCATTATAAAGATAAGATCTGACAGGGGAACTGAGTTTGTAAATGGGATTATAACTTAATATTATGTTTAAAATGGTTTTGCTCGTGAGTTGTCAGCAGCAATGACTCCACAACAGAATGGAGTAGCAGAAAAAAGGAACAAAACTCTCAAGGAAGCTGCAAGGACAATGTTAGCTGAAGCTGGAGTGCCTAAGAGATTTTGGGCTGAAGCCATAAATACAGCATGCTATACTCAGAATGGATGCATGATCAATAGGCAATTCACCAAGACTCCCTATGAAATCTGGACAGGGAGGAAGCCAAATGTTGGATATTTCAAGATTTTTGGATGCAAGTGCTTCATCCACAATAATAGAAATGACAATTTGAAGGCTTTTGATGCTAAAAATGATGAAGGTATCTTCTTAGAATATACAGTTGAGAGTAAACCTTACAGAGTGCTAAACAAGAGGACTGTGGTCACAAAAGAGTTTATCCATGTGGTGTTTGATGAGCCAAATGTTAATGGAGAAGACATTGATGAGTTAGCTGATAAGCAAAATCATCCAACTATGCAAAAGAGTCCTTATGTTGAAGCAGAAGTAAGAGCACTCAACCTGATAATGATGAGATAGCTAGATCTCAAAGACAACTGGATGGTCTACAACTGAATGAAGATGAAGAAGCTGTTCAAGACAACTTAGCTGCAAGACGGCTGAATCCAACATACTTACTCCAACCTGATGTTAGATGGCTGAGAGACCATCCACCTAAGTTAATTATTGGAGATGTTAGAGATGGCATAAGAACCAGATCCAGAGCACAGCTTGAAGCAGTGTTCACTTGTTTTATTTCCCAAATAAAGCCTAAAGATGTGTCTCAAGCATTGGAAGACACACATTGGATTCAGGCCATGCAAGAAGAGCTGAATCAGTTTGAAAAAAACAAAGTATGGGAATTAGTTCAAAGGACAACCCACCAAAATGTTATTGGTACTGAGTGGGTATTCAGAAACATGAAGAATGAGGAAGGATCTGTTGCAAGAAACAAAGCAAGATTGGGAGCTAAATGGTATTGCCAAGAAGAAGGTATATGTTAGGAATTTTATTGTTTAGATTTTGATGAATGCCATGTAAAACTTAGAATAGAAAGTTGGCACCCCAATTCTTGTTGTAAAATGCATTGTAATGAATAAGCCGCTGCCGAGTGAGTCAAGACCGCTACGCCCTAACATGCAAGAAGACAATCAAGATGGAAGGAAGACTCTTTGCGTGAGACAGTGAGTATGGCAAAAAAGAGTAGACGGGAACACTATGAAGAAGCGGTGAGATGCAAATTGAGTGGAGCATCGTCAAGTCAACTCAAGAAAAGCCAAGTCTCAAGTTGAAGTGAGAAGAGTCATCCAATGATTGGAAGCTAACTCTAAGTCACCTGGGAAAGCAAGGAAGTGCATCAAGTCGAGATAATCGAAAAGAACCGTTGCGTATTTAAATCAAGAGATTTACTTAAACAAGTAATATCTCCATACAACCTTTCTTGGAGTGCTCACCCGAAGCGTGCAAAAGGAACGAACCAATGGGAAGCACTACACCGTGTCGAGAACTCGAAAAGGTGAAAAGAATAATTCATACGAGGAAACGGCAATTCCAAGAAGCGCAAGCCAACGATCGCAAAGTGACTTTCAAAAATAAGCCTATCTCTTCAACGGGCAAATTTTTTGAAAGTTCACTATAAAAGGCCGAGGAGTTTGTTTTGAAAGAGGATGCATGAATGACACATACGTGAGATATACAAGCACATTAGAAAAATCAAATAATCTCAATCCTCAAGCCTACATTTCAAGTACATCAATCCAACACTCAATTGTGAAGGAAAGAGAACTTCAATCGGTTGAAGAGGAAACTCTTGAAGAAAAGGGTCTACTTTCCGGGAAGGATTGTAGAAAAGTTCAAGGTTGAACTAAGTCTTAAGCATTTGGAGGGCTTCGTGATCAAATCCAAAAAGCTTGAGCAAGTGAGTCTGTAGTAGCAAAGCGCACTGCCTGTGAAGAAAGTCGAGTCGCACGAGAAGCCGGTGAGTGATCAAGGCGTCTCGCATCGAGTCCCAAAGGATCAAGTTGTATTTGTTGTGATCAAGACTTGTATCCGGATTTATTACCACTTTGTAAACCGATCATTACTTAGTGGATTCCTCCAGGAGTTGGAGAAGAGAGGAGTAGAAGAATTACCCCATCTTGAACCTCTATAAAAACTTTCTTTGTGTCACTTACATTTCAAACATTTAAATTCTGCACTTTTAATTGCTTTATATCTTTGATAAATTTGCTATCCATTTGATAATTTACAAGTACTAAATCAAACTCTAATATCTTGCTTAATCAAACTTAAGGGTGTTAAGTCTTCCATTGAAAATAAAACCACAAAGGTGAGTTAAATTTGTAGTTAACAATTTGAGTTACTCCATCAACAAACTCACCGAAGTCCCGTTGAGAGATTAACTCTACTAAGTGACTAATTCGATGTCCATCGGGACACAACATTGTGTAGGATTAACTCTGTAGATTTAAAAGGACTAAATCGAAAATTTGGTAAGGTTTATTCAACCCCCTTCTAAACCTTACACTTACACCCTTGGGACCTACAAGTGGTATCGGAGCGGTTGGTTCATTGAACCCTCCGCAGTCGGTTATGAACTAGATCTCCAAACTTCTCAAAGTCCGCTTTAGTACTTAAACTTTCAAAACTCCTTTTATTAAAAATCATTATCATGGAAGCAAATTTGACACGCATCCCTATGTTCACTATTGAAGAATTTGATGATTGGAAAATTCAGTATGCAGCTCATCTATCAAGCATTACATGATGAGATGTGGATAGTAATAGAAGATGGGCCTCTACAAATATTAAAAGTGAACACAAATTGCATGCGAAGAGTTGCAACAAGGAGAAGAAGATGTTGCTCCTAGACCGGTCATGGTCGAAAAACCAAGAACCGAGTGGACAAATGATGACAGAAAAAGATACAACCTGGATAATGTAGCCAAGGACATCCTCTACAAAACCTTGGACAAGGCCATGTTCAACAAAGTCAAATCATGCAAAACGGCTAAAGAAATCTGGGAAGTCGACATTGATTTGTGAAGGCTCGGAGCAAATCAAAGAAAACAAATTGTCGATGCTTGATAAAGACAAAAATTTGAAAATTTCAAAATGATCTCAGGAGAAAACCTGGATCAACTAGACGCTCGGTTCACGTAAATCACAAACGAGCTGTCTACACTTGGAAAGGAATATACAGAAGGAAATGTGTATGAAGATCCTAAAAAGTCTTCAATTTGAATGGGAAATGAAGGTCATGGTGCGAGACATTCCATGGACCTATCAAAGACATCCAACCATGAACTATTCTCGGACCTCAAAGCCTATGAGTTTGAGCCGAGAAGAAAAGACAGGAAGAGACAATTGCACTCCAAAACAATTTGCTCTAATTGTCAAAGATGGGAAGAGAGCCGAGGTCAAAGAGGCAATTGACCCGAAGAAATAAACGATGGTTAAAAGATTTAACAAGTTCTTTAACAAGAACTACAAGAGAGGAAAGGGTGAATCTTCGAGAAGACACTCGGCCCTCCCCTCCAAATCAAAGGATGATAGGCCAACCAAGAGAAGATCATCAACAAGTTGAGTATCAAAGGACTCGACAACTCAAGAGTAGAAAGAGCCGATCATAAGGGTGAATATCTATGTTGGAATTGTAGACAACCAGGTCACTATGCCATTGATTCGCTCATATCCCGTAGTCAACAAATATAGGAATGAAGAAGAAAGAAAGGTCTTGAGAGAAAGAAGACAAGAAAAGAAAAAGGCAATGATGGTCGCAGAGATCGCCGAGACAATGACCAAGTCAAGAGAGACTGATTGATTGTAGCAGTGAAGCCGACTACTCGAGTGACTCGAAGAAGAAGCCTTGATCCGCTTAATGGCCAAAGAACAAGATCAAGAAGATGAGGTACAATCTAATTCAACAAGCTCGACACTAGTGATAGTGATCATGACACACACACTTCATCACCTCTTGATCTTTATGATTCATTAGGCAAAATGATGAAAGATTTTGAGCACATTAAATCCTCACACACACTATTGAATGAGGAAAACAGCCTACTTAAAAATCAAAACTCAAAGCCGACTAAGGAGCCGAGTACTCTAAGTCAAATAGTCGTTGAAAATGAAAGCTTAAAGGTGAAAATGCTAAATTAGTAGCTGAAATTGCTGCTATAGAAAAGAGGGAGAATGACCTCAAAAATGTTATTGCCTCATTCACTAAGGCATCTAAATCATTGGATGATCTTATTATGAGTCAAAGAGAATGTGGAGACAAGACAAAGCTTAGGATTTAATTCCTTTGTGCCATGTAAAACCTCAAGAGTAATTTTGGAAAAAGGATCTTCAAGTCATGAAGAGTCCGAAAAACTCAAAACTCTAAATGTTGCACACACATTCACTCCAAAGCACAATACTAAGCAAACTGGCCTTGGTTACAAAGGAAAAGGAAAAAAATTGATTGAGTATCTTTGAAAGGACAGTGAGAAGAGATTCACCGAGTCCTCAAAGAAACTCCTAACAGAAAATACTCGTAAAGAAGAAACAGAGCTACCAAAAATTCCAGAAAATCCATAAAAATACATATGATGGGAATGGTAGAAAATATCCAAGCCAAGCTGATTGGAACAATGTGAACTATCAAAGATAGACTTATGGAATATAAGCCCAAGTGGCAAAGGCCTAGAACTCAACAAAGGCCATTCCAAAAGTATAAGAGCTTTCATCAGCACACACATGCACCTAGGCACTACACTCAAAAGCACCACAATTACCCAAGGAAGGCAATTGCTAAAACACATATGCAGCATACGACAAAAGAGACAGTTGTATGAACCTAGAATCCCCAAGCAATTTGCGAATTAATTATGATTATGGTAATCGATAGATGGCAACCCCTTAGAGTCAAACCATTTGGCTATAGGTTGGTTGGATCATCTTACAATTCTAACCCCTCGGGACCTGACAAGTATGGGTACCTAAAACTTAATTTCCTTGATTGCGGTTCAAGGAACAAGTGAAAGTGCCAAGGAACCTGGTACATGGATAGTGGGACATTCGGACATATGACAGAAATAAGAGAAATCTGTCAAAATTCAAGGAAGTCAAAGGAGCCAAAGTCATATTTGGGGAAATGAAGCTCCTGGTGAAATAAGAGGCATTGGATCCATCAAGAGGAATGGATTAGAAATCACAGATGTTGCATATGTTGAAGGACTCAACTTCAACCCATCGAGTATCGATCACTCGTGACAAGGGCTACAATGTTGGATTCAACATGGGTGTATGCCAAATCAAGGATATTGAATCAAATGAAGTTGTCTTTGCAAGGAAATAGACGAAGAAGAATATGTATGTAGTGGATTGGTCAACTACAACATCCAAAGACATGTCTACTAGCAAAGAGCACAAATTGAATCAAGTTGCCGTGGCACAAAAAAAGTCGAGTCACCGAATTTTAAAACAATTAACAAGCTAGCAAGAAGTCATCTTGTAGAAGGACTTCCGACTCGATACAAGAAGGAGAGTATATGTGATGCATGTCGAAGGGAAAACAAATCAAGTCGTCATTCAAAGAAAAGACATGCCCATCCTCAACAAGAATATTGCATCTACTTCATATGGATCTATTTGGCCCAGTGGAACCGGCAAAGATAAGTGGAAAGAAATACACCTTGGTGGTAGTAGATGACTACTCAAGATATACATGGACAATATTCATGTGCAAGAAGAAAGAAACCCTACAAAAACTACCACGGTGATGAAGAGAATTCAAAATGAGAAGAGTCAAACCATTATCAAAATAAGATCGGATAGAGGAACCGAGTTTGTCAATGGAATAATAACTCGATATTGTATTGAGAATGGTATTGGTCATGAACTATCTGCAGCAAAGGACTCCCACAATGAGAATGGAGTTGCGAAAGAAGAGCAGAACCCTCAAAGAAGCAGAAGGACCATGTTAGCTGGCGGGGTTACCAAAAAGATTTTGGGTGAAGCAATCAACACGACTTGCTACACCCAAAACAGATGTATGATAAATAGACGGTGACAAAGACTCCCTATGAGATCCTGGACTGGAAGAAAACCAAGCGTTGCATATTTTGAGAATATTTGGATGTAAATGCTTCATCCACAACAATGGCAAAGACAACCTAAAGGCTTTTGATGCTAAGGTGATGAAGGTATCTTCTTAGGATACTCATTTGAAAGTAAAGCCTCTGAGAATACTCAATAAAAGAACTATGGTTACAGAGGAATCCATTCATGTAGTATTCGATGAGCCAAATGTAAATGGAAAAGACATTGAAGAGTCGGTGATAAGTTGAAACATCCGATCATACGTAAGAGTCCCTACGCTAAAGGTGGTCGGGATTATCAACTCGAGAAGAAGATGAGATAGTGAATCTCAAAAGCGGTGGAAAATTCTGACTAAGTGATAACGAGAGAGTCGACCCAAAGAAACACATTTGCGCAAGTCGATGAATCCAGCTAACTTACTCCAACCTGATGTAAGATGGCTGAGAGACCATCCACCGAACTTGTCATTGGAGATATAAGAGAAGGTGTCAAAACAAGATCGAGAACTCAACAAGAAGCTATGTTCACATGCTTCATCTCGCAAATAGAGCCAAAAGATGTGTCACAAGCATTGGATGACACACATTGGATTCAAGCTATGCAAGAAGAGCTGAATCGGTTTGAGAGAAATAAAGTATGGGAACTAGTGCAAAGACCCATACATCAAAATGTTATTGGAACCAAATGGGTATTGAGAAATAAGATGAACGAGGAAGGTTACGTGGTAAGAAACAAAGCAAGACGGTAGCCAAAGGATATTGCCAAGAAGAAGGGATAGATTTTGATGAAACATTTGCCCCTCGTAGCAAGATTGGAAGCTATAAGGATGTTTCTTGCCTATGCAGCTCACAAGAATTTCATTGTGTATCAGATGGATGTAAAAAGTGCATTCCTAAACGGTTTATTGGAAGAAGAAGTATACGTTGAACAACCTCCAGGATTTGAGCAGAAGACTCTTGGAGACAAGGTATACAAACTCAAGAAAGCCTTGTATGGATTGAAACAGGCACCCAGAGCATGGTATGATACCTGTCACAATTCCTAAGCGAAAATAGATTCACAAAAGGAAAAGTAGATAGAACACTTTTTAGAATTCAAGACAAGAAGAGTATACTGCTTGTTCAAATATATGTGGATGACATCATTTTTGGATCCACTAACAAAGAGCTGTGTGAAAAATTCTCAAACCTCATGCAAAGTAAATTTGAAATGAGCATGATGGGAGAACCGACATTTTCCTTGGACTTCAAGTGAAATGGTGAAGGATGGAACCTTCGTAAGTCAAACAAAATATACCGAGAGATTTAATGAAGAAGTTTGGTATGGAAGAGAAGTCTTCGTAAAAATACCAATGAACACATCATCAAAATGGACATGGATGCGGATGGCAAGCACGTAGATCAAACAAGATCTGAGCACTTATTGGATCATTGCTCTATCTCACAAAGAAGAGCGGACATCACCTTCTTTGTAGGTGTATGTGCAAGATTTCAATCTGCTCCAAAAGAGAGCCATATGACGGCTAAAAAAATCGAGATACTTGAAAGGAAGCCAAGAAGTAGGCCTATGGTATCCAAAGGAAGGTGGATTCGACTAATTGGCTATTCAGACTCGACTACGTTGGATGCGAGTGGACAGAAAAGCACTTGAGGCACCTGTCAAATGCTAGAAAACAGACTAATTTCTGGTTTAGCAAGAAGCAAAACTCAATAGCCACCTCTACAGTGAGGCGAGAATACATAGCTGGGCAGCTGTTGTGCCCAAGTCCTATGGATGAGACAACAACGGTGAGAGACTATGAAGTTGAAGAAAAAGAAATTCCAATCATGTGTGATAACACAAGTGCCATTGCAATCACTCAAAACCCTCTTGCTGCATTCAAGAACAAAACATATTGATGTCGGATATCATTTCATAAGAGATCATGTTGAAAAGAAGGACATTATCTTGGAATACATCTCAACCGATAAACAACTAGTGACATCTTCACAAAACCATTATGTGAGTCAAGATTTGAAGAACTCAAGCATGAGTTGGGGTTAATTGAGCTGAGCCGTGACACTCATACGAATCAAAGAAGAGTATTAGAACAGAAAAAGAAGTGAAAAAGAGCCGAAAAAGAAATCATTTCAATAAATCATTGTGATCGGAAAGACAATTTGCAGACCGAAGTCGGTGATAGCTGAGTCGCTAAGAGAAATGTGAAAAGTAGAGTTCAATCGGCTAAGAGATAAGCTGAATAACTTATGAGCGAAGTGACAAAAACGATCGTTTTAACTTAAGCGGGAATGTTTTAAGGAACACGTCAAAGATAATGATGATGTGTACAGACATAAAAGTCGCACACTAAGCTTATGATTGGATATAAATGCTGCCGCATTAAATACGAGACGTGAAATGCTCAATAGGCGTGCGAAATCCAAGCCGTTGATTTCGATCACAATTCAAAAACCGTCTGCACGTCCTTTCATAAACCATATTTAAACCATTTTCGTCCGTTTCTCTCTCACACTTCTAAAAACTGTTCATCTTTTTCTCTCAAAAGCAAAGGCAAACTACTCTCGAAACCCTATCAACATTCAAATCAATTTCTGAGACTTTTCTTGATATAATTCTGAGAAATGGCACCGACTTACGATTTTACTAAGTTAGGAAAGCAAATCCACACCGGTTCGACGGTGGATTTCGACGGAATGGTGAAGCAGGGGTCCGACGACACCCTGGTAAAGAAAATCGCGGAAAAGTTGGAAACGTCCGGACTAAAACCGTTTCTAACGCTGGAATATCCTATGACCTATGTGGAGGAGGTCGCACAATTCTACGTGAATGCCGAGATTCACGCGAAGGAATCAAGTCATCTGTTCACGGGAAGCGGTGACTATCACCGCCAGGATTTGGTGAATATTGCTCACTACCGCGAAGAAGGAGCAAGCGAAATTAAGGAAGCTGATGTAAACTTGGACGACGCATGGAAAGAAATAGCCAAGTCCGACCTTCTTGATAAAATTATATACACACGGCAAACAAGAGACTGCTGAAGGAGGATTATCACAAAGCGTTGGACATAGTTGCCAAATGTATCGACATCAAATTTGGCGCTTTGACCAACTATCAAAGGCAAAGCTGATTGTGATGGCTGCAATCATCGAAGAAAAGAAGATAAACTGGGCTGGGTTTATCTACGCAGACTCTGCGAACGTGGGGAACAAGTCCTTCAAAGAAGATGGCACATTTGGAGGATCCCCGGGATATGGCCTAGTGATTGGCGGCTATTGGAGGTGAAAGGAGTCCCTCTTAGACATGGGAAGGCCTTCCATGTTAACAAGAGGATGTTGAGCTAACCTCTCTGGTGCTCGGAAGCGAGCTTATGCCAAGAGAGGCGACACCAGTGAGGGGGAATCGGTGACCCCGAAGATAAAATCTGTTGCTTCTCTCGGCCAAGAAGAAAGCTGCCCCGCGGTTGCCAGAAGAAGATCACGCCCCTGCAAAGAAAGAAAACCAAACATGCACCGCCCCAGTGCCGTGTCACCCGCCCCTGCGCAGAGGTCGAGAAGGACTCACAAATACCTTCTCCGATCGTCAAAAGGAGGAGAATCGAAAAGCCCAGGACGGCCAGCTCCTCGAAACAAACACAAAGACTGGCCCCGCCACCCAAGACTCATAGGACACCGCCCGAAACAGAAATTCCCCCTGGTACAAACCAGAGACGAAGAAGACTCGTCAAGCGGACCGAACAAGAGAAACCAGTGAGTCGATTACTCACCTAGCACAAATACTGAGAGACTACCGGGAGAAGTAGAGTCTCCAGATGTAGTTGATAAAATACCAAGTCTGTCAAGGCGTCAGCCAGAGGCAACTCAAGACACAACTGTAGCCCACACAAAAAAACACAAGAAGAAACGGCCCAAGCAGAGATAGTGATGTAATGATCCTATCTCCACCTTACCCAGGACATCTAAAATCGTCTGCGTGAGTGGAGAAAATGGAAGTTGAGCAAGTCGGGAACAATTCCAACGGCCCGAGTTCATAGAAGAAGAAGAGGAAGGCTAAATTTCCTTGGACTAACTATCTGTGCTCCCGGACTTGATGAGGACAAGCGCTTAGACATCCTGCAAATCTACAAGGACATGGAGAGAGCAAAGCAAAGTCAAGAAGCGAAGCACGTGAAAAGACAAGCATCGCCCTCTCTCCCGGCACCACAGAACACTTCCATCCTCTTCTTGATGTCTTCTCCGAAAGTGACGAGGAACAGAGAATCTTCGCGCCACGAAGAGTTACAAATGCAGCAAGCATTGCATGAATCAAGAATCCTTCACGAACAAAGAGGCGATGGAGGGACCAGGAGAGTCCTCCGAACACGGTGAAATCGATCCAATGGGAGTGGTTCATCAAATAGCCACTGATGTTCTTTGCTACCACTTGACTCACTCACGAAGAAGCGATAAGGGAAGTGGCGATGAAGCTGGGCTAGTGGGGACCCGGTCGAGCCAACCCCTATTGAAGGTGTCCACCACCGCCCTGCAATCTAATTTGAACCATCAATTGCAACAGCCGAGTGGAGACGAGTGACCCCACTTCAAGTCACTCGGTGGTGTGCCGAGGGGAAACTCCTCCAGCTGCGGCAAGGTCGGAGGATCTGCAGATGACTCCACAAAGAAGCAAGGAGGCGAAGAAGAGAAATTACAATCACAAGAAAAACAGCATGTTGCCATCAACGAAGCTCAGACAGTTGAGACTGTCTCTGGTGAGATGCCAACTGCTACGAAGGCTAATGACGCTCTTTGATGCAGTCGAGGCACTGGAAGGGACACGGGAGTTAACACTCAGGCGATGAAAGTGCAATCCATGGGGTTGAGACTCCAATGGATGCCACTGTAGAAGACCCTAAGACAGCAGTGACACTTTGTCGAAAGGGAGGACAAGGCCTCGCATGAGTAGAGAGACTTTTGGAGGAAATGAAGGCCACGGGAGGTTGAGACTTCCGGGGTAAAGAGGGAAGTAGAGAACATCCCTCCTGCAATCATCGACCCATCGAGAAGGAGATCAGCGCACTTCATGATTCTCAGGACAACCCTGATGTCACTTTTCTGGGATCAGAAGACGAAGAAGAAGCTGAGTCAACCCCCATGACAAATCCAAAAGACTCAGCTGCGGGTGTTCCAAGTACGAGTAAGTCTGATCCCAAGACTACTCGTCAAACTTTTAACTTTGATGATGAGCCACCTCTAGAAATCTCATCATCGTCTGAGGACGCTGCTGATAAGGCCGAGGATAAGTCAACTGAAAAGGAAAAATCAGCTGAGACCAACGAAGCTGTTAAGACAGCTGAGGCTCAGCAAGCCGGGTCTACTTCACAACCAAACCCAGCTGAACCAGAAACCACTGCTCAGGCTCCTCAAGCCACAGCTGGATCGATTCCCAAAAGAACTTCACGCGCACCGCTCATCATTGAACAGATCCCAGTCGGCGGTGATGAATCTTTTGTAGAATCTTTCCCTTTCTCACTGGAGATACCAGAACTCCACGAAGAGTCAGAAAACGAGCAAGCACATTACTACAAACCAGCTCCATTTTTCACTCAGGCACCATTGTTCCAGCCGATTTTGATTTCGACGTATTTGTATGGCCATCATTTAACAGAAGAATCATTTGAAAGTACGAGAAGTGTTCAAGGCACTCTTTGCTGAAGTTGAAAAGATGGAGAGGCATCAGGCCTCTTTGGACATGCGATTGGACAACAGAGATGCCACCCTTACAGCTGACTTAAGAGGCATAACAGATTCGAATAAGGGAATGGTGGCAACAACAGCAATCAATGCGTGTGGAACAGGTGAGATACTTCAGAACCTTGTTTAACAAGCTGCTGGTGTGGAGAGCTGAGAATGTTGATGCGAAAACGAAGCTGAGGGAACACATTGAGCATATGCATGAAGCTCACACTGCCGAGATCAAGCTGCTGCGTGAGCAGAATGCAAATGATATACAGCGTTTGGAAGAACACATGACAAGAAAATTCAGCCTTCTCATGTTTGAGATGAAGATGATTTTGAGAATCCAACGCTACTCGATGCAATTCGTCTTTGCATACAACGCAGCAGATTTGAAGCAGAATTCAACCATCAAGACTCGACTTCATGCTTGCCAAAGATGTTCCCTGGGGTTCTCTATCCTTTGATGATGCCAAAAAGGGGAAGAGGAATACCTTAAAGCGACAAAATCCGAAGGGTGAAAAGAAAGGAGCGGTGAGAAAGAAGCGGTGAGAAGGGAAAATCGGTGAGGAAATTTTGAAACTAAAGAAAGGAAAATCTGTGGGGGAAGGATCAAAAAATATGACCTTGATGATTGCACAAACCCCCAACAGGGTCCTGTCACGGTGACATTATAAGCAAAGCAAACTCCCCGTGACTCTGCCACTCCAAGACTCTGCTGTATCTATGGCCGAGAAGAGAAAAGAAATTGAAGCGAGGGATGAAGGAAGTGGAAGGAAGAATGGATGCCAGGGTGATGAACATCTTGAAAGAACATGGAGGCATTCCGGTTGACGAGAGACACGTATGCCATTTTATGATGTCGGGGACGAGCCACGATCGTTGACGAATTCAAAACACTCGAATCAAGGATATTTTGCAAATATGTCCATGGCTCAAGCTTAGGACTTTATCTTGGGAAAAGGGTCTCACATTGTGTGAAGATCTTGACAGACAATGAGACTTCCGTGATCCTCTGTGGTCACTCGCTAGTCAATCACCGGGAGGAAGAAGACCCCAAGTCAAAGATACGCCCGCAGGTAGAGGAAGAAGCGGAGTGGAGGAAGAAGCTTGGACCAGGCCTCCGCCAAGAATATCGAATACATAGATCCTGGAAAGAAAGGAGGGATCTCCGGGTGGGCTTGATCAAGTGGCAAATTTGCGAGTGGCTAAAACTAACGCCGAGTATGTAAAGAGAATAGAAGAAGAAAACAAAAGACAAACTCGGCTATGGCGGGAGAGACAGGAAAGACTAAGGAAAGATGAAGTCGCAGGGAAGGCATATGAGAAGAAAAAAAGGCGGTGACAACGAGAAAAAAGAGAAGAAGAGAAGAAGAGATCGATCAAGATGAAAGAAAGGAGACAAAAGGAGATGAAGTGTTCTTTGTCAACCCTTCATGTATTTTATTATGTAAATACACACAATGTAAGTCTTACCGTAATAGAGTTATAAATTTTTTGTGAAGACAGATTATATACTCACGATACACCTTGTAAACAATGATTGTGTTAAGTACAAGAATGATATGATCAATAAAAAGATTGATTCTGCGCATACATTCTATGTCAATACACTATCTCGTATATATCTTTGTTATTTGCATATTTGTATGATTTAAGTTTTGGCATCATCAAAAAGGGGAAATTGTTAGGAATTTTATTGTTTAGATTTTGATGAATGCCATGTAAAACTTAGAATAGAAAGTTGGCACCCCAATTCTTATTGTAAAATGCATTGTAATGAATAAGTGGCCAAGGCTGAAGTCAAGACAGCTACGCCCTAACATGCAAGAAGACAATCAAGACTGGAAGGAAGACTCACTGTGAGACAGTTGAGTATGGCAAAGAAGAGTAGACGGAACACTATGAAGAAGCGGTGAGATGCGGTGAGTGGAGCATCGTCAAGTCAACTCAAGAAAAGCCAAGTCTCAAGTTGAAGTGAGAAGAGTCATCCAATGATTGGAAGGCGACTCTAAGTCACGGGGAAAGCAAGGAAGTGCGTCAAGTCGAGATAAGCGTCAAAAGAACCGTTGCCTTAAATCAAGAGATTTACTTAAACAAGTAATATCTCCATACAACCTTTCTTGGAGTGCTCGGTCGAAGCGTGCAAAAGGAACGAACAATGGGAAGCACTACACCGTGTCGAACTACGAAAAAGGTGAAAAGAATAATTCATACGAGGAAACGGCAATTCCAAGAAGCGCAAGCCAACGACGCGCAAAGTGACTTTCAAAAATAACCCTATCTCTTCAACGGGCAAATTTTTTGAAAGTTCACTATAAAAAATTTGAGGAGTTTGTTTGAAAGAGGATGCATGAATGACACATACGTGAGATATACAAGCACATTAGAAAAACTGAAATAATCTCAATCCTCAAGCCTACATTTCAAGTACATCAATCCAACACTCACTGTGAAGGAAAGAGAACTTCAATCGGTTGAAGAGGAAACTCTTGAAGAAAAGGGTCTACTTTCCAGGAAGGATTGTAGAAAAGTTCAAGGTTGAACTAAGTCTTAAGCATTTGGAGGGCTTCGTGATCAAATCCAAAAGCTTGAGCAAGTGAGAGTAGTAGTAGCAAAGCGGTTGCCGGGCTGTGAAGAAGCCGAGTAAATGCGAGAAGCCACCGAGTGATCAAGGCGTCTCAGGCATCGAGTCCCAAAGGATCAAGTCGGCTGTTGTGATCAAGACTTGTATACGGACATGTTACCACTTTGTAAACCGATCATTACTTAGTGGATTCCTCCGGGAGTTGGAGAAGAGAGGAGTAGAAGAATTACCCCATCTTCGAACCTCTATAAAAACTTTATCGTGTCACTTACATTTCAACATTTAAATTCTGCACTTTTAATTGCTTATATCTGTGATAAATTTGCTATCCATTTGATAATTTACAAGTACTAAATCAAACTCTAATATCTTGCTTAATCAAACTTAAGGGTGTTAAGTCTTCCGCCGAAAATAAAACCACGGTGAGTTAAATTGTAGCCAATTGGTGAGTTACTCCATCAACGGCCAAATTGAGTGTTGAGAGATTAACTCTACTAAGTGACTAATTCGATCCATCGGAGGACACGGTTGTGTAGGATTAACTCAGAGATTTAAAAGGACTAAATCGAAAATTTGGTAAGGTTTATTCAACCCCCCCCTTCTAAACCTTACACTTACACCCCTTGGGACCTACAATATAAATTTTTATGAAACCTTTGCTCCTATTGCCAGATTGGAAGCAATAAGGATGTTTCTTGCTTATGATGCACACAAGAATTTTTATTGTATAACAAATGGATGTGAAGAGTGCATTTCTAAATGGTCGCTATAGGAAGAAGTTTATGTTGAACAACCTCCAGGTTTTGAGCGAGTAAAACTATTGTAGATAAAGTCTACAAGCTCAAGAAAGCATTGTATGGATTGAAACAAACACCAAGAGCATGGTATGATACATTGTTTCAGTTTCTAATTGACAATGGATTCACCAATGGCAAAGTTGATAGAACAATCTTCAGAATTCAAGATGGAGAGAGTATACTGCTTGTTTGAATATATGTGGATGATATCATCTTTGGATCCACAAACAAAGAGCTGTGTGACAAGTTCTCAAACTTTATGCAAGGCAAATTTGAGATGAGCATGATGGGAGAGCTGACTTTCTTCTTAGGACTTCAAGTCAAGCAATTGAAGGATGGAACTTTGATAAGCCAAACCAAGTATACCAGAGATTTAATGAAGAAATTTGGTATGGAAGAGAAGTCATCAGTGAAGATTCATAGGAATACATTAGTCAAGATGGACATGGATGCAGATGGCAAAGCTGTTGATCAAACTAGATATAGAGCCCTCATTGGATCATTGCTCTATCTAACAGCAAGCAGGCCAGACATCACCTTTGCAGTAGGTGTATGTGCTAGATTTCAATCTGCACCAAAACAGAGTCATATGACTGCAACTAAGAGAATCCTAAGTTATTTGAAGGGATGCCAAGAAGTGGCTTATGGTATCCAAAGGAAGAAGGATTCAAGCTGGTAGGATACTCAGACTCAGATTATGCTGGATGTAGAGTTGACAGTAAGAGTACATCAGGTACATGTCATATGCTTGGAAACAGATTAGTTTCTTGGTTCAACAAGAAACGAAATTCAATAGCTAAATCCACAGCTGAGCAGAGTACATAGTTGCGGTCAGCTGTTGTGCTTAAGTCATATGGATGAGACAGCAGTGAGAGACTATGATGTTGAAGAAAGAGCAATTCCAATTATGTGTGATAACACTAGTGTTATTGCAATCACTCAGAATCCAGTGTTGCCTTCAAGAACAAAGCACATTGATGTCAGATATCATTTTATAAGAGATCATGTTGAAAAGAAAGACATATCAACTGATAAGCAGTTAGCTGATATATTCACCAAGCCCTTATGTGAATCAAGGTTTAAAGAACTCAAGAATGAGCTAGGGTTAATTGAGATGAGTTAGGATTCTCAAAAGACTCTATCAGCCGAGATAAAACAAAAGAGAATGGAAAATGAGCAAGTTTCACATTTCAGCCAAGTGAAACAGCCTAGTCGAGAAATCAGCTGTATCGAGTTAGCTGACAGCTGAGTGATCTTATGTGAAGAGAGAAGCAGAGTTAAGTCATTTTGGATGACAGCTAAATCATTTATAAACTAAGTGACAAAAACGCAATCGTTTTATTCGAGTGGGAATGTTTTTAAGGATAGCGTCGCAATTATGATTTGTGAGTACAAAAGCCGCCGCAAATAAAACATATGATTGGATATAAATGCTACTACATTTTATGTGGGGAAATTAATGCGGTTTTGAAGGCCTAATTTTGACCGTTGATTTTGATCAAGTTTTTCAAATTCCAAAAGCCGTCCTTTCAAGTCCCATAGAAACTAACAAATACATTTTCTATCTCTTCACAAAATACTCTCGTCTCCAGCAAGCAAAAAGAAATTCTCTCTACAACTGTTCGAAACCCTACCTTCAAAGATCAAGATTTTCACATTTTCTCACCATCTATCTCAGTCGAAAATGGACTCTACTCATGATTCCGTGAAGCTTTCAGAGAAGATCCACTCTGGTGCTTCAGTGGACTTCAAAAGGATGATAAAGCAGGCGCTGATGATGCCCTAGTAAAGAAGATTTCGAACAAGCTTGAGAAGTCCGGTCTGAAGGACTTTCTCTCAATGGAGTTCACCTACACCTATTTAAAGGAGGTCGATATGTTCTATGTGAAAGCCAAAGTGCATCACAATGATATTCGCTCATCCGTTCACGGCAAGGACATCAAAATCACTGCAAAGGACCTCACTGACCATTGGAAGCTGTCGACCGAAGGACTAAAGGACATAGCCGAGAAGGACGTGAACTTGGCTACAACTTGGAAGGAAATTGCCAAGCCCAAGTCGGCTGCAAAAGCTATCTATACAGCTAAGAAGGAGCTGATTAAGGATGATTACCACAAGCTGATGGACATTGTGTGTAAGTGCGTGGACATGAACTTCGGGAGCTTCAACCAGCTATCACGGACTAAGCTGATGATGATGGCTGCTATAATGGAGGAAAAGAAGGTAAACTGGGTTGAGTTCGTCTTCAGCCGAATCTGTCAAAATGTAATCAACAAGTCCTTCAAGAAAGATGGGACTTTTGGTTGCTCCCTGGGCATGGCCTGGTGATTGGCCATTTGAAAGAGATAAAGTGGGTTGCTCAAACAATAAGATGTTTAAGGCAAACCTCTCCGGCGCTCAGAAGAAGGCTCATGCCAGGAAAGCTGATACTAGTGACGGGGGATCAGCTGACCCTGTAGAAGACACAGTTGCGACCGCTCCCACTCTCTCCCCTAAGCCTCTTTCGAAGAAGAGAGTTTGCGGCTAAATGCTCTGCTCCCCCCAACATGCCCAAATCAAACAAGGCACCTCCCACAGCCTAAACCCCAAGCACACCGCCTGCAGCGGCGAATCATAAGTCCCGCCCTTGCATGACCAAAAGCGAGAAGGAACCCTTACTTCCTTCTACAGTCGTGAAGAAAAGGTGCACTGCCAATTCTCATAAGGCAGCTGCATTGAAGAAATAGATCCTCAAAATATAGAGCCAGAGATTCCCCTGGTTCCTACAAAACGGGTACATTCAAGAAGTCGAGTGAGAAGCTTGATCGAGTCCGGTGAGTGCGAGAAGCCGAAGAGATCCGATGCTCAAGAGGATCAGTCTCAAGAAAAGATTGATGATACCCTGAAGACTGCTGATGTTGATCAGAAGAGTGTCGAAGACCTAGCTGCCCGGGAGACAGCCGTGGAGATGGATGCAGCTGAGACAACCAAGATTCATGAAGAAAAAAGTGTCTCATCCCCTCAAATGATGCCCATGAACCTGAGGAGAAGCAAGCTCCATTAGCTAAAATTCTAGAAGATGGAGAAGATGATGACGATGTAATAATGTATTCTCCAGTCTATCCAGACATCCAGCAGAGGCTGATGGAATGGAGGAGATGGAAGCTAGATTACTCCAGACAACAATTTGCTCACCTAGAGTATATTGAAGAAAAGGAGGAGCTTCTAAGCTTCCCTAGAAATGTCATTGTCCAATATTCCCTGAATGAGGAATTCTGCATGGATGCCTCCGTACAATTAAGGAGGATGAGAAAGAAATGGAGTTGGAGAAGGCCAGAGCCAGTGAAAATTACAAAATGTGCATGGTCTCTGGAACCCATGAGCATGACAAATAGTCAACTGACAGTAGCGATCTCGAGGAGTTGGACCCAGCTACAGCAGTGTAGAAGGCCGAGTTGCAACTGGCCGTCAAGGAATCACGAGTCATGCACGAGCAACATCTTCAAGAAGGTCCAGGAGAGTCTTCCCAAATATCTCCTCGATCTGATCCATTAGGAGTGGCGCAGAAGATTGCAACTGATATTACTGCGACCACATCCCCTGTGCAATCTCAAGATGTCTCTCAGGGGAACAACAATGAATCTAGGAACGTGGGCACCCTACCCAAGCCTACCCCCGAAGAAGGTGTTGAGCCACCTACCCCAACGGCTGACTACTCAAAAGGACAAACAACCGTTTCTCAGGAGCAGAGTAACCCCACAACCATTGACTTAGCTGGTGCGCCAGCTAAGGGGGAAGCTCTCTCCACCACAGCTAGGTCGGAAGACGCTGTGGGAGACAAAACTACGCACTTTGGAGGCAAAAGAGAGAAAACAACTGATAAGCAGATTGAAATTAACGAAGCTCAAATGGTTGAGACTGTCCCAACTGAGATTTCCTCTGATATGCAGGCCAATGAAGCTACTGATGCAGCCAATGCAAATGATGGGAATGAGGCCACGGGAGTTGAGACTCTTGGCCATGAAAGTCCAATCCTAGGAGTTGCAACTCTAAAGGATGCCATAGAAGACCCTAAGCTAGATGAGTCTGCCGAAGGAATAAATGTCGAAGGCCCCACATCGGTTGAGACTACTGGGGGTAATGAAGGCCTAAAGGGGGTTGAGACCTCCTTATGTAAAGAACCAGAATAGGAGAACATTTCTCAAGTGGAGAAAGCTGGTGAAGAAGAGGAGATCAACTCCCTTCATGATTCCCAAGAACATATTGACACAACTTTTCTGGGATCAGAGAATAAAGCCGAGTCAACACATCTTGGAGATTCTATGCAGGACGAGGCTGATGATGTTCATAACTCACGGAGCAATATTATTGATAAAACAGCTCCGATGAGATTCAATTTTGATGATGAGCCATCCCCACTGGACACATCACACTCCGATGACATTGTTAAGACAGTTGAGGACCCGTTGACTCAACAGGAAAAACCCACTAAAACCGACAAAGTTTTTAACATAGCTGAGGCTCAGTCAGCTGAGTAGACCAACACAACTGCTCCAGCTGGAACTCAGTCCGCTGAGCAGGCTTCCACAGCTGCTCCAAAAGAGACTCAAACAACTCCATCGCAGTCTCCCACAGCTGTGTTAACTGCCGATGACACTGGCTCAGTCGAGGCACAGAGAGTTGATACATTGCAACAAGAGAAGTAAAAGGCCCCCCAACGTGGACCTCCAGGAATCCCTCTCGTTTGAGATGATGTTTTTGAAGATATCTTCCCTTTCAATGTTGAACTGCCTGATATGGATGCCGAATCTGCCCGAGAACAGGAGAAATACATTGTACAGGAAGAGCCCATAATTCCATCTAATATGATTGTGCCGATGGGATTTGACTTTGATGCCGTGTGGCTGGAAGAAGATTCGACTTCCACAGCTGAGTTCTGTAATGCGTTTAAGAAAATATGTGATGAAATTGAGAAAATGTAACGCCAGCATGCATCATTGGATATCTGATTGGACAACCGTGATGCAACAATCAACGCAGATATTCAAGGGGTTGTCTTACGGATCAGGCAGTTTGCTGCACATCAGACTGCAATGGGCTCAGAGCAGGTTCGTTACTTTATAACATTGTTTGCAGAACTGTTGGTTTGAAGTGCGGATAATGTCAAATTTCAGCAGAGGCAGAAGGAATTCATGGTCAGAATTGAAGATCCTCACAAGTCGGACATGGAGTTGCTCAAGTTGCATCATCAGAGCGAAATTGCACGCTTGGAGGACAACAGGAACCTGATGTTCAATCTTCTTATAGCAGAAATGAAGTTACTTGCAGCTGAGTCAAAGGCTACACGGTAAGAATTCCAGACAGCTTACTCTAATGCATATATCAAGAAAAATGCAACCAACAGCTGACTGGACTTCATTCTGAGTGGTTTGTTCCCTGACCTGACCCTATCCTTTGGTGATGATGCCAAAAAGAAGGAAGATGAGGCCTTAAAGGAACTTAAAAGAAGAAGCATAAGAAAGTAATAAGGAGGCGAAGAAGGGAGAATCTGCAAACGGGAAAGGAAGCTTGAAGAACCCCCATTTGAAACTTATGTTCGCTGAAACCCCCCAACAAGAAGAGATCACAACTTCAATTCTCAATAAACTGCCGAAAGAGCTATCCATGGAACAAAAAGCTGAAATGGCCATGAAAGAATTAAGAAAAGCCATTGAAGCTGAATTTGAGAAGGTAGATGAGAAGCACTCAACGCGCATTTAGAATATCAGAAAATAACATGATGGTCCTCTAGACGGAAAATATTATCCTGCAATAAAACGCCTGAGGGATTTTGCCATGCCTGATGCTGGATCAGAGCCCAGATCGCTAGAGGAATTCCAGACTCTAGAAGTAGAAGGATTTTTTCAAGACATGACTCTACCACAAACATGGGATCTTTACTGGGAGAAGGGACTTGAATTGTGCAATTCGGCTGATAAGTAGCCAAGTTCCAGTAGTCACTTGGCTGGAAAATCAAAATCTCCAGTACAGTAAACTCCCAGAGAAAGAAGAGTTGAGTCGGGAAGGGGAAGATATGGTGGCAGTAGGAGAATTTTTCAACCGCATCCAAGACCAGAAGATATTAAGTATGTGGATCCCCATAATAAAGTACTCATATACCGGGTTGGATTTGATCATCTTGCTAACATAGAAGTTGCACGCAAGAATGTTGAAGCAATAAGAAGGCAAAGTGAAAATGAAAGAGCTGCGAGAATGGGAGGAAAGGCGTAGGGATGACCTCCTGCCGCGAGCGAGCACATGAGAAGAAGAAGAAGGAGAAAGACGAAAGGAAGAGGAGGAGAGGCGATGAAGACGGGAGGAGAGGCGATGACGAAGAGAGAGAAGAAAAGCGGCCAAAGGCGTTGAAGACGGTTGCAACCCCTTCATGTGCTTTACATTAGTTGTAAATACATAAATGTAAGTTTTCCCTATAATATAGCTCTGATATCTTCTTTGTAACCTAGCTATGATACATGTTGTAATGCTATACTTGTGTAAGCTTTGTTATATTTTGTAAACAGCTTTGTAAAGGACAAGAATGCTATGATCAATAAAATTGATTATTCAAAGTATACATTTTCGTTACTGCACTGCTTGTGTTTGCTGTTTAATTGTTTGTTTAAGTTTTGGCATCATCAAAAAGGCGGAAATTATTAGGAAATTTATTTGTTAGATTTTGATGATATCATGTAAAACTTAGACTAGGAAGTTGGTGTTACTCCAAGTGGCTACAATAATTTAGAGGGGGGTGAATAGATTATGCTGATTTTTTGAGTTTTGCCCTCTTTTTCGAATGTGAAGATGATAGCAAGAATATAAGCGCGGGAAAATAAACAACACTTAATGATTTATAGAGCTTCACCCCACATAGGGACTACGTGCTCTACCACCCCGGTATATCCGAAGTGGATTTCGAAAAAGTAAAAGAATTTTATTAATAATTACCAAAATTATTATAACTTCACCTTGAAGAGTACCAAACTCTTCTTACAACACCACCAAGGAGATTACCACAATCTTCCTTCACCTTTGAAGAGTACCACACTCTTCAACACCTAAAATCACCCAAGTGTGTTCTTACCACAAGAACTCTAACAAGGTTATCTTGCTTTGGATGATAGAAACAAATTAAGATTACAACTCGATAATGAAGTATACAACTTTGAAGTGCAAGTGTAATCAATAATAAAGCCTAGTACTCAAGATGTGCAAGTGAAGGACTTAGGCTAGAAACACAACAAGAGTATGACAATGAAGAACATGAGCTTGTATTGTATTGCTTGTGTTGTTGTGTTGTATATTTGTTGCTTCCAATCTTCCACTATTTATAGGAGAGGTCTTGAACTTGATAGGCTCCTCTTGGAGAATGAAATCTATAAAAAAAAATTCAAATTAAATAAAGATTATAGATGTTAGAAATCAATTCCTTTATTTCATAAAAAGTTGTCTGCTGCTCAACATATAGTTTCTGCTGATAAAACCTTAGGTCGACCGGTCTACCTCTAACACAGAGTTTGAAAGAAAACAGGAAAATCACACTGTTGGACCGGTCCAAGGGGGTTGGATCGATCGACCCCCTGTTCGACGGGTCCACCCCCTCGTTGATCGGTCCAAGTCCCTTAAAACACAATACAGAGAGTTTGGAGCAAAATCGAACAACCCCAGGCACCGGTCGACCGGGTGGTCGACCTCCCAGGGTTTTTTTATCATTCTCGTTTCTGTTTTGGAAATCAACTTTCAGGCACAAATTGCCCTCTAAGGTGACCTGGTCGAACACAAGACAGAAGTGTTGTCCAATTTTTGTCGAAAAGAAACATTAAGAAATACTCCGAAAAATTAGTAAAAACATTTTAAATCGTTTGGGAGTATTTGGACAACATTTATGGACATGGTTTTGGTGTAAAACTTAGTTAAATAAAATCATCAAAATTACGATAAAAATATTTATCTAACAGTTGGCACCCCATTTTCCTTGTAATTCTATGTTGTAATATATATAATGAAAGAGCTGAGTGTAGTCAGCTAAGTCAAAGTACACAAGAAGTTAACTGCAGACTAGAGTGAAAACACTACTGTGTGTTAGCTGAGTATAGCCAAGAAGGAATACAAAGACTCGACTGAAGGAGAGCCAACTGAGGAACATATGTGTGAAGATTGAGGAAGTGTCAGTCAAGTCAGTCAAAGGAGCCAAGTCTAACAGTTGAAGTGACAGTTGAGTCATTCTCATTATTAGAGTAGACTCAAGTCAAAGGGTAAAGGCAACAGTCAAGTCAAGGCAACTGACATTGATCCGTTGGAAGGAAGTCAAGAATGTTACTCAATTTAGTAATATGTCCAAGCTTCCAGTTCTTAAAGTGTTTGGCCCAGAAACATGCAAAAGGAATAAGCCAATGGGAAACATTAGAGCATGTGTCAGACCCTCTAAAGTTGCAGAGCCATTTAATACGAGGAAGGGTCAACATC
This sequence comes from Rehmannia glutinosa, assembly GCA_016081115.2. NCBI lineage: Eukaryota > Viridiplantae > Streptophyta > Magnoliopsida > Lamiales > Orobanchaceae > Rehmannia > Rehmannia glutinosa. The sequence goes on from JABTTQ020002620.1 coordinate 214,815, forward strand.
ACAAGTGTTGCAGACCAAGAAAAGACAAGCCAACGAACAAGAAGTGTCATTTGAAAATAGCCTATCTCTTCAACGGGCAAATTTTCAAATGAGCACTATAAAAGGCAGAGGAAGCATTTAAGAAAAGGTTACCTGAATCAAGCACGAACGAATGAAGCCATTATAAAGCAAGTATAACCTGTAATATTTTCAAGCTTATCCAGAAAATTCCTCAAGCCTAAAACTCGAAGGAATTCAATCCAACACACGCTGTGAAGGAAAGATTACTTCAACCAGTAGAAGAGGAAAAATTTAAAGAATAAAAAGAGGTCTACGCTCCAAGTTGAAGGAGCTGTAGGAAGGCTCAAGGCCGAACCAGGAGATTCAAGTTTGTTGGAGGGCTGTGTGATCAAATCCAAAGACTTGAAGGGAGCTGAAGTAGCAAGGCAGCTATCTTGTGAAGAATCTTAGTCGCAGGAGAAACCAGCTATGTGATCAAGACTGTCTGTAGACTGTAACTTGATCTGTTACCTATTGGATTCCTACAGGAGTTGAAGAAGAGTGCATTAGAGGAATTACCCCATCCTCGAACCACTATAAAATTACTTGTGTCATTTACTTTCATCATTTAATTTCCTGCTTATTATTTTCATATCTACTGACAAGTTAACTAGTTATCCAACTGATAATAACAGGTGCTAAAACAAGTTTTAAAACGTGCTTAAAACTTTATCAAAGAGTGTTAAGTCTTCCGCTATTAAAAACCAGATCAACTGAAGTTAAGTGTTAGCTGACACATCCAAGTTATACTATTAATAGCTAAGTCGAGTCTGTTGAGTGGGTAACTTAGCTGAAGATAGCCAACCTAGTTGTCCCCCAAGGAGACAACTGATTTGAGTCAACGCTGTTGAAATTCTTAAAAAAGACTAAAAAGTGAAAATTTGGTAAGGTTTATCCACCCCTTCTAAACATTACACCACACTCCTTGGGACCTACAACTTTACATTCTAAAACATAAAAGAAACTAAGATAATGCAATTTCTCATCTGAATCTTTTAAATTAACAATGAAACAAAAGAAAAAGATGAAGAAAAATGAAGAAAAACAAGAAAGGAAGATAAAAGGGAAAATTGATGAAAATAATTATTGTTTGTGCATGACGTCGTAGACCCCTGCACTCTCGAATCTATACACTTTTTTGCAAAAAGTAATACTTTTTATTTTAATATGTAATACATTTCAGTTCAACGTGTAATACTTTTTCACTTAAAGATATAAGAATTTTCACTTAAAAATGTAATACTTTAAGTTCAATATCTAATACTTTTCACTTATACTTGTAATACATTTCAGATAAATAATATCAATTTTGTTACTTTAAGAACGTACACTTTTCAGAGTAACTATGATAATTTTTTTAATAATGAGATATACTTTTCGGGTCTAAAGTAATACTATGTCACTGCCACTAAACAAATTCGAAAAATATCACCGCCTAAACGTATACTTTTCAGAGAAAAAATAATAATTATTGAGAAAAAAGTAATACTTTTTAATTATAATTACACCCACCTGACAACCCAATATTTACGAATATACCACCAGTATTTTAGGTTGAATAATGGGTCAAGTGGGATCCGTCTCACGAAATACGACCTGTAAGACGGTCCTATACAAGTTTTTGCCTTTTTATATTATCTTATTCGCCACCCGTACAATATCCTCCATAGCACCGCACCTCTCTCTACCAAATACGATCAATCTCCTCCGCACAACCTCATTGTCACCATTGTGTAAACCATCATTAACCTCATCGCTGCAAATATTTGTGCCATCGCACAAACATCTATAACACTTTCGAGAGATTGTTGGTTGATGTTTGGATTTGAGTGGAAATAGGGCGATTATTCTCGGTTGATTGAAATGAATCTAGTTGTGGTATTTGAGAGAGATTGTCGGCGGAATGGTAACCATGACTGAAGGGTCTATGTTAGGTTGTTGAATGAAGAAATACAAAGAAGAAGAAAATAACTTGATCTCTAATTATAAAAATACTTTTAGGAAAATACAGATACTTTTAATAGAAAAATTAATATTTTCCAAGGAAACTACTTTTACTTGTTCATTATTTTGGAAACATATAGTTTTTAGTAAAATTGATAAGTTTTCTAATAAAAAAGTGATACTTTTAAATAAAATCTTATGTAACTTTTCAAGTTATAATTAATTTTATTACTTTGAAAAACATATAATTTGAAGATTAAAAATGATACTTTTTAATAAAAAGTGTTACTTTTCGAGCCTTAAGTGGTACTATGTTAACGGAACTGCTAATGTAATTTTGTTACTTTGAAAACATATATTTTTAAAGTAAAATTGATACTGTTTTTAATAAAAAATGATACTTTGGAACGAGACTGTATATAATTTTGCAAGTAAATAATTAGTTTTGTTACTTTTATAATGTATATTTCTTAAAGTAAAGGAGATGCTTTTATTAATAAAAGGTGATAAATCTTAGTGGAACTACTAATGCATTTTTTGTTACATTGTAAACATGATACTTTTTAGAGTAAAAGTGTTATGTCAAGTGGAACTACTAATGTATTTTTTTGTTACATTGTAAACATATACTTTTTAGAGTAAAAATGTTACTTATTTTAATAAAAGTGATACTTCTGAACAATGTTGTATATAACTTTGCAAGTAAAATGATCAGTTTTGTTCCTTTAAAAATATATACTTTTTTTGACTAAAAATAATACCTTTTTTAATAAACTATGATACTTTGTCACCACATAAACTAGGCATAGATGGAAATTTAATTGTGACAAAATTTACTAGGCTAATACAAGATTTTATAATGTTTTAGTTCTTTACTTCCTGAAACGGACTTCCCGACTTATTATTCATGCAGTATACCACAATTCATGATGTTCTAAGTAACTTAAATGAATACATTAAACAATAATCTCCACCGAGTTTAATAGACATGGGTTTTTTTCAAAAAAAATATTATACCTTACTTGATTTTACTACTATTTTGTCATTTTGCAATAATTATGCAGAGAATCACCTTGAAAAATTAAAGCATTAACAACTATTCCAATGGCTAGGCCTGTGACTATTTTTAGGAAGGAAAAAAATACAAGAAGAAGAAGGAGGATGAATTTGAGAGAAACACCAATTTGATGCACACAGGAAAAGTTATATCTGAGGGTAGCAAAATTGATTGTGGTCTCGATTGAATTTTTTCTACAAGTGATATTGTCGATGATGCCTAGAGGATGAAAGATTATTGTAGGTTCCAAGGGGTGTAAGTAAGGTTTAGAAGGGGGGTTGAATAAACCTTACCAACTTTTCGATTTTAGTCCTTTTAAAATATTACGAGTTAATTACGGCTAAGTCCTTGAGGAAGCTGCTAAGTTAGTTAATCGTGATTAGCCACTCAATGATTTCGAAAGAGTTTGTTGATAGAATAACTTCGATTGTTTAAACTAAACCTTAACTTGGCTGTGATAAGATTTTCTGCGGAAGACTTAACACCCTTGAATTTGATTTAACTTTATTTTAACACTTGGTTTTAGCACTTTGTTAATTATCAGTTGGGTAGCAAATTATCAGCAGATATGAAATGAGTGCGCAGAAGTAAAATGTTGAAATGTAAATGGCACAATAGTTTTTATAGAGGTTCGAGGATGGGGTAATTCTTCTACTCCTCTCTTCTCCAACTCCTGGAGGAATCCACTAAGCAATGATCAATTCACAAAGTGGTTATCAGTCCAGATACAAGTCTTAATCACACAGCGGACTTGCTCCTTCGGGACTCAGTCTAGAGATGCCTTGATCACACAGCTGGCTTCTCGTCTAACTCAGCTTCTTCACGGGGCAGCAACCTTGTTACTTCAACTTACTTTCTCAAGCTTCTTGGATTTGATCACGAAGCCCTCCAATAACTTGAGATTGGTTCGACCTTGAACCTTCCTACAATCCTCCTTGGAAAGTAGACCCCTTTTGATTTTTCAAAAGTTTCCTCTTCAATGGTTTGAAGTTGTCTTTCCTTCTGACTTAGTGTTGGATTGATTTCCTTGAGATTTAGGCTTGAGGATTTTGCTTGAATAACTTTAGAATATTTTGCGGCTCTGATATAAATGTTGCTTGTTATCTCGGGTGTGCTAGGTTCGGGTAACCTTTTCTCAAAGTGATTCCTCGGCCTTTTATAGTGCACTTTCAAAAATCTGCCCGTTGAAGAGATAGGCTGATTTTCAAAAGTCACTTGTGTTCTTTGGCTTGTCTTTTCTTGGTCTTCAATCTTGAGATGTAGACCTTTCCTCGTATTAAATGAATGGTCGACTTTTGAGAATCGACCACGAGGTGCGATGCTTCCCATTAGTTTATTCCTTTTGCACGCTTCGGGGTGAGCACTTTAAGACATGGCAAAGCATGGAAGTATTACTTATTTAAGTAATGTTCTTGACTTTTGTTCAACATATTCTTTTCAGTTAACTCCTCTTTGCATCTGCATTTTCCCGAGGTGACTTGAGTCTGCTCCAATGATTGAAAGACTGATCTGTCACTTCAACTTGACTTGGCTTCTTGGATTGACTTAAGCGACTCTTCTCACGGTGTCTCACGGCCGATACTCCTTGATCGAGTCCTTGGTTCCTCAATGAGTCTTCACTTTACATCTTGATTGACTTCTTGTATTTCAGGCATAGTGACTTGACTCGGCTTATATGACCTATCTATTACAATAAGAATTACATGGAAAATGGGGTGCCAACTTTCTAGTCTAAGTTTTACATGGCATTCATCAAAATTTAAACAATAAATTTCCCAACAATTTCCCCCTTTTTGATGATGCCAAAACTTAACAAGATTAAGTAAAATCTAAACAAACAGAATACATACAGACAATGCGAAACAAAGAATGTATGTGTTGAATAGATCGTTTATTGATCATATCATTCTTGTTCTTTACACGACTATTTACAATGTGTATCGAGCAATCGGAGAGCATACTTATATCTACACAAATTACTGATTTTTCATTAAATGTATAGAAGAAGACTTACATACATATGTATTTACAAAAGTAAAATACATGAAGGGTTAGTAGCAACACTTCATCGCCTTGGCTCCTTCTTTCTTCTTGACTCTATCTTCGTCGGCTCTCTTTCTTTTCTTTTTTCTTGACTTCTTTATTCTTTTTGTAAGCTCTCTTGCAGACTTCATCTTTTCTTTTTCTTTCCTGTCTTTCTTGCCACGGTGAGTTTGTCTCTTATTTTTTCTTCGATTCTTTTGACATATTCAACATTTTTCCTCTCCATTTCCAAATTGGCTATAACATCATATCGGCCAAAGTAGATCCTTCCTTTCTTGCACGGATCTACATATTCAATATTTTTGGGTAGAGGTCTAGGTTTAAAAACTCCACCTCCACCACTTCTTCATTCTCTTACGGGCGTATATTGTACCGGAGGAGTCTTACCGGTTGAGTGACTATTAGTAGTCTCTTGTCTCATCGCCTTCTTCGTAAAGCTTGAGACCTTTCTCCAGTATAAGTCCTTGGGCTATGGACATGTTTTTGAAATATCATTCAAACTCGGCGTTTTGAATTCTTCAATGGATCTTGGATCTTGTCCGTCATCGGAATGGCATGTTTTTTCTTTTTTGGAATGCCTCCAAATGTTTTTAACATTTCTTCAACACGGACATCCATTTTCTTGTCGAAATCCTCCATCTCTATTTCTACAATTTTTTTCTTATGAGACATAGGCATAGCGAGTGATAGAGCGGTAGAGTCACGAGAAGTTTGCTGATTATTGATGTTGTGACATGACCTTGCTGAGGGGTTTCAACAAGCATTAAGGTCACATCTTTTGACCTTTCCCCTTCAACAGTTTTTTCCTTTTCCTTCCTCTTCTCAACAACTGTCTCTTTCTTCTCTACAATAGCTGTCTCCTTTTTCTTCTCGACAACTGTCTCCTTCAACATCTTCAGGTATTCCTATTCCTCCTTTTTGGCATCATCAAAGGAGAGAGGAACCCCTGGAAACATCCCAGCAAGCATGAAGTCCAATCTGCGATAAGCGAAAGTCCGCTTGAGTCCTTGAGGAGTATCTTTGTTCGAAATTCGAGCGGGTGGCTTTGGACTCGGCTGCCACAAGTTTAATTTCAGCCATAAGAAGGCTGAATTTGGCATTCATATTATCCTCAACACGCAGAAGTTCTTTTCAATGAAATTCATGCAGCAACTCCATCTCAGTTGTATGGGAGGCATGCAATCTCTCCATATAGGTCTGCATCATCGCCTTCATGTCAACATTGTCAGCACTCCAACCAACATTTTGTTGTATAGTTTCTTGAAGTAACGAACTTGCTCGAGACGCATGGCACTCTGCTGTTGAGACCATTCCCTTATTCTGACCACCACTCCTCTCAAGTCTGTTGTGAGAGTGGCATCTCTGTTGTCCAGGCGCATGTCGAGAGACGCTTGGTGTCGTTCAATCTTCTGAATCTCTTCACAGATCTTCTTGAAGATTTCACGCATCTCACTGTATCACGATTTGAGTTTTTGCCCCCACTCTGCATCAAAGTTGATTTCTGCTGGTATAATTGAGTCAGTAGGAATTATATGATCTTCTTGGACGGTGTAGAGCTTCTGTTCTCTTGCAGTCTCTTCTTCTAGCACGGGTAGCTCGTGAGAAAAAGGAAATACTTTTTCAAATGCATTGTCTCGCACTTGAGATATTTTGTGCGTGAGGTGGTCACTGCTGCTGCTCTGGTAGCCTGCGCAATTGAAGTTGTGGCGGCTAGGGCAGTTGAATGTTTTGCCCGGTGGTGAGCCTCACATTTTGTCTTAATGACTTCTTTGGTCTCGGTAAGTTTTTCCATTTGAGTAGGACGGTCTTCGGATGTATCAACAACGTCATCGAATGATGATGGAACCGGGGCTTGGTTCATCATCAAAGTTAAATGTTTGTGAGCATCTTTGAAACTTGACGGACTCGTCTGTTTGAAGAACATCCTCGGATGGGTCATTGTGATGTGCAACGGGGTGGACTCAACTTCATCTTTAGATCCCGAAATGATATATCGGGGTTGTCTTGGGAATCATGAAGTGCACTAATCTTCTTTTGATTCTTCAATGTGAACAAGGGGGATGTTCGCATTTCTTTCTCTTTACCAGGAAGTCTCAACCTCCTCGGGCCTTCAATACCTTTAGAGTCTCAATTGCGGAAAGACCTTCTACATTCCCTTCGACGAAGACCACGGCTATCTTAGGGTCTTGGACCATGGCATACGAAGGAGTCTCAACCCCCCTTGGATTGCACTTTCGGTGCCTGCAGTATTAACTCCCGGGGCATTTCCATCGTGTGCCTGATTTGCATCGCAGTGTCCTCGACTGCAAAGTTGTTGGCACTTCACCGGGACAAACTCAACCGTCCGAGCTTTATTCGATAACCTCTTTGTTGTTCTTTTTCTTTCTCTTTTCTCTTCGACTCTTTCCTTCATTGTGGAGTAATCTGCGACAGCATCCTCCGACCTAGCTGCGGTGGAGTGAGTTTCCCCCCTCGGTGGCGCACCGAGTGAGTGGCGATGGTGGGGTCACTCGCTCTAGACTCCAGGTTGTTTCCATTGAGTGTTCAGCCGTGGGGGCAGGTGGTAAGACACCTTCAACAGGGGTTGGCTCAACTTGGGTGCCCAAGTTCCCAGTTTCATTTCCAAGTCCCTTGGACCCATCTTCTGAGTGTGTTGGGGATGTGGTCGCAACAATAACTGTGGTAATTTGCTGCACCATTCCCAATGGGTCTATTTCCAGGAGAGATTTTGAGGACTCTCCAAGTCCTTCCATCAATATTTGCTCGTTCATTAGCCTTTGGATTCCTTAGAGCTTCTTTGTATTTCGACTTTTCTTATGCGGCGGGATCCAAGTCTTCATCACTTTCGGAGAACATATCAAAATAAAGGTGAGAGTGGTCTAGAGTCCCAATGAAAGGACATATGTTTTCTTTCTCCAGTGCACGGGCTTGCTCTTCAGCTTTGTCTTTCTCATCCGCCTTTATGATACGGAGGATGTCCATGCAATTCTCCTCATCAAGAGCCTGTCGTGCAGTGGTAATCCCTAGAAATTGCATTAACTCTCATTCCTCCGCAATAAACTCAGGGCGTTCAAACTGCACCCTGGAGTTTCTTAGCTTCTATGCCATCCATTCACGCAGACCCGGGCTTAATATCTGGATATACGGGTGAGTACATGATGACATCATTATCATCATCATCTTGTTCTTATCCTTCCACCGGGAGTGGATGGTAGAATACCTTCGTTCTTCGCCTTGGCGAAAGATCGGGGCATGTGGAGACACGACTCTCTCATCAGGAGATTCTGTTGTCTCTGCTGCCTTTTCTTCCTTAGTTGTTCTATCCATAGCTGGGTCTTCTATCGCTATATCGACCGCCCTCGGCCAGAGATTTGTTTCATCAACAACACGGAGATTGCACTTCTTCATCGATCTCGAGAGATTTTTCTCGGTGAGTGGCGGACTCAGTTGCCTTCTCAAGCTCTGAAAGCTTAGAGATTCTCTTTTTTCTTTTTGTCCATACCAGAGGAATTGCTGGTTCGGGTTCCTCTTCTTCAGGTTCTTGGGCGGCAGGGGATGGAGCATCTTCCTTTGACTGAGAAGCCGCTTTCTCAAGGCTTGGCGATCTATTCTTTCGATGGCCGAGGAGAAGGTATTTGGGCTTCCTTCTCTGCCTCGGCTGCGTAGGTTGGAGACACGGCTGCTCGGGCATGTGACTCGGTTGTTGGGGCAGGGGATTCCATTGACTTTGCTGCAGGGGCAGCTTTCTTCTTTGGAGGGGAGCAACAATTGTTTCCTCTGGTGGTGATTCCCCCTCACTGGTGTCCGCCCTCTCCGCATGGGCTCTCTTCTGGGCTCCAGAAAGGTTAGCCCTAAACATCTTTTTGTTTACATGGAAAAGCTTTCCATGCTGAAGGGGAATGCCCTTCACTTCCATCAAGTGGCCAATAACTAGGCCATATCCGAGTGATCCTCCAAAGGATCCATCATCCTTGAATGATTTATTTGCAACGTTTTAGCAGAGTCTGCTGTATATGAACTCAGCCCAGTTAACTTTCTTCCCTTGCACGATCGCAACCATGACGATCAACTTAGTCTTTGACAATTGATTGAAACTGCCAAACTTCATATCCACGCATTTTGAGACTACATCCATTAGCTTGTGATAGTCGTCCTTAAGCAATTTCTTGTCAATTGTGTAGACTACCTTTGCAGCACACTCGGGTTTGGCTACTTCTTTCCATGCAGCAGCCAATTCCACATCAGCTTCGTATATTTTCGGCATACTCTCAGACGGTAATAACCAGTGCTCCGCAAGGTCTTTAGCAATGATCATGATGTCCTTGTGGTGGACGAAGGGCTTAATCCCTTTGTCCTGCACCTCTGCAATCACATAAAATAGCGCCACCTCTTCCAGGAAGGTGTGCAAGTATTCTATCGTCAAAAAGGCTTTAAGCCCAGATTTTTCCAACATATCCGTGATTTTCTTCACAAGGGTTGCATCCGAACCCTGCTTAATCATGCCATCGAAATCCACTGAGGAACCTGTGTGGATTTGCTTTGATAACTTGACAAAATCAGTCTTTGGTGCCATTTCTAGAAGATTGTACCGATTAAATCTTGATGAACTTGCTTTGAGAACAGGTAGGGTTTTTGAGAGAAAAGGGACTTGCTTTCGAATACATGAAGATGAACAGTTTTTAAGTGTGAGAGAGAAAACTGAAAGAATGAGTATATTTTTTTTTTTTGAGGAAGAAAGAATGAGTATATAAGGGTTATGAAAGGGCGAGTTTTTGGTTTTTGAATTTTGATCGAGATCAACGGCTCAGATTTAGCACGCCACATTGCATTTAATTTCTCGCATTTAATGCGGCAGCATTTATATCCAATCATATGCGTACTGTGCAACTATTGACTGTACTCGTCATTATTATGCTGACGTCATCCTTAAAAACATTCCTGCTCATTAAAAATGACTGTATTTTTGTCACTTAGCTCATAAATGATTCAACTTACTCAACAGATGACTAAACTTTTCTTCTTTCTTTTCATATAGTGACTCAGCTGTCAGCTAACTCAATATAGCTGACTTTCCGATACGGCTGGTTCACTTGGTTGATTCATGAATTTTATTCTATTTTCATCTTTTTACGCTCCATCTTTTCTCATTGAGTCTTCTGAGTGTCAGCTAAGCTCAGTTAACCCTAGCTCATGCTTAAGCTCTTCAAATCTTGATTCACATAGGGGTTTGGCTGAATATGTTAGCTAACTGTTTATCAGTTGAGATATTTTCCAAAGTGATGTCTTTATTTTCAACATGATCTCTTATAAAATGATATATGACATCAATGTGCTTTGTTCTTTAATGCAACACAAGATTCTGAGTGATTGCAATAGCACTTGTCTTATCACACATAATTGGAATCTCTTTTTCTTCAATTTCATAATCTCTCAGCTGTTGTCTCATCCATAAGACTTGGGCACAACAACTGCCCGCAGCTATGTACTCTGCTTCAGCTATGTATGTGTCTATTGAATTTTGGTCCTTGCTAAACCAGGAAACCAATTTGTTTCCAAGCATTTAACAAGTTCCTGAAGTACTTTTTCTGTCAACTCTACATCCAGCATAAAGTCTGAATAACCAATAAGCTTGAATCCACCTTCCTTTGGATACAATAAGCCAACTTCTTGGCATCCCTTCAAATATATTAGGATTCTCTTAGCTGCAGTCATATGGCTTTCTTTTGGAGCAGATTGGAATCTTGCGCATACACCTACTGCAAAGGTGATGTTTGGCCTGCTTGCAGTTAAATAGAGCAGTGATCCAATAAGTGCTCTGTATCTTGTTTGATCCACAGGCTTGCCATCTGCATCCATGTCCATCTTGACTGATGTGTTCATTGGTATTTTCACAGAAGACTTCTCTTCCATACCAAATTTCTTCATTAAATCTCTAGTGTACTTTGTTTGACTTATGAAGGTTCCAACCTTCAGCTGTTAAACTTGAAGTCCTAAGAAGAATGTCAACTCTCCCATCATGCTCATTTCAAATTTATTTTGCATAAGGTTTGAGAACTTATCACACAACTCTTTGTTTCTGGATCCAAAAATGATATCATCCACATATATTTGAACAAGCAGTATACTCTCCCCATATTAAATTCTGAAGAGTGTTCTGTCCACTTTGCCTTTGGTGAATCCATTATCTGTCAGAAATTGAGATAATATATCATACCATGCTCTAGGTGCTTGTTTCAATCCATACAGAGCTTTATTGAGCTTGTACAACTTATCTCCAATGGTCTTCTGCTCAAAGCCTGGAGGTTGCTCAACATAGACTTCTTCTTCCAACAATTCATTTAAAAATGCACTTTTCACATCCATTTGATATACAATGAAGTTCTTGTGTGCAACAAAGGCAAGAAACATCCTTATTGCTTATAGTGTTGAAACAGGAGCAAATGTTTCATCAAAATCTATTCCTTCTTCTTGGCAATACCCTTTGGCTACCAGTCTTGATTTGTTTCTTACCACATAACCTTCTTCATTCATCTTGTTTCTGAATACCCATTTTGTGCCAATAACATTTTGATGGGTTGGTCTTTGCACCAATTCCCATACCTTGTTCCTTTCAAACTGATTCAGTTCTTCTTGCATGGCTTGAATCTAATGTGTGTCATCCAATGCATGGGACACATCTTTTGGCTTTATTTGGGAAATAAAACAAGTGAACATTGGTTGTTATTGAGCTCTGAATCTGGTTCTTATACTATCTCTCACATATCCAATGACTAGCTCTGGTGGATGGTCTCTCAGCCATCTCACATCAGGTTGAAGTAAATCAGTTGGGTTCAGTCGTCTTGCAGCTTTGTTATCTTGAGCAGCTCTTTCATTATCATTCAACTGCAGATTTTCCAGCTGTCTTTGAGACTCAGCCGTCTCATCTTCATCTTGATTGATTGCTCAAGCTTCAGCTTCAACAAAGGGTCTCTTCTGCATAGTTGGTTGATTCAGCTTATCAGCCAACTCTTCAATATCTTCTCCATTCACATTAGGTTCATCAAAAACCACATGAATAGATTCTTCTGTGACCATAGTCCTCTTGTTCAGCACTCTATAGGCTTTACTTTCAGCTGAGTATCCCAATAAGATACCTTCATCAGCATTTACATCCAAATATTCTAAAGTACCCAACATTTGGCTTTCTCCCTGTCCAAATTTCATAGGAAGTCTTTGTTAGTTGTCTATTAATCATGCATCTACTTTGAGTATAGCATGCAGTGTTTATGGCTTCAGTCCAAAATCTTTTAGGCAGTCCAGCTTTAGCTAACATGGTCCTTGCAGCTTCTTTGAGAGTTTTGTTTCTTCTTTCTGCTACTCCATTCTGCTGTGGAGTCCTTGCTGCAGATAATTCATGAGCAATACCATTTTCAACTCAATACTGAGTTATTATCCCATTGACAAACTCGGTTCCTCTATCAGACCTTATCTTTATAATGGTTTGACTCTTCTCATTTTGAACTCTTCTCATTAGCTGAGGTAACTTTTGTAAGGTTTCCTTCTTTTTTACACATAAAGATTGTCCATGTATATCTGAATAATCATCCACCACCACTAAAGTGTATTTTTCCACTTATGCTGGTGGCTCAACTAGACCAAATAAATCCATATGCAACAGATGCAATATTCTTGTTGAAGATGGACTAGACTTCTCCTTGAATGATAATTTGATCTGCTTTCCCATCGGCATGCATCACAAACACTTTCCTTCTTGTACATCGAGTCCAGCGGTCCTTCTACAAGATGACTCCTTGCAAGCTTGTTAATTGTCTTGAAATTCGGATGACTCGACTTTTTGTGCCACAACCAACTTAATTCGGATGTACTCTTTGCTAATGAGACAAGTGCTTGGTGTGGCACTTTCGACCGATCCTTGCAAAGACTATTTCATTTGATTGATGTCTTTAATTTGGCACACTCCCATATTGAATCCAATATTATATCCCTTGTCACGAGTTGGTTGATGCTTAACAGGTTGAAGTTGAGGCCTTCAACATATGCAACATCTGTGATTTCTAATCCATTTTTCTTGATGGATCCAGTGCCTCTTATTTCCCCTGGAGATTCATTTCCTCCAAATATGACTTTTGCGCCTCTAATCTCCTTGACTTTTGACGCTTTTTTCTCATTTCTGTCATGTATGGGAAACGACCACTATCCATGTACCAGGTTCATTGGCACTCAGTTGTTCCTTGAACCTCATCTTCTTGGTCAGGTTGATCTTGTTCTTTAGCCATTAGACAGATCATTGCTTCTTCTTCAGAATCACTTGAGTAGTCAACTTCACTACTCTCTGAGTCTACTACTTCTTTTGATTTATTGTCTCAAAGAGTTTAGCTTGACCAACATAGCCCTTTTCTTTTCTTATCTTCTTTCTCTGAAGACTTTTCTTTCTTCTTCATTCCTGTTTTGTCAACTACAGGATATGGACAGTCAATAGAAAAGTGTCCTGGTTGTCTACAGTTCCAACACAGGTTCTCAGCTCTTTGATCATCTTTTTACGTTCTTGGGTTATCAGCTCTCTGATATTCAACCTTTTGATGCTCAGCTCTCTTGGGTGGCCTATCTTCGCTTGATTTGGAGGGAGCTGAATATCTCCTGGAGGATTCACCCTTGTTTATTTTATAGTTCTTATTGAAGAACTTGTTGAATCTTTTAACCATCAAGGCAATTTCCTCCTGGTCAATGGCTTCTTTGACCTTAGCTCTCTTCCCATCCTTGACTATAAGTGCAGTTGTTTAGGGTACAGTTGTCTCCTCTTGATCTTTTCTTCTCAGTTCAAATTCATAAGCTTTGAGATCTGAGAATAACTCATGATTAGATGTTTTTGATAGGTCCATTGAGGGCCTTAGAGCCATAGTCTTCATTTCCCATTCAGCTGGGAGGCTCCTTAGAATATTCATACACATCTCCTTTTGTGTGTATTCCTTTCCAAGTGCTGAGAGCTCATTTGTGATTTCAGTGAATCTAGCATCCCCAGCTGATCCATTGTCTAACCTGCAAGCATTTTAAAGTTTTCAAACTTTTGAACAACAACAGATAATTTGTTTTCTTTAATTTGCTCTGGTCCTTCACAAATTAAAGTTAGTTTATCCCAAATTTGTTTTGTTGTTTTGCATGACTTGACTTTATTGAACATTGCTTTATCCAGAGTCTTGTAAAGAATATCCTTGGCCACATTGTCCAAGTTGTATCTCTTTCTGTCATCATTTGTCCATTCAGTCCTTGGTTGTTCAACTAAGGCTGGTCTTGCCTCAGCCACAACTTATTCTCCTTCAGCTGCAGCTACTCTCCTCGCGGCTGTGTTTACTATCAATATTTGCAGTGGCCCATCCTCTATCACTAGACACATTTCGTCATGTAAAGCAGATAGATAAGCTTGCATACAAATTTTCCAATCCTCAAACTCCTCAATGGTGAACATAGGAATGCGTGTCAAATTTGCTTCCATGATAGTAACTTTGCTGAATAAAAGTAGCTTTTGAAAAAGCAAATGTTAAAAATTTCTTTGAAATATTGGAGATCTAGTTTAGTAACCAGTGCGGAAGGCTCAATGAACCAACCGCTCTGATGCCACTTGTAGGTCCCAAGGGGTGTGAGTAAGGTTTAGAAGGGGGGGTTGAATAAACCTTACCAACTTTTCGATTTTAGTCCTTTTAAAATATTACAGAGTTAATTACACAACTAAGTCCTTAAGGGACAACTAAGTTAGTTAATCAGCAGAGTTAGCCACTCAACAGACTCGAAAGAGCTATTGATAGATTAACTCAGCAGTTTAGACTAAACCATAACTTGACTGTGATAAGATTTTCAACGGAAGACTTAACACCCTTGAATTTGATTTAACTTTATTTTAACACTTGGTTTTAGCACTTTGTTAATTATCAGTTGGGTAGCAAATTATCAACAGATATGAAATGAGTGTGCAGAAGTAAAATGCTAAAATGTAAATGAGACAATAATTTATAGAGGTTCGAAGATGGGGTAATTCTTCTACTCCTCTCTTCTCCAACTCCTGGAGGAATCCACTAAGTAATGATCAATTCACAAAGTTGTTATCAGTCCAGATACAAGTCTTGATCACACAACTGACTTGCTCCTTTGGGACTCAGTCTGGAGATGCCTTGATCACGCAGCTAGCTTCTCGTCCGACTCAGCTTCTTCATAAGGCAGCAGCCTTGTTACTTCAGCTTACTTTCTCAAGCTTCTTGGATTTGATCACGACGTCCTCCAATAACTTGAGATTGGTTCAACCTTGAACCTTTATACAATCCTCCTTGGAAAGTAGACCCCTTTTGATTCATAAAAATTTCCTCTTCAATAGTTTGAAGTTATCTTTCCTTCACAACTTAGTGTTGGATCGATTTCCTTCGAGATTTAGACTTGAGGATTTTGCTTGAATAACTTGAGAATATTTTGCAGGTTACAGTATAAATATTGCTTGTTATCTCAGGTGTGCTAGGTTCAGGTAACCTTTTCTCAAAGTGATTCATCAGCCTTTTATAGTGCACATTCAAAAATCTGCCCGTTGAAGAGATAGGTTGATTTTCAAAAGTCACTTGTGTTCGTTGGCTTGTCTTTTCTTGGTCTTCAATCTTGAGATGTAGGCCTTTCCTCGTATTAAATGAATGTTCAACTTTTCAGAATCTAACATGAGGTGCAGTGCTTCCCATTAGTTTATTCCTTTTGCACGCTTCTGGGACTGAGCACTTCAAGACATGGCAGCATGGAAGTATTACTTATTTAAGTAATGTTCTTGACTTTTGTGCAACAGATTCTTTTCAGTTAACTCCTCTTGCAGCTTCCTTTTCCCTAGGTGACTTGAGTCTGCTCCAATGATTGAAAGACTCATCTGTCACTTCAACTTGACTTGGCTTCTTGGATTGACATAACTGACTCTTCTCAGAGCTGTCTCACAGCCGATACTCCTTCAGTCAAGTCCTTGGTCTTCTTTCTTGGCCATACTCAGCTGTTCCTCAGCGGAGTCTTCACTTCACATCTTCATTTGACTTCTGGTATTTCTAGGCATAGCTGACTGGACTCAGCTTATACAGCCCTATCTATTACAATAAGAATTACAAGGAAAATGGAGTGCCAACTTTCTAGTCTAAGTTTTACATGGCATTCATCAAAATCTAAACAATAAATTTACCAACAATAATACATTTTAGAGAGAGAATATCTAGATAGAGCTGGTGTATGTATATGTGTGTATTTTCGAGAGAGACAGAGAGAGAGCCCGAGAGGGAGAGAGATAATAGAAGTGGAAATTCGATTTTGTTTGGATATGGGGCTCTGTCTTACGGATTTAGACCCGTGAGACAGTCTCATATAAGTTTTTCTCTTTTTTTAGTGGCTCAGATGAGAGACAAAAGAAAACATTAATTACTTAATTAATTCAATCACATTAAGAGTATTCTCGTAAAAACATCTTTAATAGACAATTGTCCATGAAAAAATCAACCATATATATTAAAATAGAAAACAAAGTTGACACATGTCATCACCTCATTAATTTTGACATGTGTCAACTCCTCATTTTCTCAATTCCACATGTCTACCTTATAATTATTCATATGGCATTCCTATCTACAAATTATAGGTAAATTGATAATATATTTTAGAATATAAAAGATTACAAATTTAAAAGATAATAACAACTTTAACAGATACGAAGTAATCTAAATATCAAAGATTTATCTACGCTATTATTTAAAACTATTATCTTTCAAAAATATATTTAGTTTATATGCACCTTTTAATTTCCGATTTATGCTAACTCCAACATATATTCACATTTAAAACTATTATCTTTCAAATTACTCTTACTAAATCCAAGTTTGACCCACTAACCAATTATATTCACAATTAAATATATAATTCAATCCAATTTATCGTAAAATTAAATAAGCTCATCATATATATAAATGAGCCTACCCAAACAATTAAAATTAAAATAAACCAATTTTTTCAATTATCTATTTGAGACCGGATAGTGATTATACTACATGATTCTATTAAATTATCTTTAATTTTTTCAACAAATTCGAGAAATGCATCAAGGAATCTAACAACTAATAGAAACTGGGGTATGCCATACATTTAAAAATATTATCTTTCAAATATATATTTGGTTTATATGCACCTTTTAGTTTATGATTTTTTGCTACTACGGGATTCAAATCTCAACTCTAAATGATAAACTATAAATACCAAAATAAAGTAATTTCTCACAACCTCAACTCAAATAGATAAAATATAATTCCAAATATAAAGGATTTTATCACAATCTCACGGTCAACTTTATGCAACCATATCGAAAGTTAAGTGCATAAGGGCTTTGAAAATTCTTTGTTGCGACAAAGATGGCACACTTGGAAATATAACAAATAATAAAGTTTACAAAGAAGTTTTTCAAAATTTAAAGTTAACTATTTGTATGATAGTCTTCTAATTTTTTAAATTCTTTTTTAATATTTCTAATTAGTATTTTGGATCTCCTATAATTATTGCAAATAAATATATGACACTAAAATTATAGTTTGGACAAATCCCGTGTAATTTGGTGCAATAATTATAGGAGATCCATAATTGGGACACTAAAATTTTAATTTTGAACAAATCCCGTGTAATGTGTGACGCTAAATTTTAATTATTACAAATATAATTTTTGACTTATCTTGATAAGATATTGAAGTGATCATTATCTCTTTTATAAATACCAAATTTTATGATTAAAGAGATAGATAAATATCAAACATTGACTGACCAATTAAATCAAGTCTTGGCATCTCATGGTTCATCCAAGAACCCCTCTCCTATAAGCATAAATAACGATCATTCTCAAGGAATTAAATTACAATTTGAAGCAAAGAAATCCAAGCAATAAAGGCGGTTGAGGAAATTCTCTAAACTGTAGAAGATCAAATTCAAGGAGATCCACGGTGTTCAATGCAAAATTCAAGGCGTTTATCACGGATTCAACTCAAGTCCAACATTTGATTCGGGAATAAGCTATTAGCCCTTAAGCTAACGTTATTGAAGTTCAAGTCCATCTTAGTGGAAGATTAAAATGACAGTTCTACTAAGACGTTCTCATATCCAAGTCAAGTATCGTTAAATGTTTCACGTTTTATTCGAGATTAAGCTTTCAAGCTCTCAAATTGCTGAATTTATCTCCAAAATCTCAAATTCCGAATGTGATATTCTTAAAGAAAAGAATTAGAGGATTTTTTTAGAGATTGTAACTTATATTTTTTATTTTGATTAATATAAATTCAATTTGTACAATTTTTCTTATTTGTTAATTTGCAGACAATAAATATTTGTGCTACAAATTTTTAGCACGCCCGGTAGGACAATCTTTCCCTCTCGTCTCTTCTCTTAAAATAAAGTTTATATATCAATGAAGATGGACAACCATTCCAAGTCCACAAATGTCGATCTTTCAATATCGAACTATGAAGCCACTGCTCCAAAATACAAGCATAAGGGGGCAAGGGAAGATGGCAAGTCATCGAACCACAAAGTTAATTCTCCAACAAACGATGGGGCATGGAAACAAGATGGAAAATATGGAGATGCAAGTAAAGAATCATTGGACCTGGTCGGCATGCTTGCACCTTCTACAAGCTCACACTTTGAAAAAATAGCAATCATGGTGGTCCAAACTACTTCACTCGAAGAGCAACTTGCAAGTTTGACGAGGGTTATAGAAGGACTCGCAAAACATGTCCAATACCTAGACTCCCAAATCATGAATTTGATGAACAAAGTAGATAATGTTGATAAAAGCCATGTGATGGGCAAACAAGTTGAAGCACATGATGTAGTCGAGACATCCATGAGGCAACTACCAAACGAAAAAGAGAAACCTCCCGCAAAGAAGGTGCAAGTCTCGTCTAATGGTCTGATTCTTGTTGAACAACTCAACCATTTCATTATGGGGACTATTAAAGACAAGTTTGATGAAAATCATCCCTAATTTACACCAAGCCGTACACACAAAGAACTGACAACTTGAAGATGTCTGCTGGTTATCAACCCCCAAAGTTTCAACAATTTGATGGCAATGGCAATTCAAAGCAACATGTGGCTCACTTCATTGAAACATGCAATGATGATGGGACTTATGGAGATCACTTGGTGAAGCAATTCTTCTGATCCTTTAAGGTAAGTGCGTTTGATTAGTACACCGACTTGGGGACAAATTCAATAGACAATTGGGAGAAGTTGGAACAAGATTTTCTCAATCGTTTCTATAGCACACGATGAACTGTTAGCATGACTGAACTTACATATTCACGTCAGTGGAGGGAAGAGTATGTCATTGACTACATCAATAGTTGGAGGGACATAAGCCTCAACTGCAAAGATCAATTTGTCTGATGCTTCAGCAATTGAAATGTGCATCCAAGGAATGCATTGGATCCTATGCTACATACTTCAAGGAATAAAGCCAACAACTTTTGAAGAATTAGCAACTCGAGCACATGCCACTGATATAAGTTTGAATTTTGACCAACAGTAATGCCCCAGTGATGTTAGTGATGATGACGATGAAGAAAAATAAGTGGAGTCATCTTAAAGCTTCTAGATATAAACATAAACTATCTAGAATTATCAAACTAAATTATGTTCCAATGTTGCTTCATAAGAGGATAAAATGTCAATAATGCTCCTTGATAAGAGCATAAACTATTAACCCCACTCTTTGACATGAGTATAAAAGGTCTATATCTCAAATTCAAACATCTACTTGGTATTAGTATAAACTATCAATATATCTCAAATTCAAAATAGTACTCCTTGATACGAGTGTAAACTATCAATATATCCCAAGTTCAAATGTGTACTCCTTGATACGAGTATAAACTATCAATATATCCCAAGTTCAAATGAAGACTCCTTGATATCAGAATAAACTATCTATAAATTCAAGAACTTCTTGATATGAGTTTAAACTATCTCTATGTTCCAAGTCAAGAAAAATGTTGTGAGTAAATCATCGGATGAAAGAATTGGAGACTCGTTCACTTTAGCATTCGTTGAAACAAATGCACGCGAACAAGTCTCGAGGGGGCATTTGTAGATATATAAAAATTATGGCCAATTGATCATTGCCAAGTGTAAAATCTCAATCCTTGGAGATCAATACATATCTTGATAGTTATCTCAAATCCTTGGAGATTTTGACTTATTTTGATAAGATATTGAACTGATCATTGTCTCTTTTATAAACATCAAATCTTATGACTAAAGAGATAGATAAATATCAAATATTGATAGACCAATTAAATCAAGTCTTCGCATTCCATGGTTTATCGAAGAACCTCTCTCCGACAAGTATAAATAAAGGTCATTCTCAAGAAATCAAATCACAATTCGCAGAAAAGAAATCTAAGCAAAAAAGGCGGTGTAGAAAATTCTCTCAACTATTGAAGATCAAATTTAAAGAGTCCATAGTGTTCAAGGTGAAATTCAAGGTATTCATCGCGAATTCAACTCAAGTCGAACATATTATTTGGGAATAAGCTATCAAGCCTTCGATCTAACGTTATTGAAGTTCAAGTTCATCATGGAAGAAGATCTAAGTGACAGTTCTACCAAGAAGTTCTCATATTCAAGTCAAGTATCGTCAAATATTTCGCATTTGATTCGAGATTAAGCTTTCAAGCCCTCGAATTAATGTTATTCAACTTCAAATTCAAGTTCGGAGAAGATCAAGCTGAAGAGTTCATCTCCGAAATCTCAAATTTCGAATGTGATGTTCTTGAACAAAAGAATCTGGGGATATTTTAGAGATTGCAACTTATATTTTTTATTTTGATTAATATAAATTCAATTTGTATAATTTTTCTTGTTTGTTAATTTGCAGACAGTAAAAATTTGTGTTACAAAAATCGAACACATGCTAAATTATTGAATTAAAGGATGATATGAGGAATGCTAAATATATCAACCTCCTAAAATTTAGTTATAAACTAACAATAGATCGATTACAAAACCATATAAATAGGCAAAGAGTTTCGATCCTCTATTCCATAGTGTGTGTTTCATCTCATAATCCAAGTATCCTAAATTAGGGGTGATAAATTGTGTAATCGTGTCGTGTTTCATGTCGACACGATAACAACATGACATGATTTGATACAATAATTCAAAACAAAACGAAAATTGATTAACATGTACGATAGCTAATTACACGTTATTACACGATAATACAAAATATAAACATACAAAATATCACGTTATCATATCACTATCAGGTCAACGTGTCATTATATTGTTACTATCGTGTCACTAACAGACAAATGTGTCATTATCGTATTCTTATCGTGTCGATATGATAAGGACACGAACACAATAAAGTTAAATACTAGCTCATTATTTTCGTATCGTTTTCGTGTCGTGCCAAGAGTTGTCACTCCTAACCTAAATACACACAAGTATTAATTAATGGCGTCATCAAGATACTTGGCGAGTAGGGATAATATAAATTTTGTACACGTGATGGTACATAGTTTGGACTAGAAATTTTTGTGCCAATAAATGGTTGCATTATTTTGTCTATTTTCTCACATTTAAATTTTTTGAATTAATGGAAGAATGGAAGAAAACAACTCTATATAATATATAAAATTAAGATAGTCTCCAAAAATGAAAATTTCCCGCCAAAAGTCTATTGCCAAATATGGTAAGTATTGTTGAGTAATTAGGTAACATGCATTCTATAATTTCTACTTATTTCAGCCTCTTCGCGTTTTCAATGCATCTTAATTAAATAAAATTCAACTGTCTTCATGGGAAATAGTTGCAATCAATTTCAAGACAATGGCATCCGAAAAAAATGAATAATACAACAGTTGAATAAATACAGCCTAAATCATAAATCTTGCACCTAAATCGAATACATAAAATTAAATACACATCTTATATAGCCAAAATTGCATACACCGAGTCTAACAAATTTAATATGTAAAAATTATTCAAAAAACAGAGAAAAGAATATAAATATTCTTAGACAGCTAAACCTTAATCCCTTTTCTATAAATTAATATGCATCATCACTGTTCAAAACACAACAACTTTGCTACTAATTAAACACTCAAAAATTCTCCAACATGGCACCATTGTCAATGCTCTTGGAATTGAGGATTCAACTGGTTCAAGAATACAATTTACCTGCATAGGGGAAAGAACAAGAGTTTTTAGCTTACTATATAAGTATGTTTAGTTGTTTTCTTTTAGTTTTTTAATGTTCCCTTGCATTTTTTTTTTTTCGTTCTCCTTTCAAGTTTTATTCTTATCAATTGCTATTAGTTCTCTGATAGCCTTTTTCAGTAATTAGTTATTTATTCATGTTTTAATTATTAATGTCTATAATTCATATATCATGACATAGGCTATGTTTTAATTGTTTTATTGTAATGTGCACTTAACTACTATTTGTTTTTTAGTTCTATTTATTTCATATGTTTTTCAGTTTAGTAAATATTGTTTTCTAAGTCTGGATTTTTTTAGCTCTAATGTCAATTATTATATAATGCTTATATCATGAAGATAATTTTTGGTTGATTTTGTAGTTCTGATTTTTAAAGTTTAGTGGCTTTTTTTTCCATGTTCTGAGACACAACGTTATTCTTTTATAACTCTTATTTTTCAATAAGAATTTTCTTTTATGTATTTCGAGTTTTGAATGGAAGACAGGGTAATGAATTTTAGAACATCCGAATTTGTTTATTCCGCATTTTTAATAATTTACAAAAATAAAACAATAAAAACTCAATGACCAAGACAGATCATAGCCAAATTTTTAATGTAGTTTGAACATGATTATATAAACTCATGCCTAATTGTTTTTTAACAATCTGAAACACAGTTATTTATGCAAAAAACATTCTCATTTCACAAAGGTTAACTACCCACAAAGAAATTAAGAAAGAGAAGAAAATGAAAGAAAGTGTTTACCTACATAGTCTGCACAGGGTGGGCTTTCGAGTCTGCTTGACAAAGCCACAAGGACAGAATCAGAATATCTAATAATATTAGCTTTAAAAAATAACCCAAAATAAAAAGCTATAAAAAATCTTATATTAACACATGATATACCAAGTATAATGTTCATCAGTAAAACCGAAAAAAAACAATCGAAACTTTAGGACTCTGTATATTTCAACATAAATCTTACAATATAATTATATAATACTATAGAAGCAGATAAAAGACTTATACAGAGAAAATGATATAGATTTTGTTCGGACTGTGAAAAAAGAAAACTGAGGCACTCTGTAGATCAAGAAGATTAACGACAGAGTCCATAGAATGAGTGGCGGAAGTTTTGGAAAGTAAAATTCTTTTCCGGTAGGGTTTTTTAAACTTACTGTCTTTTTTTTTATTTAATTTTGTCTCGATTCTTAAGATATGTAAAAGGACAACATAATTTTGTATTTTTGAGGTTCTAACGTAAATAGGCCTTGGGATGAAAACGGGTCAGGTCTGGGACGGGTTTGGCCAAACCCAGGACTAGGGGTGTAAAAGAAGCGAATCTTTTTAATTCGATTCGGTATTCAAATTCGTATATTAACATTCGATTTTGAAAAATTAGAATACCAATCCAAATTATAAGAATATTTGTTTACATTCGTATATTAAGCGAATTCGAATATGAATATCATAATATTCGATTCGAGTATTCGAAAGAATATCCGAATAATATATAGATGTTTATACAAATATATATATATATATATATATAGGATATGGATCAAATAGGTCCTCCTACTTGGGGTGAGTCCATGGGGACACATTCAAACCATAGATCAACAATTTTGGGTGGTCCAGATTTTTAGGGCTTTTTTATGTTTATTTTTTTGTTTCAACAATTAAAAAGGGTAGGGTGGTAATTTGACACTTTAGAATCAGTTACTAAGATTTCATTCCCTCTTTCACGTGATTTGACCCACTCTTCACGCACACTCTCTTTCCTTTTTGCCAGCGTTTCGTTTCAAAAAAATTCTCTGTTGCTTATGTAGTATAGGGTTGTTGCTTATGACTTGCTTATGTAGTTAATATATCTGTGATGCATGTATAGTGTATATTCATTGCTTATGTAGTATAGACTTATCGCTTATGTAGTATGAGTTTGTTGCTTATGACTTGCTTATGTAGTTAATGTATTCGTGGTGCATACGTAGTGTATATTCGTTGCTTATGTAATATAGACTTGTTGCTTATGTAGTATGAGTTTGTTGCTTATGACTTGCTTATGTAGTTAATGTATCTGTGGTGCATACATAGTGTATATTCGTTGCTTATGTAGTATAGATTTGTTGCTTATGTAGTATGGGTTTGTTGCTATGACATGCTTATGTAGTTGATGTATTCGTGGTGCATACGTAGTATATATTTGTTGCTTATGTAATATCGGATTATTGCTTATGTAGTATGGATTTGTTGCTTATGACTTGCTTATGTAGTTAATGATATATAAACCATGACACATCTACACAAGCAACAAATTACATCTTCATAAGCAAACTTCGAATTGAAGTCAAGCTCTAGCAACTATGGCAAATTGTCTGCAACATTTTTCACACAATAGTGCGTTGAAGAAGAATGATGAATGATTTCACAGTAGTGCGTTGAAGAAGAAGAAAGATGAGATTTGTTCACGTTGAATTTGACGTGAGATTTGCATAGATTGTGTGATCATAATGTGAACAGAATCCCATTAATATTGGGTAATTTTGTAGGATGACTATTTTATCCCTTGCTCTAATTACCAATATTTAATATGAATTTTTAGCTCTAAAATCACAACCATTGAAAAATCTAGATATGTGGCTAGGATTGGTCCCTATGGACTTACCTTAAGAAGTGGTCTCATATAACCCTCTCCCTATATATATATATATATATATATATATATATATATATATATATTCATGCCAATCACTCGTAAAAATTTATCATGTGCAGGTTTTTCTTTAAACTAATAATAATATAGTGGGTCTTTATTTAGAGTTATAGATTTATTAGGGCAGTTAAAAAAAGGTAAATATAGGGTTTTTAAAACAAATACAAAAAAATATCATATAACCCTAATCCCTATTAGTTTATTTCGCTAATGACTCTAATTGAAGAACCAAACAAAACAAACGCAGAAGAAAAAAAAGCAGCCGTCAGTTTGAGTCTCAATTAATTGGTAATTGTCATTCTTCTGAAATTCTTTAGACAATTTTAAATTGTTATGCCGATCGGCGATTTGGTTTTTGTCAGCCATAATAGATCGAAATAAAGATGAGCTTGGGTTTTGCCGGCGGCATTCTCGAAATCCTAATTCTCTCACACGTGGCCTACTCCACCATCCAGTATAGGTCTTTACTCAAAATCACCGATGAGCAGTTTTTGGGTTCCCCTATCAATGTAGTGCTGGAGTTGATAGCAAGAATGGATTTTACGATCTTTAATCATCGTGGAAAGGCATTTCGCCATTTCCATTGAACATGGATTTGAAGTTTAAGTGATTTTATAGAACTGTTGCATTATCTGGAGAGATGTAGATGTGTTTATTTGACTGGAAAAAGACTAGAGTTCAGTGATTTGAAATTCTATTTAAGTTAGATGGCTACAGCGACAGAGGTTGTACTTATCATTCTCTTGTTTATTCGTTATATTCTTTTCGATTGCTAAGTTTTATATTAAAATATAAATTATTATAATGTCTAATGGATTGTTGAATTCATGCATATATTACAGCTGGCCATACCTTCGAGCTTCTTGCATAATAGAATATGGATTCGTCAAATATAAATAAGCAAGCACTAGAAAGAGACGATACTCGAGCAGAAAAGTTTCCTGAGGTAAATATTGTTTATTATTTGAATATATAAAATCACCTTTCTAAAATTCTCCGTCTGGCCCCGATTACTAATTAGTCTCCACATAGGCGCTACGTTCTCCTTCTCCGCCTAATTTTTTTCCGATTAGACCCCGTTTAATCCCGCCCAAACTCCGTCTAGGAGCTAGGCTTCAACCTGCCGCCGACTAATGCCTAACGCTTTTTAGAACAATGTATAAAATTATTTTAAGCATTTGATGTCCTTTATTTCATGTTTGATGTATCTTGTTCCATTTCCTATTAATTTACGTATTACATCCTATTGAGAAGAAAATATTGCAAAAATATGCATCAAAATCCTTAATCCAGATTAATGATAAGAGTTCTCAGAATCTGATCTCGGTAAGTAGTAACATGTTAGGCCTTATTCTCAGTTGTTTCAAATATTTTTTTAAATCAGATATGAGGAAGAGAGGTTGCACAAACTCATTAGATGTATATACTGTTTATTCATTGAACTTGATCATTGCTAACAGCTAAGCTAAACCATAAATACTTACCCTATCAATGAAATAATGCGACCCTATCTGTTTTCTTCTCATACTTTTGATGGTTCTATGAACCAGATGTTTATAAAATGTGTTTACTCGTGATGATTCTTAGTACATGGCTTGTGACTTGTAATTTTTTGATATTATGAAATTAATGTAAGTATAATTTTATAATAAATGATGATCGAAGATGAAATTGATGATGGTGAACATAATGCAGATGTGAATATTGGAGATGATGAGCAAGATGGTCCCTTGCGGGGATTAAAGAGATATCGCCGCGGGATAGGAGTTAAGGGAAAAATATGATGATAATAGCCAATTTCAAAGGAAGAAAAGAAAGAAGATATCAAGAGCTCATAATGATTTTGAAGAATTGAGTTTAAAAGGCGGGAGTATAAAGTTGAAATGTATACATTGTAAGACGCTCTTTGTAAGCCAACATACTCTACAAAAACTCATCTTTGGAATCATTTGAAGAGATGTATGCAAAAGGGACTTCATACGGAGAAACAAAAGACCTTACATTTCGAGCCTGCAAAATCCAAGTTTGAGACCAATCATTTATCAGATGGAAAATATGATCATAAGAAGCAACGTGAAGTTATTGCCCATTAGATTTTAATGCATGAGAAGCCGTTTAGTGTTGTGGAAGACTATGGCTTTACCTTTATGTTCAAAATTAATCTTCTACAATTTGAGAAGGGATCTCATCCCACGTCAAAGAATGATGTCATTAGTGTTTGTGACATAGAAAAGAAAAAGTTGCAATTGATATTGAGAAGCATCAATAAGATTTCATTGACCACCGATATTTGGAAGTCTAAGGTGCAAAAGATTTCTTATATGTGTGACACTGGACATTTTGTTGATTCAAATTGGGAACTTCAAAAGCGAGTTCTTAGTTTCATGCTTCTCCCTCCTCCACATGCTGGTAATGTTATATGTCAAAATCATTTAATTATCATTACATTAGTTATTAATAACTTTTCTATATTATTTACTAAATTAAATTACGCTATTGACATTTATTAGGTGTTGATAACTTTGATGGACTTATGAAGTGCACAAAAGATTAGGGATAGAACATAAAATCTTCACGATATCAGTAGACAATGCTTCAAACAATGATGTTGCAATTCAAATCGCCAAAGAAACTTTCTCCACGAGTCGTATGTTACCATTAGCTGGTAAGTTGTTCCATGTAAGGTGTATTGCTCATATATTAAATCTTGTTGTCCAAGATGGTCTTTATACGATAAAATACATTATTGAGGATGTCAAAGATAGTGTGAGGTTCATTAATCAATCAGAATCTAGGTTGATGAAGTTCTCTGATATTGGGCATCATTTGGGAATTCCAGTGAAAAAGTTAATCATTGATCGTCCTACCCGATGGAATTCTACATACGAAATGTTAGTTGAAGCCATTAAAGTTAAGGATGCATTTCTAATATTTGCACAAAGAGAGACTTCATATACTTGTTGTCCTAGTCTAGAAGATTGGAATAAAGTTGAAGATGTTATTGCCATCCTAGAGGTGTTTTATGATGTTACACATGTAATATCTCGGGGATGAATATCCTACTTCTAATGTTTTTTTCTTTGTCATTTGGAGAGTTAAGTATGTGTTAGATGAAAAAAAAAACCATCCCAGTGAGTTCATTAAAGCGATGATTAAAAAGATGAAGCAGAAATTTGACAAATATTGGGGTGATTGTAATATTCTGATGGCTATTGGAGCAATACTTGATCCTAGATTTAAAATGAGGTTGGTTGATTTTGCTTTCAACAAAATATATAATGAGTTTGATGTACGCACAAATGTGAAAAAGGTTCGAGATGCATTATATGATATGTTCTTTGAATATGTTCAAGTTGATCGAATGAAGACTCAAAAAGATAGCTCTTCCATGTCAGATAAGGGTCCCTCTGTTTTTTCTACAAGCTCCATATCTAGAGGGAAAATAATACCATCTGGTTTGTTTATGTTTGATCAGTATTTGAACACCGTTCAAGATGATGTTATTGTGAAGTCAGAGTTGGACATTTACTTCGAGAAAGGGGGTTTTAGGTGACGAGATGGGGAAGTAGCCTCTGAGTTTGATTCCTTAGCTTGGTGGAAATCTCATGAGTTAAAATTCAATATTTTGCCTAAGTTTGCTCGTGATGGTTTAGATATTCCTATTAGTACAGTGGCATCGTGAGGCTACATTTAGTGCAGGGACCCTAGTTTTAGATCCTTATCTTGCTAAGTTATCTCGATATGGATCAAGTTCTGATTTGTGGAGCAGATTGGCTTTGTCACCTTCATGGGATCAAGAAGCCCATTATGACATATGTAAGTCCTCTTTTCTTAAATTTCACTAGTATATTAGTATGTTTTGCATGATTAAAAATATGCATTGATCTCTAATTGGTTTGTTTTTGCATAGGAGGAAGAAGAACAAATTGGTGTCTAATTGCGAGCAATATTTGGTTGCGAGCTAGCCAAAATTATTGTAGTATTTTCTTGATAAACTCGGCTACATAGTTTTTTGTTTATATATTTTGTTATTAATTGATGTAATTTGGAGAATCTAAAGAATCATTTTAGCTTATTTTTTGAATTGTTAAGGATTTGGAGAACAACTATTTTTATTTTTTATTTTGAACTATATATGTGATGTTTAATATGATTCTTGCTATATTTAACTTAATGGATATTATATATATATATATGTGTGTGTGTGTGTGTGTGTTGTGAATATGTTAAAATCCTGTGACCCAAAATTAACATTTAGAGTCTAATTCTTGTTGCAATCTAATTAGATATTGTCGGGAAAAAATAATGAATATAGATTAGAATTTTCAATGCGAATATTGGAATTGATTCATTTATATTCGTATATATTTATAAATAAGAATAAGAATCAATTTTTATATTCGAATATTAAAAGAATACGAATAAGAATATTCCATGAAAGAGTCAAATAAGAATAGAATATCTTGATGTTCGACTCGATTCGATTCGTTTACACCCCTACCTAGGACCCGCCCCGCCAAGAAAAATACGACTTGGGACCCACCCCGCCACGCTATAGACTCGGACCCGCAACTCTAAAGATGTTTGGTTTATCTTGATTTGATGCAGTTCCCGTCAGCCAATGTTTTTAAACCCGGACCGGACATTAAATCGGACTAATAATTGGGTCAATAGGTTAATGGATCACAGGTCCGACTGGTTGAACCATTTTAAAAAAGTCGGTTGACCCGTATACACATACAATATATATATATATATATATATATATATATATATAAATATAGGGGGAGGATCAAGTGAGACCATGTCTCTAGGTGAGACACAATGGACTAATCTCAACCATCCCCCACTATTAATCAATGGGTATGATTTAATGGATAAAAAATATATTAAAATATTAATTTAATCAATATAAGGATAGTAGGGTAAAATAACATAACAAGTTAGTTACAAAAATGGATTCAAATCTTTTTCTCTCTCATACATCTCCCAATTTCTCAAATCTCACGTCTCTCTCTCTCTCTCTCTCATTCCTCCATTAACGCAAATAAAGAAAACTGTGAAGAACTCGAAAATTACAGGAAAAAAAACAAGAAAAATCGGTGTAATATTATAGAGAAATAACGAACAGTGAGTTCGAAAACTAAATATGCAACAAAACTCAACTAAATATGCATTATCGGAAAACTATCTATGCAACGTAAAAAAACTAATATGTAGTACAATATATCCAATTATGCAAGATGTCATAAACTATGCAACAAAATCAACTAATTATGTATTATCTAGAAATTATCTATGCATTGTGGAATAACTAAATATGCAAAGACATTATGTAACATCTCATTTTTATAATTTCCAAAAGCAACATCCCATTTTTATAACTAAATGTACATTATATTGAACTTATTTATGCAGTGTAGTATAACTACATATGCAGTACATTATATTCAATTATGCCTTGTTTTCGTAAAACAGTGCCAACAAAATAAGTAAATATGCATTATTTGATGTCTAATTATGCAAAAGAGAAGAACTCTAACTATCTTCAGTAAAATAAAAATATTTGGAAAGAAAACAGTTCCTTAAAATCCGCCACACAAAATCCAGGCAGTTGTCTATTTCAGCCCATAAAACCGTTGGGACCACTAATTTGAATTACAAAATTACAATCTTACCCTTAAAAATCTTAAAATTAGGAAATAATTAAAAAAACTGAATTAATCACATCCCTTTATTTTTTAAGATCAATGGGTAAAATGAGTCCACACTGTCTCACCTAGGGAGGGTGGTCTCATTTGAACCAAATCCTATATATATATATATATATATATATATATATATATATATATACACACATACATACACAAATTCAAAATACAAAAAACATATTTTGCTTCCAGTAAAAATAAAGAAATTTAAAATACAAGCATGTGGAATCAAACCCAATCGTCAAAATATTTCCATTCATCAACATCAATTGTTCAACATAGTCCCACAAAATTAAAACTGCTAAAGTTACATGTTCATTAAAAATACAAGCAAGATTGTACACAAATTGCTAATACTTTCTCGGAAAGAAAATAGAAACAAAAGTTGGATGCAACTTGCAAGATGAAGAAGCGAAAAACTAGAAGTCTGGAAGCCGATTGTGGATATGAAAATATGAAACTCGAAAAGAAACAATGAATGATTATCGATGGGAAAAATTGAATTCCTAAAACAAAGGTGAAAAGAATTATGTTTTTTTTAATTCCAAACTAATACAACCAGTAAATTTCTGTTTTGCATCTTATATTTTGTTGTTTGGGAATGGCCAAGGTATATATATAAAACTAAAACGGGACAGAGATTAAAGTCGAGGCTAGTATTTGATACTATCTCTGCAAGACGAAATTGCCCTGTTACAAAGTGCTTATTTTGAATCGACGATCGTCCCTAAGATACAACGACTTTACTGGGTTCGACTTCAAGCAAAGACTTGCAAACATCGAACCAACAACGAACAAAGAAGTGTTTAAGGCTTTCAAGCTTTTGAAGGATATATGATCAAGATGCTGATAATGCCAAAAGATCTCGGTTTTATCTGATTATTTTCGTATGGTTTTTCATCTGCAGGGAATTCATATTTATAGGCACCAAGGAGACTCATGGAAATTATACATCTTTTGGTTCTAAAAAGACATGTCTTCAGTCAAAAAATGCACATGATTGCTCGAACAGGTGAATTAGTTCAAATTTACGCGATTGCACACTTCTGCGCGTGCGGAAATTTAAATTCTCTATACTTGTCGCACACAGCGCACTTCAGTGGACGCTCACAAGACACGCCCAGTGTGCGCTCGTGCAAGGAAGTGTGTGCGCGCGCAAGGCAAGGCTCCGTTCGAAGCCCAACCCAATACTGAGTAAGAAATTATTTTTAGAGGTTTAAACAAATTTTGTCTAAAACTATAAGGGTCTGAAAGCCCAAGCCTAGGCCCAGGCCCATGACATGGAACTGGGACGGGCCAAGCCAATCTGGCCAATGGGTGTGCACGTATGTGTTTTGAACTAAACCCGCAAGCATGTAGGTCCTCCCTTCTTTAAAAACTTTGGTGCCCCAAGGGCCGAAACTCATTACTCCAACTTGTGATATATAAATATAGAAAATTTTGGTTTTCTATCCTATGTGGGATGGAGTTTAACTCCTCTCCCATACTTACCAATTTCCATATCAATTTCCAGTTTTAAGTGGCTAACGTTTAGCATTAATTTCTCATTCACCCGGAATTGGTTTTGAGAAATTCAAAATGTCAATCTCATCTACCCACTTAATAGAATTTTATCAAAATTTCATTCTATTTTCCACCAACGAAACCACTTAATTATTGTTAGCCCAAGGGGCTACGAAAATATAGATATTTCCATATTTCGCCCTCTTTTTCGGAAGTGTGACAATATAGGTGCAAAAAATTAAGTCAACACAAGATGATTTAAAGTGGTTCAACTCACCTAGAACCTAATCCACTATCACCATGTCCGAGTGGATTTTCAAAAAGGAGATTTTTTTTATTGGTATCAAACAATACAACCTTTACATTGAAGAGTACCACACTCTTCTTAAAACACCAGCTTACAAGACCACCAAACTCTTATCACCTCTATGAAGAGCACCAAACTCTTCAACACCTAATAATCAATCAATTGTGTTCTTACCCCAAGAACACTAACAAGGATTTCTTGATTTTGATGATTTGAGAATTACAATCAAGATTACACTTTATATGAAAATATTACAACTCAAAAGTGCAAGTTTAATTAAGAAAGAAAGTCTATCAATCTAGATATGAAAATGAAGTGCTAGACTTAATACAACAAGAATGTGAAAATGAACACTTAGAGAAATTTGTTGATTTTCTTGTTGTGATTTGTAGACAATGTGTTGTATTGATCTTCCAATCTTCTATTGATCTTCCAATCTTCTTCAACTATTTATAGAGGAGCTTCATGATTTGACTCCCAACATAAGCTCCTCATATTTGAATATTGTCTACAAAAAGAAGATCACAAGATGCACAAATAATGTACAAAATTGATAAAGTGATAAAAATAAATCTTGTTGTCTGCCACATGTTCAAAATCCTCATATTTTAACTGGTCGATCGGTCCACCAGCAAAAAATTTGAATTTCGAAACTGTTGAATGCGATCTGACACATGTCATCCTTGGGTCAACCAAATAACCTACTAAAGGCGCATTTCGACCCGTGAAAAATTCGAAAATTGACATTTGTGATAAAACTTGAATGTTGTTTTAAAATTACACCCTTAAAAATTATAAATTTAAAATATCAATATGATACATATTTATAATAAAAACGTTTACCAAAATAATTAAAATTTAATAAACTAGTGTGAAAGAGTGAAACATGAGCTAAAGTTGGGTTAGTCTAAAAGATCAATTTGTTATGCAAAAGAAAAAAATAAATAAATTCATTTAATATGTAACAATTTGACTTTAAGAAAGTAATTATATATCACAAATTATACATTAGTTCAAATACTAACATAACATTCATAAAAACTAAGTAGAATTAAATAATTACAACAAATAAGAGCGAAAACTAAGAAAAAGAATATTGAAAAATAAATGGTTATACTTGACATTAATGAGTTGAGATTGATCTAAATAATTTTGGGTGTTAATCTCACATATATAGATAATTTAGCATTAAAGCAAATGAGAAATATTATAAAGATTTGAAAGAATAAAACTAAATAGTTAAAAAAAATATGTGGATCATAGCTGGAAATTCTAAAGAAAAATTAAATGGCTTTCATATAATATGTATAATTTGATATTTTCGATAAAATCTCAGTTCATTTTTAAAGCACACCTTTATGACTTATAAATATTCAAGCACAAAGACAATTATTATAAAATTAGGTACAAATTATTCTAATTTTTACAAAATCAAATATTATGAAAAAGTTGAAAACAAGAATCAGAAATGTAATGTCATTGTATGTATATGAAATTGTTAAACTTGCAATTTTCATAACTATACGACTCACAAAATTTAAAACTATGTAAATATTAATATAACCACAATAGTCAAATTCAATTGCAACTACAAACTCTAACAGTATAACGTATCTTTCTAAAACTTTATGAAGTATAAAAAATCGTATTAGTTTTTGTTTATTTTGTATAACTTTTAAAAAAATAAGTGAATGCAAAAAGAAATTCAAACATAAAAGTTAATTAGTATTATATTTAATTATTGAAGATTGACAATAACAATAACAAATAAAATGATGATATAATGATGGATTCAGTATAATATTCAATTAATTATTTTTTATTAATGCGATAACTTGCATGTGGGTTACTAATCATTAGCTTATGATTTATAAGCTAAATTACTTGTCCGGTTATATGAAATGCATCCAATGCTAAAAGAACTCGTAAATCATTTAAGAGAAAAGACTTTTCTATCCATAACAATGAAATAAAAGACCGATAAATGTGATTGTAAGCTAATATAAAACTTATTTCCTTGTTATACTAATTGTAAACTTTTTGGGGGACCAAGTTATTTACAATGATTATTTAACAATTCATATCGATCTATAATTAAAGTAAAGCAAAATATATATTAAATATTGTGTAATATTTAAATTTAATTAATATTTATTTCACTTTTTAATATTTTAATATTAATCAATAAAATTATTTTAGTAAAGCCATGTGGATCACGTGCGACGCACGCGTTTCTTACTTGTAAACGTAAAAAGACGGAAAATAAGGGGGTGGGGAATCATCAATTATCATCCGAGGAGAAACAAGTTGTAGGAAGAAGTTCATTGATAAACTTCTTGAGCTTGCTCATATTCCCTTTCATTTTGGTATTATCCATTTTCACTTCTTCAAGTTCCCTTCTAAGGGAAACAATATCTCGGTGAGTGTCTGTCTCAAGCCGATACATCCTTTCGTTTATTGGTGGCTCACCCTTAACTCCTTCATCATCACCTTCAACTCGAATATCTTCATCCCCAGTATTACTCTCTGATTCGGAAATATTACCCCCCGCCATCAAATTATTGATATCAATATCATCAAATAAGTCCTCTTTAGTATTGGAAACCGATGCTCTACCACAGGCGGATTTTGTAGTAGCTCTAACCATTGTTCTCCTCATTCGTAACATTTGAAGAATGTTATCCTTGTCAAAGTTGTTATGAACAATGTTGATATTCATTCGGATTCCGGATATCCCAATAAGTCAAGAAGACAATAAGAGACACTATACGATAATTATCCGGCATTGCTTGGGTAGTCATGCGGGTAAAACTCCCAAAAATATTTTAACTTCATCCAAAGAAATACCAAAACGTTCATTATCCCATTTATTGCAAGTTAAAACCGTAACTCTTTCATTTGACACATTTAGCATACGGCAAATATCAACATATGTCCAACAACAATGACGACCATTCACAAAATATTTCAATTATAAGGGTGTTTGAGCATTACTATCAACAACCCATATGTTTGCATAAAATAATTTAATCAATTCGTCATCATAATGCACATTAGGATTTTCCCAAAGTGAAATTCATCCTTGAGTTTCAAAGTAAGCCCTAATTTCCGGATAATCATCATGAAACAATAAAAACCGACAAATATCAGTACGTACAACCATTTTTTCATTCAAATTGACATTATCATATGCACTTCCGCAAGCTTATTAATAAAACGAAATCGATTAGCTCAAGAGGGAGGCTTACATATAAAATGTGTTTTACTTTTATCCCAATGGATATGGGATTTTGAGATTCCTTCTCGTAGAGTCTCAATTTGATCCCCGTAAGCCTAGTGGAATCATCATCTTGAGGAATTTCGACATTCTCTTATTGTGAGGATTTAAAGAAGATTCCCTCGTTGCTTCTTTCTTCTTCTTTCTTTGGGGATTATTTCCGGTAGATGGATGGGGAGGAGCCATTAAATCAAGAGAAGAGTAGATTGTGGTGATATAGGATAAAAAATAATAAGAATTGATGAAGAATTAAGAGAGAATTGATAAAAATCGCAAGATATGGTTTTATGTCCGAAGTTGAAGTCTTAGAAAAATTTTGGAGAAAAACAGAGTTTATGCTTCTGGTCTCTGTCTGAACGGGGTTGACCGGTGTGTCGACTGGTCATCCTCAAGGTCAACTGGTAAAAAGAACTTATAAAAAATTGCACAATGAACCCCAGAAGTTTTTCAAAACAACATAAAATGATATTATAATGATTGTAATGTTATTCGATATGCATTATGCCTAACTAAGCTCGAATTGAGTTTAAAGACTCGGCCGGTAAAGGTTTTGTAAAAATATCCGTGAGTTGATCTTGAGACGGAACAAAGCACATCTCAATTTTTCATTTAGAAACATAATTCCTTGAAAAATGATGTCACATTTTGTTCCGTCAACTGATGAGTTATCTAATATGTGACATTGTCTCATCTTTATATCAAAGCAAACACAAAGATATGCTCGCTCTTGCAATTTTGGAAGAAAAATTGGAAAAGCAAAATAACTTATGTTAACCTTAATGCAATATAATTAGCCAAAATTAATAATAAAAAGGATATTTATATCTCATTTACCATATCAACACCTTGCATTTTAGTCGGACTAGGGTCATCAAATTCAGCATCAAAACTTTGAGCAAAGATTTCTAAAGCAGACTTGTCATCTAAATCTTTTTTTGTCGACACGAAGGTGTACAGTTAAACAACACAAATGTAAAAAGAAAAAGGGGAGGTTGTCAACACATAAATACTGATAAAAAATATATCAAAAGGAAAATAAATATGCATACAGTTGAATAAGTTGTAACAGAAAATCTGCAACGAGAACTGTTGCTCATCAAATCTTCCTTGTAATTCAGAATTTTCGACCATATATCAACTACTGCTACGCTAACATAATCTCCGAGCCTCAACGCCTCGATTTCTTCCCTCAGGAGCAAACCCTGTCCAACCTTAAATAACAACATAATTTTACAGAAATTTGAATATATAAATATAGAATTAATACAAAATCACTTAAAGACAAAATTCACAATGAAACTTACTTATCCGCCTCTGAATTCTCAAATATCCATTTTGCAATTATAGTCTGCGTTTGGTTAAGCTTTGTTATTAAATCAATATGTATCGCACGAGATGAAAAAGATAATGAAATTGTCTTCAATTGCTTTCTTTCCACCAAGTTTAATTTGATTTGAATTTTTTCCTTTAATTTCTCAGTGGTCCATTAAAGTATACTAGGAACTCTTCTTAGAATATCCCGAGAGTAAATGACTACTTTGTCCAAATAAAGTACCTAGTACAAAAAAATAAAATAATTCAGTCTAATTAAATGACAAGAGACCAAACCATAAAATATTTAAATATCAAAATATTAAATAAACTTATTGTAAGCAACAACAAAGAATCGTTAAACTGGGGTTTGTTCGAGGCACCCCACCGAGCCATGTGGCCAATAAGTGTTTTCAAAGTATACTCACACTAGTTTAAATTTCATATATTTCTAACGTCAACCAAACTCTTCAT
Source organism: Rehmannia glutinosa (assembly GCA_016081115.2). NCBI lineage: Eukaryota > Viridiplantae > Streptophyta > Magnoliopsida > Lamiales > Orobanchaceae > Rehmannia > Rehmannia glutinosa. The sequence continues at coordinate 252,438 of JABTTQ020002620.1, forward strand.
AATAAGTGGATTTATGTATCCACACAACATATTTTCAACTGTAAGACTATCGACCAATGTTATAAAGTGTCTTTTAAACCACTCCCTCTATATCTACATTCAATCATTCTTGTTAACCTCAATAGTTGTGACATTGTAATTGTCTCTTTCAAATAGATTTTGCCAATCGTCATACATATTGCACCACTCTGACTTCTTTTTCTTCTCAATGTTAATCGGCCCATTAGGAAATTCCAACACTCTCTCAACATCATTATCATCAATGTGAGTCGATCTCCCACTAGGTAGTATCAAATCACTACTAACTGGTTGGAAATTGTCCATAAGCTAAAAAAATAAGCCGAGAATAAAACTCTTTGATTTTTAGCTCCAATAAACTGTTGGGAAAGAGTGCCAAAATAAATGACACCAGACAAATGGAATAGTAAAATCTTTTCCCACCCATTTGGATTAAAAATGGGAACCAAACTAAGAATAATAGTGCAAGACGATAAAAATAGGACACAAGAATTTTTACGTGGAAAACCCAAATTGGGAAAAACCACGAGACCGTAGTCCAGATAAATCCTCCACTAAATGTATAGTAGGCTTACAATATTTCTCCCTAAAAATAGGGGATACACAAAATATCTCAAGTTACTCAACTTGGAATACCCGAAAAAATAGGAATGCTATTTTGGGTGAGAATGAAAAATTACTACTAATTTTTCTCCCTTTTTCTTCACTCAAAACACACACTTATAGAAATCTCTCTACTCTCTATTTTCTCTCTTCTCTTGCAATTGCTAAAATGCTAATTGCTTGGTGTGTTTTTGTACGTCTGCCCAATGTGCCTTTTATAGGCAAATGAATGATCAAAATTCCAACATGTGAAAACTTTGTCAAAGTTTTCAGCCACCACATTTCTTCCAATTCAACAAAGTTGGGCTACAATGTTTTTTTTTACCTACCATTTGTGATGTAAGCCATGAGGTGGACTAACAATTCTCCCCTCCACCTCATGTGGGGAATCAACCAGCCTACTTTGCTTCTACAAATTTCAAATTTATCTCTTGGTAAAGACTTTGTCAAGATATCCGCACCATTTTCATCGGTGTAAACTTTATCAAGTTGCATCAACTTTTCATTAAGCACGTCCCGAATCCAATGGTATCTCACATCAATGTGTTTTGACCTTGAGTGGAATGATGAGTTCTTACTCAGTGGATCGCACTCGACTATCACAAGAGAGTGTGTACTTTTTTCTCGCTTCAAGTCTAGTTCTGAGAAACTTCTTCAACCACAACATCTCTTTTACAAATTCTGACAATATACTCGCTTGATTGTGGATAATGCCACGCATTTTTGAAGTTTCAATTGCAAGAGATAGCTCCCCCGCAAATCTCATCGGTGTATCAGGATGTGGACTTCATGGAATCAACATCACCGGACCATATCTGCGATCCGTGAATCCGCTTCAATACAGTTTGGTCATCACCAAATTTTAGACAATATTTAGATGTACCTCTCAAGTACCGAAATATCCATTTCACTTTGCGGACGGTGATCTTTCCTGGATTAGAGAGAAAACGGCTAACAACACCAATCGCATGAGCAATATCGGTCTAGTACATACCATAGCATACATCAAACCGCCAACTATGAAGCATATGGTACCTTTTGCATTTCGCTTTATCTTCCTCACTTGTGGGACATTGCGCGCGCTTAGCTTGAAGTGACCCGCAAGTGGAGTATCGATCGGTTTTGACTTGCTCATATTGTATCTTTCAAGAACTTTCTCAACGTACTTTTCTTGAGATAGCCAGAGCTTCCTACTTGCCCATCTCTCGAGATTTTCATCCCAAGGATTTGCTTAGCTGGTCTAAGTCTTTCATCGCAAAAGACTTGCCAAGTTCTTTCTTGACTTCTCAATCTTGCTAGATCGTGACCTACAACCAAAGATATCATCCACATACAATAATAGTATGATAAAATCATTATCACCGAATTTCTTAAAGAATACACGGTGATCGGAACTTGTTTGTTGTAGTCATGGTCATCATGAAGAGTCAAACTTGTACCATTGTCTTGGAGCTTGTTTTAAGCCGCACAAGCTCTTTCTTCAACCCGCATACTAAGTTCTCCTTACCTTTGACTTTGAATCCTTAGGTTGCTCCATGTAGATTTCTTCGTTCAAATCTCCATGAAGAAATGCGATCTTCACATCAAGTTGTTCGATCTCCAGGTCCAAGTGGCGGCTATCCCAAGAACAACTCGATTGAGGACATCTTCACCATCGGTCGAAAATTTCTTGAAATCAACACCCTTCTTTCGATTGAAACCCTTCACAACCAGCCTAGCTTTATACCTTGGTTGTAAGCTTTGCTCATCGATCTTCAACCTTTGTACACCCATTTATTTTTTAGCACGTTTACCTTTCGGTAGCTTCACCAGGTCATAGGTGTGATTTTCCGCAAAGAGTTCATCTCTTCTTTCATGGCCTCCATCCACATATCCTTCCTCGATCATGTGATATGGCCTCTCGCAAAACTCGTGGTTCTCCCCGTCCGTGAGCATTACATACTCATGTGGGCTATATCCGGTAGAAGGTTGTCTTTGCCTGGTGGACCTTCTAACCGCATCTTCTCGGTGGTGGAATTGGAGGGACATCACCGATTATATCATGATGTTGCTCTTGCACACCTCCCCGTGATTTTGATTTCTAGGAGAAGAAACTGGATCTACGTCATCAGGAACATATTGGTTTGATTCAGATTTCTCAATCTGTTTGGCATCTTCAATTGTCTGATCCTCAAGGAATACAACATCCCTGCTTCTGATAACTTTCTTCTTGACTGGATCCCATAACTTTTTGTAGTCGAATTCTTCATGGCCATAGCCCAAGAAGATGCATGACTTGGTCTTGTCATCAAGCTTGGATCGTTCATCTTTTGGAATATGCACGAACGCCTACTGACCAAACACTCTCAAGTGTTTGTAGGAAACATCTTTCCGGTCAAACTCTATCCGGAATGTCGCCACCCAGAGGAGCGATGGAGAAAGATTGATTAGATCAACTGCACCCTCATTGCTTCACCCCAAAAGGATTTAGGCGATTGGAATGTGACAACATACATTTGACTCGTTCACAAATTGTCCTGTTCATTCTTTTTGCTACACCATTATGTTGAGGAGTTTTGGAACACTCTTCTCAAGCTTGATTCCATGATCCCCGCAATGTTGCTCAAATGGACCCTGGTATTCGCCACCATTGTCGCCACGAACGAACTCGCTTAGCCTTCTTTCATGTTTCTCTTTCAACACTTGCTTGAAAATTCTTAAAGATACCCAAAACTTGATCTTTAGATTTTAAAGCAAAACACGACTTTTCTAGAGAAATCATCAATAAATGTTACAAAATATATTGCACCACCAAGACTTCTATCTTTCATGTAGCATAAATCGGTATGCACGGATCTAGTGGATGAGATTTTCTTGAAGGTGAAAAACTCTTGAAAGCAACTCTGTGTTGTTTTCCAATTAAACAATCAACACAAGTTTGCGGGGGCATCTTGGTTACCTCTCGGGAGAAGTTTCTTTCTGGTCGAACTTCCAAGCCCTTCTCGACTTAGATGTCCGAGCCTTTTATGCCATAGCTCAATGGAGGAACTTTTATCAATTGCATTTACCTCTCCATTGGATAATCGGCTTGCATCGTCAGAGAATTCTCGCTTCGTCCTTTAGCGACAATGAGAGAGCCTTTGGTGAGCTTCCATTTTCCTTCACCAAAGTGATTGTCATAGCCTTGAGATCGTCAAGCTTGCGTGGAAATAATATTTAGCCGAATGTCGGGAATATGTCCGACATCCTTGAGCACGAGTCCGCTTCCTATATCGTGTTCAATACGATGTTACCTATGCAACGACCTCGTCACACCATGATTGGCCATTCGACTTTGCCAAAGCTACCACCAGTGTATGATGTGAACATATTACGATGAGGTGTGATATGATATGAAGCTCTGAATCAATAATCCGATCCGTCTCTGGCATGCGGAATCGATACAAGCATCATCACAAATGATGACAACATCACCATCAACCGCAATGGTGATGAGTGTCTTTGTCATCGATCTTGTTTTCATTATTTCCATTCTTTTGATCTCTTTTCTTCTTTCTCGCAATCTCTCTCATAATGATTTGGACCACCACAATAATGACATTTGAAGTCCTTCTTGGATTTGGACCTCCCCCGGATTTGTCTCTTTTATTTTGAGAACCTCCAACTTGCTCCTTCCCCGTTTGTCATTTTTCGACTACTAAGGTTTTGGCTCGGAAGAATATTCTAACTACTTTCTTCCGGATTCTTCATTAAGAAGACAATCTTTGACCATCCGCATAGTCAGTTCACCATTTCGGTGATTCTTATCGACCGACACCACAAGCGTGTCCCAATTTGTCATGTAACGAAGTGAGCAACAATAAAGCAATAACTTCATCATCAAGGGATATTTTCATTGTGGTAGATTGATTTATCAGACTGATACGCATTTAGGTGCTCCGTCATGTTCGCACCTTCCCTATATCCGAGTCGAACAATTTTTACGATAATAGAAGCTTTGTTCAAGGCATTTTTCCTCTCAAACATAGTTTCAATATTTTTCCACGTAACATCGGCCTTTTCCTCAGAGCAAAATAATGGAAAATGTTATGCTCAAGGAAACGCCGGATATATCCTACGATTTTTCCGTAGGATTTTCCACTCGTCATCGCTTGTATCTTTTGGTTTGGCAAGATATCACCTTTCAATGGCAAATAAAGATCTTTGCGAGAGAAGATCCAACATACTTGGTTTCCAAATATTGTAGTTGGATCCGTTGAGTTTGAACATCCCACCAACAGATGTCGATTCCTCCATTTTTAATCCGCAACAACGTGGCTCGATACCACTTGTTGGGAAAGAGTGCCAAAATAAATGACACCGACAATGGAATAGTAAAATCTTTTCCCACCTATTTGGATTAAAAATGGGAACCAAACTAAGAATAATAGTGCAAGACGATAAAAATAGGACACAAGAATTTTTACGTGGAAAACCCAAATTGGGAAAAACCACAAGACCGTAGTCCGGATAAATCCTCCACTAAATGTATAGTAGGCTTACAATATTTCTCCCTAAAAATAGGGGATACGAGAAAATATCTCAAGTTACTCAACTTGGAATACCCGAGAAAATAGGAATCTTTATTTTGGGTGAGAATGAAAAATTACTACTAATTTTTCTCTCTTTTCTTCACTCAAAACACACACTTATAGATACACTCTCTACTCTCTATTTTCTCTCTTCTCTTGCAATTGCTAAAATGCTAATTGCTTGGTCTGTTTTTTGTACGTCGCCCAATGTGCCTTTTATAGGCAAATGAATGATCAAAATTCCAACATGTGAAAACTTTGTCAAAGTTTTCACCACCACATTTCTTCCAATTCAACAAAGTTGGGCTACAATATTTTTTACCTACCATTTGTGATGTGAGCCATGAGGTGGACTAACATAAACTACCAAATTTGTCCGGTCTTCGTTCAAGTACAAACGTGCACCAACTAGAACCTTGGGGGTAGATCTAATGACTTATTTCATATACAATTATTTTCCTTTAGATTTATCGCTCTTTGATTTCTTTACTTCCATGTTCTCCTCATTAGATCCACATCATCCCGACTCATCGAATGTTGTTTTTCTATTTTGTTTTAGCAACTTTGTTGTTTTTCGTTTCTTTTAATAAAGACCACAAGCTAAGACTACAGTACCTATAAAATAACATGTTAATTGCATTAGCAATAAAATAACTACTACATGTACACATAAAATAAACTAACCATACATATTTATGGATTCAATTAATCACAAATAAATTTTTGTTGAACTAATTATGCAATCTAATCATGCATTGAAAATATCCAATTATGCATATTAATATAACTAAATATGCAAAGTATAATCAAATAATTGTCAAGAATAACACTCAAATTTGAACATTTCAAATAACTCAGTTGAACATTTTTAGAATCATGTATTATATACGTAACACTTACTCGGTTAGTTTGTTAAGTTAGTTAGGAATATAGCTTCTATATAAATTCCTTTTATGTATCGTAAAATTCATTCGATTCTTTTGATCAATAAACTCAGATTACATTCTTCTCTTCAACTACTTTATTCTCTCTTTAGAATCTTGATAGAAGAATTTAGTATGGTATCGATTTAACGGTGTTCCGCTCCATATTTCGTCAATCAAGATTTTTGGTTCTTCTTCCCGATTCATCATGGCCGGATACCTCGCTTCATTGAATTTTCTTGAATGATTTCAATTCACCATATTTTCTCCATCCAAGTGATAATCCTGGGGCGAGTCATCGTCTACGAGCCTTTCACCGGGGAAAACTACGTCTCATGGAGTCGAGCGGTGTCCATGGCGCTTAACGTGAAGAACAAAACAACCTTTATTGATGGCTCTATACCAATTCCCCCTTCTTCTTCTGTTTTCTTTACTATTCTTGGCAGCGTGCAAATAATCTTGTTTTATCTTGGATTCTCAACTCAATTTCCAAAAAAAAAAATCCGGAGCTTGCTATATTTCACCACCGCAAAAGATGTTTGGGATGAGTTGAAAACCGATACATTCAAAGTGATGGGTCGCGTGTTTTCCATCTTGATAAGTCTTTGAGTTCAATTTCTCAGGGCAATCAGTCTATAATGACTTACTATAACAATTTTAAAGCTCTTTGGGATGAGTACATTAGTTTTAGGCCTATTATAAAATGTACTTGTGGTTCTTGTTCTTGTAATATTGCAAAGACTTATGGTTACTACTCAACAAAATGATTATGTTATCAAATTTTTAGTTGGGTTGCATGTGTCTTATGCTCAAATTCGCGATCAATTGCTTTTGTCTTCACCTCTTCCCAATCTTGCCAAAGTGTATGCCCTTTTACTTCAAGAAGAGACACAAAGAGGCCTAAGTAATGTAGTAGCAAATGATCATGTAGATACTTGTATGGCAATGTTAGCCGGACAACTGTTAATCCAAGATTTCAAAACAACAAAAGAGAAGAAGAAAGCAAGATGCTCTCATTGTGGTTTTACGGGACATATAGTGGACAAGTACGTTCGATTAATTGGTTACCCTCCTAGTTGGAAGGGTCCCAAAGGTCCTAGAAATATATTAGATTCTGCGATTTGCAAATTAAACTAGTGTGCCTTCTAAAACGATGTTAATTCTTATATGTTTTCTCTTGACATGGTGGAAAAGTTTCTTGCCTTTGCACGAGCTCAATGATCTTTGAAAGAAGATGGCTCACATCAAATTCACTTTCTACTACTACGGTCACATGACTTGTGATTCTAGATCTGAGAAACCGATCACATGACTTGTGATCCCGCATTGTTTTCTCACATTTCTAGAAAGGTTTCTATTCCTATTCACATGCCTAATGGTAATTCTACTATTGTTACTTACATAGGTGAGGTGAGATTCTCTGCAGATTTAATTCTCTTTAATATATTGTGTGTTCCATCTTTTACCTATAATCGATTTATGTGTCAAGCCTAACCAAATCTTCAAACTCAGTATTATACATTTTCTACATTCTCATTGTGTCATTCATGACAAGAACAACTTGAAGATGATTGGTATTTCTAAAGAAAGCAATGGCCTTTATCATCTAAATTTTCCTGTTTGCAGATCTACTATTGGACAATCTTGATTCTCATATATGGCATTCCGGACTAGGACATGTATTTGCTAACAGACTTTCTCTCATACATACTATAGATTCTAGTTGCAAGAATTTTGATTCATGTGATGTATATCACTTTGCTAAACAGAAAAAGGCTATCTTTTCCCATTAACAGAGTAGTATTTCCCATATTTTTGAATTGGTTCATTGTGACATTTGAGGGTCTTTCTCTACTCTTTCTCGCTTACGGTTTTAAGTTCTTTTTAACCATTGTAGATGGTTTTTCCGGATGTACATGGGTTTATATGTTGAGAGCTAAATCGATACAATCATTCATCTTCCTCATTTTTACAAGTTTGTACTCACTCATTTTAATGTAAAGATTAAAACCATTAGGTCGATAATGGTTACGAGTTTTTTTTTTATCCGATTTTATAAGAATAATGGTATATTACATCAGACTTCTTGTGTTGAAACTCCTCAACAAAATGGATTTGTTGAAAGAAAACATCAACATTTGTTGCAAGTTGCTAGGGCTCTTCTATTTCACCAAAGTACCTTTGTCTTTCTCGGGATCATTGTACTCAAACAATCGCTTATATTATTAACAGTGGTACCTACTTCCATTCTTAACAACAAATCTCTTTTTGAAATTCTTTTTAACAAAACCCCGATTATAGTCTTCTAAAAGTTTTTGGATATTTAGCTTATGCATCTACATTAATCGCTCCTGCCAGAACAAAGTTTGAGCCTAGAGCTCTCAAATGTGTGTTTTTGGGATATCCAATAGGGACTAAGGGTTACAAACTTTATGACATTGTTAACAATAAAATCATAATTTCAAGGAATGTTCGGTGTTGTGAAAATATTTTTCCATTTCACACAATGAATAATTCTTCACAATCGACATAAGTGTTCCCCTTTTTCCAAAATCGATAATAATGTTGATATTGTTGAATCACCTATAACTCCTATAATTGTGGATCAACCATCTTTTTCTCGATAACAATCATCTGACCTAACCATATTCCTGAGTTGATAACATTTTTACGGTGATAACACTATTGGTGATAACATTTTTTACAAACTTTATAACACTATCAGAATCGACAACACTCTGCGGTGATAACACCAATGCGGTGATATCTCGGTGGTATCTCGGTGATATCCCGGTGATAATAATAGAATATCAACTAGAGCAAGGACGAATCCCGGATATCTTCAAGTCTATGAATGTGCTCTTCCTCATTCTCTCGAGAACAATACTTGACTCAATTTGTTCAAACTCGGGAAGCAATATAATATCACAAATTTCTTATCTACACAAGCAGACTCTCTCACAAGCATAAAGCTTTCATAGCTTCTATAAGTCAAATTTTGAGCCTAAGACTTACAAACAAGCCAATCGTGAGCATGAATGGCAAAATGCTATGAAGGCCGAGATTCAAGCATTGGAGAAGAATAACACTTGGACACTAGTTGATCTATTTCCAAATAAACACCGTATTGATTGAAAATGGGTATACAAAGTTAAATACAAAGTAGATGGAACAATTGAAAGATACAAAGCTCGATTGGTGGCAAAAGGCTACACTCAAGAAGAAGGTTTGGATTATTTGGACACATTTTCTCCCGCCACTAAGTTAACCCTTTGTCCGGACTAGTATTGGCTATGGTTGCAACTCAAAACCGGCATTTACATAAGCTTGATGTCAACAATGCTTTTCTTCATGGTGATTTGAATGAAGAAGTTTATGATATGACCCCTCCTCCAGGATATTGACCGATAAGAAAGGCTTATTTTACTCGCAAATTCTTCCAAACTTCTCCTTTGGTTTTCCAGGATGCGTTATTGGGGTCGTTGTCAGAAATTAGAAGGAGTATTTGTGGTTTTGCAATTTATCTAGGTAACTCTTTGATATCATGGAAGGCAAGGAAACAACCTACGTTAATAGAAGCTCCACATAAGTTTGAATACGAGTAATTGCATCTATCACATGCGAAATCCAATGGTCAAGTACTTACTTGATGATCTTGATGATCTACACATAGAAAGAAATCTGCTTGTTGTATAGCACATAACCCATGTCAACATGAAAGAGCCAAACATATTCAAATTGATTGTCACTTTGTCGAGAGAAAATAGAGGATGGTCATTGAAACTTGTTCATATTTCTTAATCACATCAAACAATCGATATCTTCACCAAACCCCTACCTCCTATTTTGTTTCATCACTTTATGTCCAAGTTGGGCATGGTAGATATCCATGCACCACTTGCGGGGGTGTCAAGAATAACACTCAATTTGAACATTTTTAGAATCATGTTTTATATCCGTAACACTTATTCGAGTTAGTTTGTTAAGTTAGTTAGGAATATGGCTTCTATATAAAATCCTTTTATGTATCTCGTAAAATTCATTCAGTTCTTTTGATCAATAAACTCATTACATTCTTCTCTTCAACTTCTTTATTCTCTCTTTAGAATCTTGATAGAAGAATTTAATACTAATTATGCAATGATAACTATCTAACTATGCAAAGATAATATACCTAGATATGCGAGTATACTATACCCGAATATGCAATATATGTATGCAACACAAATCATCTAATTATGTATTGCCTACAACCTATCTATGCAAAGTAAAAGATAATTAACTATACACATTAATTAGTATAATTAAAAATGCAACTAATTATGCAATGCTAACTATCCAAATATGCGAGTATAAAAATAACTAGATATGCATTATAAACAAGTACAATGCAACCCATATAACTATACAATATAATATAACTAAATATGCATTATATTATATTCAAATATGCAATATATGGCATCAAATTATACAACATAAATCATCTAACTATGCATTGTCTAAGAGTTATCTATGCAGTAAAGGAAAACTAAGAAAACTAATTACGCTTACTCCCCACAATCCCTTAACGTTTATGTGTTCCACCATCATCTTCTCCGAATATGTTTAACTTATATTAAATTCTCAGTCATGGAAGATTAACTCCATCTCCTACAAAGTTGTTTATCCCCAACTCTATGACCTCTACCCCCACGCACCATTTCGAAAAGAGGAACCTCTTCAATATAAAAATCACACAAAAATGAAGAGAAAAAGGAAAAACCTAAAAATATGCTCAAAAAAAAAAAAAGATAAAAAACCTTCAACAATGGCATCGCTTTGGTTCAAAACAAAGTATGCAAATTTTAGTCATTTCGTGAATTTTGATACGAGTAAATTATACGTGCATTTAGGGGCTTAACATGGTATATATTTGATATATTTGCATGTATATTCAGGTGTGTTTTGGTTGGTTTTGTAAGTCCAAGTGGCTACGATAATCTAGAGAGTGGGTGAATAGATTATGCCGATTTTTCAAAATCCGCCCTCTTTTTCAAATGAACAAGCAAGAATAAACTGAAAATGTGGAAAATAAACAACACCGTTGATTTAAAGAGCTTCACCCCACCTAGGGACTACGTGCTCTACCATCCCAAAGATCTCCGGGATGGATTTGAAAAAAAAAAAAGAAGTTTTATTAATTACCAAAATTAATACAACACCACCTTTGAAGATTACCACAATCTTCTTACAACACCTTCAAGGATATTACCACAATCTTCCTTCAACACCTATGAAGAGTACCACACTCTTCAACACCTAAGATCACCGAAGTGTGTTCTTACCACAAGAACAACAACAAGGATATCTTGTTTTGGATGATGGACAAAATTCAAGATTACAACTCGATAATGATAATACACATATTGAGTGCAAGTGTCATCAAGAATGAAAAGTCTAGACCTCAAAATGTGCAAGTGCAAGTACTTAGGATATTGCAAGAAGAGTATTTGACAAAGTGTTTGCTTGTATGCTTTTGCTTGTATGTTGTGTTGTGTCTTGTTGCTTGAATGGTTCCTCTATTTTATAGGAGAGGTCTTGTATTGATTTCCAGGACATTGGCTCCTTCTTGGAGAGTGAATTCTCGCAAAAAAATGCAATTAAAATCAAGATATAGTGTTAGAAATCAACCCCTTAAATTGAGGAAAAGTCATCGAAAAACCCAATGGATAGTTTGTTGTCAAAAGTCTATAGCGACCGGTCACGCAGAGAGAAGGATTTGAAAGTATTTCACGAAAAATACACGGGGGACCGGTCGACGGGGTTCGACCGGTCGACCCCTATATAGACCGGTTGGGGTTCCTTAAAAACTCAAACCAGGTTGTTTCTGTTTCAAACAAGAACATTCGAGCACTGGTCACCCATAGGTCAACCGGTCGCCCATAGGTCGACCGGTTGCCCACACCGATTGACCTTCGGGTCAACCGGTCGCCCTCCCCATTTACTCTTCCATCCCGTTTTCTGTTTTAAAACTCAATTGGCATACAGGATACCCTATGGGCGACGGTCCAACACGAGGACAGAGTGTTGTCCAATTTTTGTCGAAAATAAACTTCAAGAAATACTCCGAAAAATTAGTAAAACATTTTATATCGATCGGGAGTATTTGGACAACATTTGGAAACATTGTTTTGGTGTAAAAACTCATTTAAACGAAATCATCAAAATCATGATAAAAACATTTATCTAACAAACTCCCCTTTTGATGATTACAAACCAAAACAATTTTAAGAGGACGATTTTGAAAACAAAACAATTTTCGGTCAAAGAATAAACTATCCATTTTGAGCAACAACAAACCATACATAATAGCCAAATTGAAGGGAGTTAAGATTTTCAAAAATATTTTACAAAAGCTCCCCTATCAACAAGCACACCAAGAAGTAATCAATCAAAAGCTAGAAGCTTTAGCTTTTACAATGTAAACATGAATATTATGAGCTTAGAAGCTCCCCTGTCAAAAACACTCATTAAACATGCATATAAGTCCATAATACATCCAATGGACTAAGTATTCTTCACGACTTTAGGCTTTAAGGAGCCATAGCTTATAGCTTCTTTTCGCGAGTTTATATTAGCTTCTTTGAGCTAACGAGCGAATTTCTGTTTTGGTATCAAAGCACATCAAGAAGTAATCAATCAAAAGCTAGAAGCTTTAGCTTTTACAATGTAAACATGAATATTATGAGCTTAGAAGCTCCCCTTTCAAAAACACTCATTAAACATGCATATAAGTCCATAATACATCCAATGGACTAAGTATTCTTCACAACTTTAGGCTTTAAGGAGCCATAGCTTATAGTTTCTTTCGTGAGCTTATATTAGCTTCTTTGAGCTAACGAGCCAATTTCTGTTTCTCCCCTTTGGAATCATCAAAAAGAAGGTTAGCACGATAAAAACATTATTTATCCATATCAAAGTGCGCAAAATAGTCGATTTATTGAGCTTTTAGAAAATTTAAGCTTAAAATCCAATTAACAAAGGAGAAGTCGATCATTTGAAATGCAAATGCTCGTTTGAGTGGAAAAACATGATCTCTATAAGTGTATAGGACTTTTAAAATCGAGAGAATCATGTAATTGATGAAATTTTCTTTGCGATAATTCATCGAGCACTTGGCGGGCGTTGAAAATTATAGAAATTGTATATAGCCCTTGTAAATGTAATCAAGCCAAAAATTTCATCACCAAATCAATATATACAACATCCAAACATCAACAATTTATGAGCTCATCACAAACATATATAACTTGCATCAAGAAATGAACATTTAAGCCAAGTTCTCAAGGGTTCAACCCAATTGAGATCGGGAGTAGAATACTTACCATTTGATCGGTAAAGATGAGCAACAATGATGATAAACAAGTACTTAGAAGTCCAAGATATAGAATTTGTACAATAAAACTCATTTTGAGTGAAATGTGTGTGCAAATGACAAAGGGGACGAAAAATGGGGTGAAAGAGCCAAAATGGCTAAGTCTAGAAACAGAAGCAATTTTAACCCAAAAATAACTTAGGGGCGTCGTCGAAGGCTAGGCCGATCTGGTCGTCGACCTCCAGATTAGCCCACCGGATCTGTTTTCAAAAATCCGAAATTTGATCCAAAAATACGATTTTTCGCCCCTATATTTTAAAAAAGTGCAAAATGCAAACATAGACCTCATTCAATATACATTATGCCTAATCGAGCTCGTATTGACGCAAAAGTCTCGGAAGATAGAGGTTTTGTAAAAATGTCCGCCAATTGATCTTGAGATGGTACGAAAGATATCTCAATTTTTCGTTTTGAAACACAATCCCTTAGAAAATGATGTTGAATCTCAATATGTTTAGTACGGTTATGATGAAACGGATTTGAGAAGTATTTATAGCGGATATGTTATCACAAAAGATAGGAACATTTTCAAAAGAACATTTGTAATCCGCCAAAGTTTGTTTCATCCAAAGAAGTTGAGTACAACAAAAAGCCACGGAAATATATTCGGCTCCGGCCGTTGAAAGTGAAACACAATTTTGTTTCTTTGAAAACCAAGAAACTAGGCAATCGCCTAAAAATTGACATGATCCGGAAGTATTTTTACGATCATCAATATTACCCGCATAGTCCGAACACTATAACTTTTAAGAGAAAATTTTTCATTCTTTGGATAAAATAAACCATATTGAATGGTACCTTTCAAATATCGAAAAATCCTTTTAACGGCACTCATATGAGATTCTTTGGGATTGCTTTGAAAACGAGCACATAGGCATATGGCATGAAGAACGCACGGTCTACTTGCGAGTTAAATAAAGTAAACTAACAATCATACCTCGATACTTGGATTCATCAACGGACTTGCCTTTTTCATCTTTGTCAATTTTGACATTGGTTGCCATAGGAATAGAGACGGTTCTTCCTTCTTCAATGCCGAACTACTTCAAAAGTTCTTTTGTATATTTTGATTGCGAAATATAAATACCTTCTTGGCATTGCTTAATTTGAAGTCCAAGAAAGAAGTTGAGCTCCGCCATCATGCTCATCTCAAATTCACCTTGCATCAACTTAGAAAATTTCTTGCCCAAAGATTCATTAGTAGCACCAAAAATAATATCAACATAAATTTGCACAAGTAAGCAATCTTGCCCTTTTTCAAAAACAAATAGAGTAGTACTTGTGAAACCATTTTGCAAAAGAAAAGAACTAAGTCTATCATACCATGCACGGGTGCTTGTTTTAAACCATACATGGCCTTTTAAGTTTATAAACATCATTTGGCCTAGAAAAATTCCAAACCCGGAGGTTATTTTACATAGACTTTTTCTTGAATAAACCCAATTAAAAATGCGGATTTAATATCCATTTGGTAAAGCTTAAAAGTTTTAAAACAAGAATAGGCAAGTAAAATACTAATAGCTTCTAAACGTGCTACGGGTGCAAAGGTTTCATCATAATCAATACATTTTCTTGACAATAACCTTGAGCTACTAACCTTGCCTTGTTTCTAACAATATTGCCTTGATCATCAAGTTTATTCCGAAATACCCATTTTGTACCAATAATTGTTTGTGATGGAGGACAAGGTACTAATTCCCAAACATCATTTCTTTCAAATTGATTCAACTTCTCTTGCATTTCCTAAAACCAATCCTCATCTTCAATAGCTTCTTTAGCATTTTTAGGCTCTTTTTGAGATAAAAGAGCTTTTTCGTAAATTTTCTTCGAGTCATCACTTTATCAAGGGGATCACCAATAATAAGATCTTTTGGGTGATCTCCTTAAACTTCAATGCCACGGGAAGATCCGAAGTATCACCTTTGTCTTCTTGAGGAACATTTGAGGTTGATGGTTGATCATTTGAAGCGAGATGGTTGATCATTTTGAGCATCATCTTGAACAATTGGTTCAACAATATCCTCTTCATCACTTTCATCATTGGGTATCCTTTCAACACCGAGGCTTCAATGAATTTTACATGGATGGATTTTTCAACAACCATACTAGTCTTATTGTAAACTCGATATGCTTTGCTCTTGATAGAGTACCCCATAAAAATTCCTTCATCTACTTAGGATCATGTTTTTCCAATTGATCCTTAGTATTCAAAATAAAACATTTGCATCCAAATATTTTGAAATAACTAATATTTGGAGTTCTTCCTTTCCAAAGCTCGTATGGAGTTTTATTCAATTTAGAACGAAGATAAACTCGATTAATGACATAGCATGCGGTACTTTTACGCTTCAAATTTCAAAAATATTTTAGAAGTGAAAATTCATTGAGCATGGACCGACTCATCTCTTGAAGTGTCCTATTCTTCCTTTCGGCTACTCCATTTTGTTTAGGTGTCCTTGGAGCCGAAAAATTGTGTGCATATCCCTTAGTTTCACAAAAGACTCTAAATTCGCCATCAAATTCTCCACCTCGATCACTTGAATAGACTTAATAATATCATCCTTTTCATTCTCGGTAAGTCCACACAACTTAACAAACTCATTAACGACATCGCTTTTATTTGCAAGAAAAAGAGCCCAAGTATATCTAGAAAAATCATCGACTATAACGAAAGTGTAATGTTTTCCACTTAGACTAGCCGTACCAATATCCCCATACAAATCTAAATGAAGAAGTTGTAGAGGCTTGGTTGTGAAATTTTTATTTTTGGGCTTAAAACTTCTCTTAACTAATTTGTTCTTTTGACAAGTGTCACATAAGCCAAGATTTTCAAAATTCAATTTGGGTAGTCCTTTTACATGTTGGTTTTGGTAAATATTTTTCAAATTCTTATATCCAACATGTCCAAGTCGCCTATGCCATAAACTAGTTAAATAATTATTGGCGACAAGACAAGAAACATTTTGACTAACCAAATCACTTGTACAAATTTTGTAAAGATTGCCTTTTCTATTTGCTTCACAAATAATTTTATCATTTTTAAGAATAAGACATTTTTCTTTATTGAAAACAACATTATAATTTGAATCACAAAGTTAGCTTACACTTATCAAATTAAACTTAAGCCCTTCAACATAAAGAACATTACTAAGAGAGAAAGAAGAGTTACTAATTTCTCCATTTCCAAGAATTCTTCCTTTGTCATTCCCCGAACATGACCATACCCTCTTCTTGGAGCTTGATGTTGGTAAAAAGTTCTCTCATTCCGGTCATATGGCGTGAACACCGCTGTCCACGAGCCATTTTGAATCCTCCATGGTTGTTATAGACCCTATTACCTACAAATGAAGCACTTTTAGGTACCCTATAATTTTGGGGTCCATGGGAGTTAGTCTTGAGACCTTTAGGTCTCCAAACATAGCTAAAATTGTTCTTCAATTTACAATGAGCAACATAATGACCAACTTTACCACATAAAAGCAAATAAGATTGTGGGCACTACTAGCACGAATAAAAGTTGGACCTTGGTCATTTTTCTTTGAAATAGGTTGAAAAGGTTTATAACCAAGTCCTAATTTAGAATGCTCACCTCTTTGTGCATCTAAAGTTTTGTAACTTTATCCGTACTTAAGTTAAAACGATGCACGTCATTTTTAAACATTCAATACCATTAGTGAGCGATTGTTTTTCGGTTTCAAGAGTATGGACATTAGTAAGAGTAATAGCATGAGCTTTATCAAGAGATTCATAAGAAGTAAACAATTTATCCTTTTCAATTTTAAGATCTTTATGCTCCATTTTCAAAGTCTTGTATTTAACAATCAAATTTTGAAATTCATTTTGCAATTCATCAAAATCACATTGCAATTCATCAAAATCACATTGCAATTCATCAACTAAGGAAGAAGTTGAGGAGTTAGAGTGTATCTCTTTATTTTCATCGCCTATGGCCATAAGACCATGTTCGGTTTCTCTTTCCTCATCGAATGTGGCGAGTAGTTCATCCCAAGTTTTGACATCCACATTTAGAGCCTTCATTTTTTAAAAGGCTTTTTCTTCTTTTGTTCCTCCTCATCGAGTTTCGGGCATCGGCTATGAAGTGCTCGGATTTTCCGCATTTGAAACACGAGTTGTCTCTCGGTTTTCTTGCCTTATTTTTATTCACAAATTTTGCAAATTTACGAACAAGTGCAGCCGTTTCTTCATCATCCTCATCATTAGCATAATATGAATTATTTGAAGAAGATGCTAGACTTTTAGGAATATTTTGCATACCCGATTGAGTGGTGGATGGTTTGGAATTTTTCTTCTCCTTGAGATAAACTTCATAAATGAGGAGGTTCTGATGAGCTCATCGAACTTGAGTGTTTCAAGATTTTGTGCTTCCGTGATTGCCGTCACTTTTTCGGACCATGAGTCGGGAAGAGCGTTCAATACCTTAGTCACCTTGTCTTCTTCGGAGATGACTTTACCGAGCCACAAGAGGATTGACAATGTTGTCAAGCCTTTCCACCATTTTTGATATGCTTTCACCATCATGCATATTGAAGTTTTCAAAGTCTTTAACAAGCATGATTTTTCTTGCTTGTTTAACCTTCTTTGTTCTTTCATAGATTGTCTCCAATTTTTTCCAAACTTCATGTGCCGACCTTATGCCTCTTATGCGATTATACTCGGTGGCGGTAAGAGCGTAATGTATAATATTTAAGGCCTTACCGTTTAGAGAGAAAGCCTACTTGTCATTGTCATCGAACTCCTTGAAAGTTTTGAGAACCAAGGTGCAGTCCTCCAATTTCTTGGTTGGTTGATCAACTCCTTCAATAACCACATTCCAAATATCAAATCCGCACCCTTGTAGAAAGTACTCCATGCGGTCTTTCCAAAATGCGTAGTTGTTGGTATCGAATAGCGGTGGCTTGTTGGTGGAGGCGCCCGGTTATGAGATATGCTTCGTTCTTAGCCATGGGTATTTTCTCTTTACTGAAGCAGCTAGCCAAAGAGTTTGGCTTTGATAATCTAGTCGAATGAACAAGCAAGAATAAACTGAAAATGCGGAAAATAAACAACACCCGTTAATTTAAAGAGCTTCACCCCACATAGGGATTACATGCTCTACCACCCCAGTATCTCCGAGATGGATTTCGAAAAAAAAAAAAGAAGTTTTATTAATTATCACAATTAATACAACACCACCTTTGAAGATTACCACAATCTTCTTACAACACCTTCAAGGAGATTACCACAATCTTCCTTCAACACCTATGAAGAGTACCACACTCTTCAACACCTAAAATCACCCAAGTGTGCTCTTACCACAAGAACAACAACAAGGATATCTTGTTTTGGATGATGGACAAAATTCAAGATTACAACTCGATAATGATAATACAAATATTGAGTGCAAGTGTAATCAAGAATGAAAAGCCTAGATCTCAAAATGTGCAAGTGTAAGTACTTAGGCTATTGCAACAAGAGTATTTGACAAAGTGTTTGCTTGTATGCTTTTGCTTGTATGTTGTGTTGTGTCTTGTTGCTTGAATGGTTCCTCTATTTATAGGAGAGGTCTTGTATTGATTTCCAGACATTGGCTCCTTCTTGGAGAGTGAATTCTGCAAAAAAAAAATGCAATTAAAATCAAGATATAGCTGTTAGAAATCAACACCTTAAATTGAGGAAAAGCTGTCTGAAAACCCAACGGATAGTTTGCTGTCAAAAGTCTATAGCGACCGGTCACGCAGAGAGAAGGATTTGAAAGTATTTCACGAAAAATATACAGGGGACCGACGACTCCTATGTGGACCGGTTGGGGTCCCTTAAAAACTCAAACCAGGTTGTTTTGTTTCAAACAAGAACATTCAGGCACCGGTCGCCCAGAGGTCGACCGGTCGTCCTCCCTATTTACTCTTCTGTCCTGTTTTCTATTTTAAAACTCAATTCAGACACAGGATGCCCTATAGGGCGGCCGGTCTAACACGAGACAGAAGTGTTGTCCAATTTTTGTCGAAAATAAACTTCAAGAAATACTTTGAAAAATTAGTAAAAATATTTTATATCGATCGTGAGTATTTGGAAAACATTTAGAAACATTGTTTTGGTGTAAAAACTCATTTAAATAAAATCATGATAAAAATATTTATCTAACAAAGTTTCCTATATTGGGCGTGATCTTGTGTATTCTTATAACTTCTTATAGGAAATGGAGCTAAATTGGATAACAAATGATATCACGTTCCAAAGTATAGGTCAAGAGCTAAGGTATGAGCAAATATGTGGAGGAAAGAAGCATGAACGATCGAACAAAAGGGAATTTCCTTCAAAAACATCCAAATGCACTAACAATTTCTTGCACGGGTAGGGGTTAGTGTTTTGGCCATAACGGTCTCCACAAAATTGATATTAAGGTGATTCAAATGGCTATGGAAAGCTACGAGAAAGAGCTACGACTTTTATGCAGACTCCAGGAGCAAAGTCGGACAAATTCATGTCACACGGCCGGACGGTGTGAAGGCCACACGACCGTGTGAAGTACCGTGTGAAAAAGACATGGTCGGGTGAAGTTGGGAAGACACATGTGACGAAAATAAGCCGCATGTGAGAGCCACCATGGGCGTGTGAGGTGTCTTGTGTGAAAGCCACACGGCCGTGTGAGGCTACACGGGCGGGCCGTGTGACCACCTTGTCCGCGCTTTTTGGTGTTCTTTTCCCACTCGCCTCTACAAGTGATCTCTCCAAACATCCGTAAAAAGTGACCCAAGGCTTGCACGACGAAAATATATCATCCGAATCCATCCATACCACATACAACACATCAAATTACACAGAATACAAGATCCAAGGTCTTGAGAGAGAGGAGGTCTAGGTCGCGAAGAACACCACAAGGCCTTTCGCATCTACGGGAGCACAAGAGCTTCAAGGGCTTAGGAGGGAATCCATCCCGACACGAAGGGGTTTTGTTTCTATGTCCATATCTCTTGTTTGTGCTTAAACGATGGCATAATGTTGATTTCAAATTTGTCTATGAATTTGTTATCAATGTTTGGCTAATCTTTCGGATCTTAGGGGCATAATCGAAACTGTGGATTCTCGTTAAATCTTGATTAATTATTTTCTCTTAATTTATTCATGTGTTCTATTTTATGAATTCGAGTGTTTATTCTTATTTGATTTTTATTTGGCCAATAATTTACATGTCATATTTGTTAGTGCGAGATTCGGGAGATGAGTTTTAACAAAGGCGGAAATCAAATTCGGACATAAATGGGTTTAACGAGTCGGAGACCTACAACTATTTGTGGGAAGTTATTCAATTCATAGATCGTTTGGGAGTTAATAATAGTTGTAACGATCGGAGATCTACAATTGTTATTAATGTATTGTTCATTTATTACTCGTGAGGGGGAATAAACTATCTTAGAAATTGAACCCATAGAACTGCATGAATTGGTTATTGAAACTTTAATGGATTTAATATTGAAGAAACATGTTGAGATTATGTGTCAAAGGTTGCTTCCGTGGTTGTTGAAAATACTTGTGGGGTTCGCAAATTTATTTATTTTCTATTATTTTTTATTTTTACTAAACTTCTTAATATTCGGTCGCTATAATAAAATTGGAATACGGTGTTATTATAGCCTTAAGTGTTTCGTAGTCAATCCCGAGGAATACGACCTTGCTTGCCATTATTCTATAAACTACATTGTACACTTGCGAGTTGTAAGATCCAAAATATTTTTGGCGAACAAGTTTTTGGCGCCGTTGCGTGGTTTGAAGGATTCTACTTAGATATTGTAATAAGTAGTTCAATCTTAATTGAAGAATTTGGTTTTTTTTTTTTTTTTGTAAAATGTTTTTGCATTTTTGTCCTTTTTTGATTTTTTTAATTTTTTCTCTTCTTTGTTTCTATCATCGTTTTTTGTTGAGTGTGAGACTAAAATATTTGAAGACACAAGTATCCCAAAATCGCTCGCATAGTGGTGGGAGGCCAATATCAAAAGGGCAAATTCCCAAGTGATCTTGAACTTAATCGAGAAAATACCGCAACGTCATTTGCACGATGGATGGTACGAATATGAGGGCTCAAGGATTTCAACCAACACGGTTCAACGACGGTGATGTTAGAAATCTAAAGTCCGGTCAAGACTATGTTAGGAAATTTATTTGATAGATTTTGATGATACCATGTAAAACTTAAACTAGGAAGTTGGCACCCCATTTTCCTTTTATTTGTATTGTAATAGATAGATGGAAAAGCCGAGTTAAGTCGCCTATGTCAAAGATTACAAGAAGTCAATCGGACTAAATGAAGCAATTCAAGCAATTCCTCAAGCCTTAAACTCGAAGAAACTCGATCCAACAAAAGTTTGTGAAAGAGAGATAACTTCAACTCTTTCAAGAGAAAACTTTTGAAGAAACAAAGGGGTCTACTTCCCAAGTCAAGATTGTAGAAAGGTTCAAGGTTGAACCATTATCAAGTTTGTTGGAGGGCTTCGTGATCAAATCCAAGAACTTGAGAAGTGAGTGAAGTAGCAAAGCGGTGCCTTGTGAAGAAGTTCGAGTCAAAGAGAATTGTGTGTGATCAAGGTCGTCTCCGGACTAATAACCTCTTGTAAACCGATCACGTTACATAGTGGATTCCTCCAGGAGTTGGAAAAAAGAGGATTAGAAGAATTACCCCATTTTCGAACCTCTATAAAATATTTGTGTCATTTACTTTCAAAGAAATTTATTTTCCCGCATATTTACTTATATCTGCTATTAGTTTATATTTGTTATCCAGCGATAAATAACCAAGTGCTAAAAATCAAGTGTTAAAGACAAGCTTAAAAAAATCAATGGGTGTTAAGTCTTCCATTTGTTAAAAACAAAATCACCACGTTAAGTATTTGGCTTAAGCGGAGAGTTATACTATCAACAACTCTATCGAAGTGCATTGAGTGGGTAACTTAGTGAATAGCCAACTTAATTGTCCCCCAAGGACGATTGTTTGAGTCAACTCTGTTGAATATTTTAAAAGGACTAAAATCGAAAATTTGGTAAGGTTTATTCAACCCCCTTCTAAACCTTACACCACACCCATTGGGACCTACAAGTGGTATCGAGCGGTTGGTTCATTGAACTAGATCTCTATCTTTTCAAAAGGTTTTAACACTTGTGTTTTTTAGTCTTTCATCTTTTAAGCAAAGTTATTATCATAGAAGCAAATCTAACTCGCATTCCAATGTTCACTGTTGAAGAATTTTGATGATTGGAAAATTCATATGCAGGCTCATCTATCTACATTACATGATGAAATGTGGCTTGTGATAGAGGATGGGCCACTGCAAATACTCAAAGTCAACACAATTGTGCGAAGATCGATTGCGGCAAAAGGAGAAGAAGATGTTGCAGAATCAAGCAAGAAGACCAACCAAGGTTGAAAAACAAGGATGAGTGGACAAATGAGGATAGAAAGAGATACAACCTGGACAATGTAGCCAAGGATATTCTCTACAAGACGTTGGACAAAGCCATGTTCAACAAAGTCAAATCGCAAATCAAAAAAGAGATTTGGGAAAAGTGACCTTAATTTGTGAAGGATGAGAGCAAATTAAGGAAAATAAATTAATTGTTCTTTGTTCAAAAATTTGAAAATTTTAAAATGCTTGCGGGTGAAACTCTGGATCAAGTTGGATGCCGAGATTTACTAAGATTACAAATGAGCTTTCAAGACTTAGGAAAGAATATACACAGAAGGAAATGTGTATGAAGATCTTAAAAAGCCTCCCATGGTGAATGGGAAATGAAGGTCATGGCCCCGAGACATTCAATGGACCTCTCAAGAACATCTAACCATGAGTTATTCTCGGACCTCAAATCTTATGAGTTTGAGTGAGAAGGAAAGAGCAAGAGGAAAAAAGTTGTACCCAAGACAACGGCATTGTTGGCGATGAAGGGAAAAGAAGGTGAGCAAAAGAAGCCATAGACCAAGAGGATATTGGTCCGATGGTTAAAAGATTCAACAAGTTTTTTAACAAGAACTATAAGGAATACACGGGTGAAACCTCCGAAGACATTCACTACCTCCAAAGCAAGGGAAGATAGGCCACCCAAGAGAGTTGAGCATCAAAGAGGCGATTATCGAGAGCCGATAATCAAAGAATAAACAGAGTCGATCAGAGATGAGAACTGTGTTGGAATTGTAGACAACCAAGACATTTTGCGGTTGAATGTTCCTATCCACCAATCAACAAGTACATGAAATGAAGAAAGAAAAGTCTTGGGAAAGAAGACAAGAAAAGAAGAAAGCCATGTTGGGCCTTTGAGGAGATCCGAGCGGCTAAGTGCAAAAGAGACAAAGAGACTCGGATAGTAGTGAAGCGGACTACTCAAGTGATTTGAGGAAGAGGCTATGATCCGCCTCATGGAAAGAACAAGATCAAGAAAATGAGGTACACTCTAACTCATCTCATTTCGATTCAAGTGATAGTGAGTCGTGATACACACACTTCATCACCCACACATCTTTATGATTCATTAGGCAAAATGATGAAAGATTTTGAACACATAAAATCCTCACACACTATTCTAAATGAGGAGAACAGCCAGCTTAAAAGCCAAAACCCACGGTGACAAAAGAGCTGAGTACTCTAAGTCACATAGCCGATGAGAATACTAAGTTGAAGGCTGAAAATGCCAAGATCATAGCAGAGTTAGCGCCTACGAGAAAAGAGGGAAAAGATCTTAAAAATGTGATTGCCTCATTTACAAAAGCATCAAATCATTAGATGAACTTATTATGAGTCAAAAGGAATGTGGAGACAAGACATGCATATGATTTAATTCCATTGTGCATAATCAAGCTCCAAGAGTGATTTTGGAAAAAGGATCTTCAAGTAATGAAGCATTCCAAAAACCCAAAACCCCAAATCTGCAACCACATTCACTCCAAAGCACAATCACAATCATCTTGACCTTGGATATAAAGGGAAAGGAAAACGATCGAAAGTATCTTTGAAAAAGACATCTTTCGAGAAGAAATTGACCAAGTTTCTTGGCAAACTCCAAGCAGAAAATACTCTGTGAAAAGCAAACAGAGCTACCAAAAACTCCTAAATTTCATCGAGAGAAATACTTATGATGGGAATGGTAGAAACTACCCAAACTATCTTTGATTGGAATAATATGAAACATCAACAAAGACCTATGGAATACAAGCGCAAAATGGCAAAGACCTAAACCTCAAAGCAAAGGTCATTCCAAAGGCAAAAGAGCTTTTATCAAGCACATTTATGCACCCAAGCACTACACTTAAAAATACCACAACTACCCCAAGAAAGCAATTGCTAAAACACGGACACATGCATACGGACAAAAGAGACGGATGTATGATCCTAAAATCCCCAAGCAATTTGCCAATGTGCACTATGATTATGGCATCGATAGATGGCAACCTCTTAGAGTAAAACCATTTGGCTATAGGTTGGTTGGAACATCTTATAGAACTAACCCTCGGGACCGGACAAGTGTGGGTACCTAAAACCGATTTCCTTGATTGCGGGTTCAAGGAAGTGAAAGTGCAAGGAACCTGGTACATGGATAGTGGTTGTTCCGGACATATGATAGGAAATAAGAAAAACCTATCAAGATTCAAGGAGATTAGACGTGCTAAATTTATATTTGAGGAAATGAATCTTAGAGGAGATCAAAAGCACATGATCCATCAAGATAAATGGATTGGAAATCACAGATGTTGCTTATGTTGAAGGTCTCAACTTCAACTTGTTAAGCATCATCCAACTATGTGACAAAGGCTACAATGTAGGATTCAACATGGGAGTATGTCGGATCAAAGATGTTGAATCAAATGAAATAATGCTACAAGGGCCACGACAAAAGAATATGTATGTGGTAGATTGGTCTATTGCTACACCAAGCACATGTCGCTTAGCAAAAAGTACGGCCGAATCAAGTTGGTTGTGGCACAAAGAATCGATTCATATGAATTTCAAGACAATCAACAAGCTTGCAATGAGTCATCTTGTAGAAGGATTCCCGGACTCGAGTGTACAAGAAAGAAAGTATATGTGATGCATGCGGATGGGAAAGCAAATCAAATCATCATTCAAAGATAAGCCAAGTCCTTCTTCAACGAGGATATTACATCGTTGCATATGGATTTATTTGGTCCGATTGAGCAGCTAAGCATCAGTGAGAAAGAAATACACCTTTAGTGGTGGTGGATGATTATTCAAGATATACATGGACAATTTTCATGTGTAGAAAGAAGGAATCTTTGTAGAAGTTACCTCGGTGATGAAAAGAGTTCAAAATGAGAAGAGCCAAACCATTATAAAAATAAGATCGATAGGAACCGGTTTTGTCAATTGGATTATAACTCAATATTGTGTTGAAAATGGTATTGCTCATGAGTTATCACCGCAAGGACTCCACGTGTGAGAATGGAGTAGTTGAAAGAAGGAACAGAACTCTCAAGGAAGCTACAAGGACTATGTTAGTTGAAGATAGATTGCCTAAGATATTTTGGGTGAAGCCATAAATACAAACATGTTATACTCAAAATAGATGCATGATTAACAGTGCAATTGACCAAGACTCCCTATGAAATTTGGACGGGGAGGAAGCAAATTTTGGATACTTGTAATATTTGGATGTAAATGCTTCATCCATATTTGAAGGCTTTTGAGGCCAAAGTTGATGAAGCTATACTTTTGGGATACTAAGCGAGAGTAAAGCCTATAGAGTCTTGAACAAAAGGACTATGGTCACTGAAGAGTCTATCCATGTGGTTTTTGATGAACCTAATGTGAATGGAGAAGGCATTGAAGAGTTAGGCGATAAGTGAATCAACCAACTATGCGAGAAGAGTCTTTATGTTGAAGTGAAGTAAGAGCACTCAACCCGGATGAAGATGAGATAGCTGAATCTCAAAGACAGTGGAAGGTGTACATCGAATGAAGATGAAAGAGTTGTTCAAGACAACTTAGTTGCGAGATGGTGAATCCTAGTAGACTTACTTCAACCTGGTGTGAGATGGCCGAGAGACCATCCACCGAGTTAGTCATTGGAGATGTTAGAGATGGCATAAATTCAGATCGAGCACACATGAAGCTATGTTCACTTGCTTCATTTCCCAGATAGAGCCTAAAGATGTGTCTCAAGCATTGGATGACACACATTGGATTTAGGTCATGCAAGAAGAGCTCAATCAATTTGAAAGAAACAAAGTATGAGAATTAGTTCAAAGGCCAACCCACCAAAATGTCATTGGTACAAAATGGGTTTTGAAACAAGATAAATGAGGAAGGATGCATTGTAAGAAACAAAGCAAGATTGGTAGCCAAAGGGTATTGCCAAGAAGAAGGTATAGATTTTGATGAAACATTTGCTCCTGTTGCAAGATTAGAAGCAATAAGGATGTTTCTTGCTTATCTTTGCACACAAGAACTTCTTTGTATATCAAATGGATGTGAAGAGTGCATTTCTAAATGGACTGTTAGAGGAAGAAGTCTATGTTGAACAACCTCCAGGTTTTGAGCAGAAAACTATTGAAGATAAAGTCTTTAAGCTCAAGAAAGCACTATATGGATTGAAACAAGCACCAAGAGCATGGTATGATACATTGTCTCAATTTCTAATCGACAATGGATTCACCAAAGGCAAAGTTGATAGAACACTCTTCAAAATTCAAGATGGAGAGAGTATACTGCTTGTTCAAATATATGTGGATGGCATCATTTTTGGTTCCACAAATAAAGAGCTATGTGACAAGTTCTCAAACCTCATGCAAGGCAAATTTGAGAAGAGCATGATGGGAGAGTGACTTTCTTCCTAGGACTTCAAGTCAAACAATTGAAGGATGGAACCTTCATAAGCCAAACCAAGTATACCGGAGATTTGATGAAGAAATTTGGTATGGAAGAGAAGTCTTCTGTGAAAATCCCAATGAATACATCAGTCAAGATGGACATGGATGCGAGATGGCAAAGCTGTTGATCAAACCAGATATAGAGCCCTCATTGGATCATTGCTCTATATAATAGCAAGTAGGCCGGACATCACCTTTGCGGTAGGTGTATGTGCAAGATTTCAATCTACACAAAAAAGAGAGCCACAAGATGCGGCTAAGAGAATCATAAGGTATTTGAAGGGATGCTAGGAAGTCGGCTTATGGTATCCAAAGGAAGATGGATTCAAGTCGGTAGGATACTCGGACTCGGACTATCTTTGGATGTAGAGTTTGATTGAAATAGATTGGTTTCTTGGTTCAAGAAGAAAAAAATTCAATAGCTACATCCACACCAAGTACATAGTACATAGTTGGGGCATTTGTTGTGCCCAAGTCTTATGGATGAGACAGTAGCTGAGAGACTATGATATTGAAGAAAAAGATATTCCAATTATGTGTGATAATACTAGTGCCATTGCAATCACTCAAAATCTAGTATCGCATTCAAGAAAAACGCAAATTGATGTCAAATATCATTTTATAAGAGATCATGTTGAAAAGAAAGACATCACCTTGGAATACATCTCAACTGATAAGCAGTTAGCTGATATATTCACGAAGCCATTATGTGAATCAAGGTTTGAAGAGCTCAAAAATGAGTTAGGGTTAATTGAGCTAAGTTAGAATACTCAGAAGACTCAATCAGCAGAGAAAGAAGATGAGAAAAGGAAAAAGAGCAAGTTTCACATTTTCACCCAAGTGAAATTGACCCAGTCGGGAAGTGTTTGAATCAAGTTAGTGACAAACCGAGTTGTATCATGAGAAGAGAGAAGCAGAGTTGAGTCATTTTGGATGTAAGCTGAATCATTTATGAGCTAAGTGACAAAAATGCATTCGTTTCAATTCGAGCGGGAATGTTTTTAAGAATGACGTCAGCGTAATAATGATTTGTCAATACAAAAGTGCCGATAAAGAAACCATATGATTGGATATAAATGCTTGCATTTAATGGGGAAATTAATGCGATTTTGAAGACTTAATCGGACCGTTGATTTTGATCAACATTTTCAAAATCCAAAACCGTCCTTTCACGCCCCTTATATACGATACTTCACTTTCTCTCTCCTCACGCAAACCTATTCATCTTCAGCAAATAAACGATCATACTCTCTGCAGCCTTGTTCGAAACCCTAGCATTCAAGTTCGAGTTTCTCAAGTCTTAATCGGTCAAAAGCTCTGAAAATGGCAGCAAACCATAATTTCATTTTGTTAGATGAGAAGATCCACACCGGTTCTTCAGTGGACTTAGCTGGAATGATCAAACAGGGCGTGGATGATGCCCTTGTGAAGAAGATCGTCGATAAGATAGAAAAGTCCGGCTAAAGGACTTTTTGACGATGCGATTCACACACACCTACCTAGAAGAGATCGTCATGTTCTATGTGAACGCAGAGGTGCGGACGATGAAATTCGTTCATCGGTCCACAAACAACGTCATCAAAATAAGCGCTAAGGACCTTTCGAGCAGCTTTTTTTTTGCCCACCGGGGTTTGAAGGACGTTCTTTGAGAAGGATGTCAACCTAGCCGCAGACTTGGAAGGAAATTGCCAAGCCGAGTTCGCCGCAGCGCTGTATCTGACAAGAAAGGAGTCTCGAAGGAGGATTACCACAAACTAATGGACATCGTGTCCAAGTGCATGGACATGAAGTTTGGAAGCTTTAATCATCCGTCCAAGACCAGCTACGATCATGCAAGAGAAAAAGGTGAACTGGGCTGAGTTCGTCTTCATTCGAATCTGTCAAAATGTGATGAACAGGTCCTTCAAGGAAGATGGGACCTTTGGTTGTTCTTTGGGATATGGCCTTTTGATTGGCCATATGATGGAGGTGAAGGGCATTACACTCCGCCATGGCAAGCCCTTCCATGCCAATAAGAAGATGTTTAAGGCGAATCTTTTTCGGAGCCAGAGAAGAAGGCTCATGCACGAAAGGCCGGGCGTACGAGTAAGAGGGAATCAATTGATCTGAAGAAGGCACAACTAAGACCTCCCTTCCTCTCTCTCCCAAGAAGACATCCAAGAAGAGAGCTACATCTTCTAAGCCCGCCCGCCCCCGTGACCCAAATCAAAGAAAGCACTGCCCAAGAGTAGCCAAAACTAAAGCCCTTGCCCACGTGACCAAGTCACCCGCCCCGTAGCAAAGATAGAGGAGGAACCTAAAATTCCCTCCCCCATCGTGAAGGTGAAGCGGATTGCCAAGTCAAAGAAAAGACTACTTCAAAGAAAGGATATCAGGCCTTCACTATTGAAGAGCCTTTAGGAGTGGAACGAGAGATCCCGTTGGTGCCACAAGCGTAGACGGTGAATGTACAAGCATTCCGAGCTTGAGAAGACAATCGAGTTTGGTACTCGGTAGGAAAAGCAAGTTGAGCTGTTGATGCTCAAGAAGGAAGCGATCTCTTAAATTGTGGATGCCCTGCAGAGAAGAGCTGCGATGTTGATCAACAAAGAAAAGAAGAGACCCCATTTGTATGGAAACAAGCGAGAAAGCAAGAAGCGGTGAGACAACGAGAACCAATGCAAGAACAGGTTGTCTCAACTCCTCAGACAGACACTGCTGAGTCTGAGGAGGAGCAAGGCCCATTAGCCCCCATTCAGGAGACCGGAGAAGATGATGATGAAGATGACTTGATTACGTATTATCCAGTTTACCCTGACTTTCAAAGAAGATTGAGGGAATGAAGGGCTTGGAAGTTGGACGACTCCAGGCATCAATTTGCTCGCCTAGAATTCATTGAGGAGGAGGAGGAACTTCTAAGGTTCCTTGGGAAGGCATATGTCCAATGTGCACACAATGAAGACAGCTGCATGGAAACCCTCCGCCTTATCAAGAAGGAAGAGAAGGAGAAAGCGGCAATGAGCAAGCAAGAGCCTTGGAGAAATCAAGATTTGTCAAACAGACCGGGACGTATGAGCATATACATGAGTCTACTTGATGTGGCGAAGATATGGATCCATTGTTGTAGTGGAAAAGTCATAAATGCAAGCGAGAGCTTTACAAGAATCCCGAGCTATGCATGAAATGAGCCAACGGAGGGTCAGGAGAGTCCTCAAAAATCTCCCAAGATTGATTCTTTGGGAGTGACGCGGTGATTACAATGGACATTTACCGCAACCACTTCCCCGTGCACTCAACTGATGGCTCTCGGGAATTGGCAATGGTCTGGGACTTTGGAGCCCCAAAGCCAAGACAACCCCGAAGAAGGTGTTAACACACCTGCCCCTGCGGCTGTACACTCAGAGGGAACAGAAGCCACGTCTCGGGAGAAGAGTGACCCCACTCTCATTCACTCGGTGGTGCACCACCAAGAGGAAACTCTCTCCGCCCACGGCAAGGTCGGAGGAAGCTGTGGGAGACAAAACAATGAAGTTTGGAGGCGAAGGTGAGAAGATCACAGAACAACAGAGTGACATTAACAACACTCAGACAGTTGAGTCTGTCTCACCGGTGAGATATCCACTGCTTTGCAGACAATAAAGTTGTTTTGCCGCTTGATTAAGGCAAAGGATGAAGTGCAATCCAAGGAGTTGAGACTCGATGGATGCCAGTGCAATCCAAGAGTTGAGACTCCGAGATTGCCGTTTGTCCAAGACCACTAAGAAGGGATAGTAGAAGACCCTAAGACGATTGAGACTATCGAAAGGAATGTAGAAGGCCTACGTGATTGAGGCTTGCTGGGGGTAATGAAGGCCTAAGAGAGGTTGAGACTTCCCTAGGTAAGGAGCAGATAAAAGAACATTTCTCAAATTGAAGGTCTTTGTTTTAGAAGAGGAAATCGCGCCCTTCCACGTGATTCCCTAAGAACATATCCATACTTAATTTTGGGATCGGAGGATGAAGTTGAGTCCACTCAACATGAAAATCTAATGACGGACAGTTGAAAATGTTCACAATCTCGAGCCAAGTCGGTGATAAGACGGCTCGTATGAGGTTTAATTTGATGATGAGCCAACTCCACAAAGGCCTCATAATCTTTCGATGACGCTGATGATCGGTGAGGACATGTTATTCATTTAGCAAAACACACGAGACCGACAAAGTTGTTAAGGCGGCTAAGGCTCGATCGGTGAGCAACCAATCTTAAATGCTCCGTTGAAACCGAGTCAATGCGTGAGCTCCACAGCTGCAGCGATGACGATCGCGGCTCAATCGCAGGCTTTCACAGTTTGTACCACCATCTGTCGATGACGCTGCCCGCAACTTGAGGCACAAAGAGTTGAATCATCGCAGGCATCTCAAAGTCAAGACATACCATTTACCTTTGCGCAATGATGTTTTTGAAGATATGTTCCCATTCTCTAAATATATGCCCGACATGGTGGATGAATATCTGCGACGTAAAGAAATATACCGTGCGGGAAGATCCGGTCATTCCCACGAGATACAATTATGCCGGTGAACTTCAATTTTGATGCGAGTGGCTCGGTGAATCAACCCGACAAGTGAGTTCGTGAACCCTTCAAGAAGATCTGCGAAGAGATTGAGAAGATGGAACGTCACCAGGCCTCTCTAGATTTGTGTTTGGACAATCGAGATGCCACCCTCACGGCCGATTTGAGAGGGATCATCGTGCGAATAAGGGAATGGGATGTCCATGACAACCATGCGATGGGAGTAGGTATGTTACTTCAAAGCTCTCTTTGCAAAAATTCTTGTTTGGAGTGCGGACAACTCAATGTATTATGAGAGGATGAAGGAATATATAATGAGGATATAAAGTTCCCACAAGTCGGATATGGAGTGCTACTACATTTTCACAAGACCGATATTGCCCGACTCGAGAATAATATGAATGAAAAATTTAGTCTTCTCATTTGAAATGAAGATTGTGATAGTCGACTCGAGAAGGGTACTCGCTCAGAGTTTAGAAAGGCATACGTTATAGCAGACTCCAAGCAAAACTCGACCAACAGCCGACTGGATTTCATCCTCGTGGACTATTCCCTGGGCTAACCCTTAATTTTGGGGATGATGCCAAAAAGGGAAGATGAGGCCCTAAAGGGATCATAGAAAGAAGAAATGAAGAAATGAGGTGACAAAGTGAGGGGAAGGAAGTTCTAAAATCTTCCTTTAAAAATGATGTATCTTTGAAACCCCAATGACTTGGTGAAGTCAAGGCATCTCCATTCTCGCAAGCTACCCAAGAACCTACCTATTAAAAGATCGAGGTGGCCATGGTAGATAAAAGAATTGCCATTGAAGCTGCATTTGATGAGGTAGGCGAGAAACAAGAAGCCGCGTTCGAGGAGATAATGAAGCAATATGGTGGTCCTCCGGTAGGAAAGGATTACTGCGATCAAACCCCCAAGGAAATTGCCATGCGATGATTGATCCGAGCCCGGATCAATGGAGGAATTCAAAACTCTAGAATAGAAGGCTACTTTCAAGGAATGACTCTGCGCATAAGCCTGGGACTTGTATTGGGAGAAAGGGATTGGATTTGTGTCAATCATTTAGCGGTGAC
Organism: Rehmannia glutinosa; assembly: GCA_016081115.2. NCBI lineage: Eukaryota > Viridiplantae > Streptophyta > Magnoliopsida > Lamiales > Orobanchaceae > Rehmannia > Rehmannia glutinosa. The sequence continues at coordinate 285,418 of JABTTQ020002620.1, forward strand.
TTCAGTGATCACTCGGCTAGAAAGTTGAAGGCTCAATCTGATACACTCCCAAAGGAAGGAGCCGAGTCGGGGAAGGGGAACAAGTGGTGGTGGAAGAGGCTCTCAACCTTGATCAAAACCAAAAGACGTCGTATAGTAGATCCGGAAAAGAAGGGTCTTATATATTGGGTTGGATACGATCACCTTCCCAACCTAGAAGTTTCTAGAAAGAACGTTGAAGCTCTTAGAAGGCAAGAAGCTGAGAATGAGAGGACTGCTCGCAAATGGGAAGAGAGGAAGCGGAGGGATGACCTGGCGCTAGCGAGCGATATGAGAAAGAAGAAAATAGAAGAAGAGAAAAGAAAGAGAAAGATGACATGATGATGACGATAAAGAAGAAAGAAGAAGGAAGCAGCAAAAGCGTTGAAGTGTGTTGTGAACCCCTTCATGTATTTTGATGTAAATATATTTGTGTAAGTCTTCTGTAATAAGCTCAGTGAATTTCTCTGTAATTTCCACTTTGTATGTATCTTAGCTTAGATATGCAATGTACATATTATATATAAAGCTCGATACTTGTTGTAATGACTTTGTAAAGGACAAGAATGCTATGATCAACAAAATGATGATTTAAAGCATACATTCTTTGTTAATGCACTGCCTGTATGTTTGTTGTTTACTTATTTTAAATGTTTTAAGTTTTGACATCATCAAAAAGGGGGAAATTGTTAGGAAATTTATTTGTTAGATTTTGATGATACAATGTAAAACTTAAACTAGGAAGTTGGCACCCTATTTTCCTTGTAATTTGTATTGTAATAGATAGGACTAGATAAGTTGAGATAAGTCAGCTATGTCAAAGATTACAAGAAGTCAATCATGGATGAATGAAGACTCTAATGTGAGTCGGTGAGTAAGGCCATGAAGGAAGTCAAGGACTCGATCGAAGGAGAGTCACCGAGGAACATTGTGAGAAGTGTCCGTCAAGTCAACTCAAGAAGCCAAGTCTATCAATTGAAGTGATAGTTGAGTCAATCTCATGATTGGAGCAGACTCAAGTCACATAGGGTAAAGGCAGCAGTCAAGTCAAGATAACATACTTAGATCCGTTGATTAAACTCAAGAATATTACTCCATTTAGTAATATGACAAGATGCCAGGTCTAAAAGTGTTTGGCCCAGAATTATGCAAAAGGAATGAGCCAATGGGAAACACTGCACCTTGTGTCAGACACCTGCAATCTGGAATGCCATTTAATATGAGGAAAGGTCAACATCACCAAGGCTGCAGACCAAGAAAAGACAAGCCAGCAAACACTAAGTGACATTTGAAATTAGCCTATCTCTTCAACGGGCAAAATTTCAAATGGGCCCTATAAAAGGCTGAGGAAGCTATTGAGAAGAGGTGACCTTGATTACCTAAACTTAGCAAGAGCAAGCATTTTTCTAAGCAATTAACCTGCAATATTCTCAATTCAAGCAATTCCTCAAGCCTTAAACTCGAAGAAACTCGATCCAACACAAGTCGTGAAGGAAAGATAACTTCAACAAGTTGAAGAGGAAATTTTGAAGAAACAAAGGGGTCTACTTTCCAAGTCGGGAATGTAGAAAGGTTCAAGGTGGAACCATTATCAAGTTTGTTGGAGGGCTTCGTGATCAAATCCAAGAACTTGAGAAGTGAGTGAAGTAGCAAAGCGGATGTCCTATAAAGAAGCCGAGTCGCAAGAGAAGTCATCGTGTGATCAAGGTTATCTCGCATCGATAACCGCTTGTAAACCGATCTGTTACATAGTAGATTCCTCCGGGAGTTGGAAAAGAGAGGATTAGAAGAATTACCTCATCTTGAACCTCTATAAAATATTTGTGTTATTTACTTTCAGCAAATTTATTTTCCTACATATTTACTTATATATGTTGTTAGTTTATATTTTGCTATCCAATTGATAAATAACCAAGTGCTAAAAATCAAGTGTTAAAGACAAGCTTAAAACAAATCAAAGGGTGTTAAGTCTTCATTTGTTAAAAACAAAATCGGCCAAGTTAAGTATTTGGCTTAAGCAACCAAGTTATACTATCAACACTCTATCGAGTTTGTTAAGTGGGTAACTTAGTTGAATAGCCAACTTAGTTGTCCCCAATGACACATTGTTTGAGTCAACTCTCATTGAATATTTTAAAAGGACTAAAATCGAAAATTTGGTAAGGTTTATTTAACCCCCTTTCTAAACCTTACACCACACCCCTTGGGGCCTACAACGTAAAACTTAGCACTTTGTGGGAGGCAACCCAAGAGGCGTCGCGATCCATTTCACGTCTCCGTTCAGTTCTAAGTATACACAATAACAAAACTATATATGCAATATTTATATTCTAAATAAGCACACTATTAAAATTTAATATAATACACTTTGTTCAAACTAAATATGCAAATTTGGAACACTATATATGCAGAACTAAGTATGCAAAGTGACGCAGGTATAAATTATAAGGACCAATGTCTAATGTATTTTAATATTTTACTTGTTTTGTTCTAAGTATACACAATAACAAAACTATATATGCAAGATTCCTATTCTAAATAAGCACAGTATTAAAATCTTAATGTAATACACTTTGTTCATACTAAATATGCAAATTTGGAACACTATATATGAGAATATAAAAACTGAATAGGCATGTGTTTTGAAAATGTAACTAATACCTTAAATCGCGGGAGAGAGAGAGAGAGAGAGAGAGAGAGAGAGAGATGGTAAGATTTTTTACCAATAATTGTTAAGGTTCTTAATTTCAAAACTACCAAATTACCCTTAATCCTCCCTAAAAATCCAGGCGCCTACTAAAAATAAGAGAGAAAACGGACCATTATTCGTTTAGATCCAATGGCCACGATATATCCATACGATCTAAATTTAATGGGCTTGGTCTCATTTGAACCAATCCCTATATATATAGATAGAATCTCGTGAGAGAGACCACTTACCGTGAGGTGTAAGGACTAATCACAACCGCTCCCATTAAATAATTGATGGCTGAGATTAGATGAATAATATTAGATTAAATATTTAATTTAATCGCAAAAAGGGGTAATACTGTAAAATCAAAATTAAATGTAACCTCCTTACCATTAAATACGGGTAGATAAAAATGGAAATAATATCAATTATGTTCCATACATATATCAATCTCACAAAAATCGCCATCAAATACCTCTCTCTCTCTCTCTCTCTCTCTCTCTCTCTCTCTCTCTCTCTCTCTCTCTCACACACACACACACACACACACACACACAAACCCACCATTAATGCATAACATAATTATTGTGACTCTAATGCATATTTAGAATAAATATATTTCATAGATAGTTATCAGACATGCAACGTTAGTTGTTGTTTAATGCATACATCGTTATAATATACTACATATATAATTTTATTTGTTGCATAGATAGTAATGAAATAATGTTAAATTAATTGTTATTTGATGCATATATAATTATGAGGCAACATAATAACATATAGTTAGTTGTTATTTAATGCATATATAATTATGAGACAATTCGTAAAAAGTTATTGTTTGATGCATAATTATTGTTGTTTGATGCATAATTATTGTTGTTTGATGCATATATAACTATAACACAATGCATAGTTAATTATTGAATGATGCTCAATATAATGCATACTTGGTTTGAATAAATTGCATATTGAGATACATATATTGCTTATATTGTGAAAAACTTATTGCATAATTATGTTCATTTTTGGTGCATACGTAAAGAAACATATTGCATATTAATAATTAATATGATGCATATGTACAATAATCGAATAGCGGGAGATCTCATATCGGATATCTAATCCTTTAAATCAAGGAAGTGAACCACCGTTTCTAAAAAAGCGTCAAATAATGAAAGTCCTAGAACACCGTTAATGAAGGGAAAATAATTAAATAATCAAAAATTCGAAATATTCTCATTTTGACAAATAAATGGTTGAGATTGGTCCATAATATCTTACACAGAGACCCCACTCATTTGATCCAATATATATATATATATATATATATATGTGTGTGTGTGTGTGTGTGTGTGTGTGTGTGTGTATGTATGAATTGGATCAAATGAGTGGGTCCGTAGGAGTAATCATAAGCGTGGGAAAGTAAGTTAAAAGGCTGAGATTTAACCCTTGATTTTAGGTGTTTTAGATATTCTTTTAGTACAATGGGGGATAGTAGTGGAGGAGACACATGCACACATATGGGATTGAACTCGGTCAATCGCTCTAACAACATAAGTCTCTATACTAGAGCCATAGGTGTTTTAAAATTTTTAAAATTGATTTTAAGGATAGTACTATAATTTTATATCATTTTTGGAAAGGGCAAGAAGGGTTGACCAATTTCTTTCCATTTCAAAATTATGGTAAGAGGATTTTGCAAAGATGAAATATTTTATCCAAGATTGGAGATTTTTGCAAGATAGATATAATAGAATGCAATAAGAATATACTAACTATGCAATTTTTTGTAGTAAATATACAATAACAATGTACTAACTATGTAATCATATTGTGGTAAATATGCAATAAGAATGTACTAAGCTGTGCGGTCATAATATAGATTAAATAAATATGCAATCATAATGTAGTAATATACAATAAGAATGTACTAACTATGCAAAGTCATAATCTATTTGCTTCTTTTTTGCAGGACAAATATAATAAAATGAAATAAGAATATGTACTAATGTGGAATAGTAATGTACTAAATATGCAATAATAAATTACACTACCACAAAACAAGGCTTTCATCGGCCTTTACATCGGTTCAAGAACTAACCGATGTAAAAAAAATCCGTGGCAAACTTGTAAATATTTTGAGATGATTACATCGGTTATTGAGACCAACCGATGTAGAATAATGAGACTTTTTTTATCTACATCGGTTGTTAAATAGAACCGATGTAGAAAATATTAGTTTTTTTTTACCACATCGTATATCTACACCGGTTCGTATACAAACGATGTAGATATTTTTTTTAGTTAAAACCTTTTCAAATTCTGCCTTAGCCTTAACCTTTTGCCCGCGCCCCTCTTTACCTTGTATTCCCGTATCATCCAAGTCAAAAAAAGAAGAAAAACGTCCACCACCACCCGCCACCTTTTTGGATAGAGTCCGCCATACATAGTCCATACCTCCGCCCACCACCAGCGGCGCGCGCGAATCCCATATCTTCGACTTGTCGTTCGAAGCCTAGCCAGCCCTCTTTACCTCCCGTTTGCCAGCCCCCTTTCGATTTCCACGCGAAACCCTAGCCTAAACCCCCTTTCGATTTCCACGCGAAACCCTAGCCTAAACCCCCTTTCGCCTTCCCACGCTGAAACCCTAGCCCGACCTTTTGCTTGGCTGAGGAATGAAGAAGAGGCTTCCATATTAGTGTCTGGTTCGGCTTGCAAAACAGGGGAAATCGGAGGGTTTGTAGAATATGCAAAAGAAAGTGGCAAAATCGAAGTGCTTTTCTGGGTTAGTTTCGCTGGTCTTCTTTTTACTCTTCTTCTTGTTTAAAGGTGCTTCGTTTTTTTTTTTTTGATCATTTTTGGTGAAAGGAAATAAGTCCGATCTTTGCTTTGTTTTATTTTATTGTATTTTTTTAATATTTGGAGGAAGCCCAAGAATCTTGAGTGAAAGCTAGTTTGTCTGCGAGAGGAAGAAAATGAAGTGCTTGATCTTTTGTTCTCTTGGAGTTTGTGAGGATCACTAGTTTTTGTGAGGTTTATATTCGAATTTTCACTTTTTTTTTAATTGTTTGGTAATTTTATGAGCAATGTGAGAAAGGTAAAGTTCAACTTCAGTGGTATTTGAATGATGGACATACTTTTTTAATTTTACATATGTGTTAAGCTTGGCCGCAATTTAAATATGAAGCCAACTTCGAGGAAGGTATATGCTTAAAGAACTTGAGAACTTTGACCAAGTTTCTGGTCATTTTGGTGCATTCCTCTGTTTCATTAACTCTTGGATTTGGATAATTATTTTTTCCACAAAATGATTTATTTTTTGTTGTGTTTGATTCAATTTTCACACTCCATTTCTGTTCGAGATCTAAGTATTGCCATCAAATTTGTCTGTCAAATGGTTTAAGATGCGTCAAACCACACCAAATAGAGGAACTAAATCTAAACATTTGTCCAGAACATGTCAATCTCCTAAACAAACATGCATTTAATTTTGATGACCTAATGTGAAAAATCTTCTATTTGGAATATACTTATAAAACGATATGCTCTTTGGAATTACTGATGTCACCCTACTGAGAGGAGGCTGCCACAATTAGTAAAATTTTAAAAAGAGAGAACAGACTTGAGGTGAGAATAATAACCTCGACTCTAAGCAATGATTTTTGTATCGACCGACTCGGATGTTTGGTTACCGCTTATTGATTTCTTTAATTTTGTTGTCGGTGCACCAATAGCCTTTGAGACTTCATATTTAAAATTCCACTGCAATGTGTTTACATTTGTTTAAATATTTTCCATGGACTACTTATATAGTCACCAAATGTATGTTCTGTTGTTATATTCACCATGGTTCGTTATTGAGACAGGATTGTATCTTGTTTGCATAATATAAGTCTCATGCTTCTTTCTCCATTGTTGTACATATCATAGTCTAGAAGATCCTTCAATCGCCTTCTATTCGTAACATCTCCCTTTACTACATTCTCGTCGATCGGAGGCTTTTAACAGAGTAATGTCTCAACGTGCCATCTACCATAACATTCTTATACTTTTGCGAGAAAAGGCTGAAGAAGTTTGAAGGAACACTTGGTATCTCTTTGAAGATTCAACTACTCTTGAAGTGAGTCAATGTATTGATGAGATAAAATTGCATTTATTGCTATAATATCCGTATCGTCCTGGGAATTTTCTTTGTGTTTGTAATTCAAATATGTCATTTATCTACTCTTTTCGTTTATCTTTGATTTATAATGATAGGATGGCTTACTTATCTCACAAACCATGCATCCCTTCTCTCGATCTTTTGTCTTTCTGCCGTTGTTGTTCCATCTTGTAATGTTTTATTAGGTAGCATGAAAGTTGAACTCGCAACTAAAGTGATTGAATTGTTTCGGTATTCTTGTTGCATTTTTCTATCATTGCAAATTATTAGGCAAAAATGTTAATGTTCCATTATTATTATTTTCTTCAAAATTATAAGGGTTTTATTTTGTAATTTCCAATAACCTCTGGAGTATTTTGTAACTAGCCCGAACCTCATTTTTGTTTGTTTTAAACTGATTTGTTTGTTTTTCACAGGCAAGAATATTGGCTCTAAATGCATCTTACTTCTTGAAAGCTGGTGGCCACTTTGTCATATCAAGCAAGGTTTGTTCTCTTTATTTCTCACTATAACAACTAATATCCTTTAGGTAGTACTCTTGAGTTGAAAATGTTGGATTTATTTCCTGGTTCTTTCCTATGATATTTCTGTTGGTGATTTAAAAATTGTTGGTAATAGAATGAATTTGCTTTATATTTAATGGAATAGAATGAATTTTTTGGTTTGTCATATTGGTAATACTTGGATTCATTTGAAGGACCAGTTTATTGTGGGGACTTACAGATTAGTTGCTACCAGCCTACCATTTTTTATTACCTTATCTCCTTTACAAAGGGATTGGATGGAGTTTTACTACAGAGCAACGGAGTTCATTTGTGTTAACACTCCTCGTGTGATTCTACTGTATATGAATTAAATTTAGGGATAATTACAGACACTACCCCTAGGTTTGGGGTAATTACAAAAAAAAAATCAGAGGTTTTTGAATATTACAAAAATCCCCCTAAGATTTAATTTTGTATTACATTTTGTATTACAAAAATCAGTAGGTGATGCTAGGTAGTCCATTGAAATAATTACTAGCTACAACTATTTTCAAAGCTATTGGGAATCTCAAAACAGTACAGCTACTTAAGTAGATTTACAATACATTATTATTCAACATTCTTTAAAATCCAATATATATATATATATATATATATATCTTTTGATATTAAATCCAATATATTTTCGAACATTCTGTTTTAATTACTACGTACGTACAGTGCGGGCTGATTATTAAAATATACTTATTAATTAATATATATACTTAAGGCTTTGATCTAATTAACTAAAGAATCTTTTATTAATAGATATTCTCGCAACTTATTAACATGATTGATAATAGGACAAAAATGGATCAAGTTGGATGAATGCAAGTCGCATAACCGATGAGTATGAGAATGGAGTTAATTGGGCAAAATACTTTTCTAAGTCGAAATCGATCATTGGATACTTAGGGTAGCTCTGATTGTGGAAGGTAGAGTCTCGAAATACTTTGTTTAATCTCCTTTTCTCCTTTTTCACCCTTTTCCTTTTAAGTGTCAAATCTCTACATGTCTTTGGATTATATGGATTTGGTGTTGTGCACCTTGATCATATTATATTGGCATGTAACTGTTATCAGTCTGCTTTGGATTATATGGGTTGGTGTTGTACACTTGGATCATATTATATGGCATGTAATTGTTGTATTGAAATGGCTTTTGTTGGTTATGGTTCAATAATGGGAAATTTCTGGTTATGGTTCTGGTTAAAAGAATGTTTTTCTGTTTCACATAGGACATGGAGGATTTATGGTGTCTCATGTTAGTTTCTTGGCTTCTAGAAATAGTACAGTTGTGGGTTTTTTTCCTTTCTTTTTTTGTTTTTGAGTAAAAGCAAAAGTTGGGGATGTGGGATGAAAGAGTTGAAGAATGGAGTGGAATTTAAAGAAGTTTTGGGGGTGCAAAATATAGATATTGTCTAATTTATTTAAGGCCAGAAAGAAATTAACTTGAACTGAGACATGAATGACATGATTACACATTGTTGCTAACTAATTTTAAAAACTTGTCTCTTGATGTATAAGTCATTGAAAACTTCCTTCTTAACAATATCACTATGAATTTACGCAACTCCATTCACAAAGATGACCTCCAACGACACGTAAATTAGCCATGCGGACCAACTTCGGTTGTTTTGGATCAGTTCAAACGTCGACTTTACTTTCTTTTCGGATTCTCTGCGCTTTGGCACTTCAGTTTTCTTATCTTTGTCGTTAGGTTTCTTCGCTTCGTCTTCCTTATTGGTAGGTTTTTTCACTTCATCACGTTTAGAATTTTCTTCTTCTTCTTCTTCTTGACAGAATTGTTGATGAGGTTTTCCGTGACTTAACAAGTGAATCTAAGACAAAGAAGGTAGTTCAATATTGTCCAAACTCCTCATTTGCTTCTCGCTTATCCATGTTAGATGTCATTATAGATAAAAAAGTAAAACAAAAACAGAACCACAGAGGTGAGGGCATGTTTTTTAGCTCTAAGTAATATTTCACTGGATGAAGAAGTTTGGCATTAAGTTACTTTACTCAATATTATCTATGTGGTGGCTATCATTCCCGGATTGTCATGATTTAAACAGATATTGATCCTTATTCAATATTTAAAATAATTTTGGGTTTGTAATTTGATCCCCGAGCTCTGTTATGCAGATTATAAATGATAAGTGGTCATTGTCAATTTATTCATAAATTCCTATTTCATTATGTTACACTCAATTGTTTAATACTTAAGCATCTTTTTGTTGTTTAATTTGGAATCTTGGATAACAGAGTTAAGACGACGATGAAGAATGGTTCGATCAATTTTGCAAATTCCAAAAAGGAAGATACCATTCAAAACCAATACGAGTTCTTTGTACAAAGAATGTGGAGATTGTTTCAAAATTTTCTAACAAGATGATGAATGGATCGGCGCAGAATATTGTTTTTGGGACATTTTTCATGTATTGGAATGATGCTTTGGTATGATTGTAACTTTTCGGGTTATGCAATTACTAGAATCATTTTTCGTGTCATATTTGTATGTAATTTTCATTAATGGAGAAATTAAACTTATATAGGTTGTTGAATATGTGGTGGGAACATCTTTTGTTGTGTGTATTTGATTGGTTGGATTTGTGTCGAGGTTGTTCTTTTTGCTTTATGGAATTTCGGGTTTTATTTTGATGTATGAAATTGCAGATTGGTTTCCGTTTTATAAAACAGGTTTTAAAAAAAAATGAAAATGTTACGGTTGTAACACAAACCGATGTAATAGACCCAAATATTTACATCGGTTATATATGGCCGATGTAACAAGTGGAAAATTCTACATCGGTTTCTACAGTAACCGATGTAACTGGTTCCTTTTTTGTTTGGATTTACATCGGTTATAGAAATTAACCGATGTAAATAACTCACTTGTTTACATCGGTTGCGTTTTCAACCGATGTACAAAATACTTCCTACATCGGTTCTCTAACCGATGTAAAAAAGGCTCCTTTTCCACTATGCTGGTTTCTACATCGGTTGGAAAACCGATGTAAAATGTGTCAAATAACCGATGTAAAAAGCCTGTTTTGTAGTAGTGTTAGCAAATATGGAATAAGAATTGTTAACCATGTGATCATAATAATTTTTTGCTCTCCATCAAAAAAAAAAGTAGTAATAATAATTCTCAATCAAGTCGTCTTTGGATAAGCATATGAATAATTTTTAATGTATTGTTTTAGATTTTTATAGTCTAAAAAAATTCTAAAAATTAAGAAGAACATAGAAGAAAGAGTTGCAGGAACTAATGGTTCCTACATTTTCGCCAATGCACGTGATTGGGATGGAATAAAATCATCGAGACCACCACCATTTAGTGGTATCACTCCTCCAATGTGTGGGAGGTCGGGGTTCAATCCCTAGTGAAGTGTGTGTAACTCAAAAAAAAATCATCAAGGATATCTTCTAAAAATATCATTTGCTTTTGACTAATTTACCCTTATCATTTATTATTTAAGCAACAAAAATTAATAAACAAGTTAAATTTTTAGGTCGTTAAACAAAATCGATCAATGAGTGAGATTTATCCCTATATAGACTCAACTAGGGATGACAATGGGTAGGGTATCCACTCATTTAAGGTTGTCCATACCCGAACCCGTTAATATTTATACTATCCGTACTCATCCCAAACCCGATTAAGAACTACATCTATTACTCGTACTCATCCCAAATCCATTTCACGATACCCGCATACTACCCGCACCCGCCTAAAACTCATTTATTTTATATAAAAACTTATAATTTTATGAATATGTGGACACCCTACCAAAAATTAATTATTATATAAAAAATGCTAATATGTTAAATTTTTAATAAATATAACAATTACCATTTTAATTTTATAAGTCGCTACAGCTATCATAATTTATCAACTAAATCAAAAGCATCACATAAATACAAATGTAACCAATACATTCCTTGAGACTGCGAAATCAACACTAGTACATCATTTAATTTATAAAACTACACCATCGGACATGTAGTTTTATCAAGCTCGCAAAGATAAAACAGAGTTGATATGATCTGCATTCAAGATAAATAACAACTTTATATATTTTTTGTACAAAATAAAAATTTATGCTGGGCTTCTATGAAAAAATATATAATTTAGATGAAAAGCTAAATGCAAGTTACTAAGGGGTAAACGGGTTCGGGTAGTGGTGGGTACCCGAGGGGTGAAATCATACCCTACCCGTATATAAATGGGTAGTAATTTCTCATCTCATACCCATCCCAAATTCAAAAAGACTATCCATATCCGTCCTATTAGTGCAGGCGGGTGGATACCCGCGTATACTCTTTCGTCCGCTATCAACCCTAGACCCACCTTATAAATTGGTCTCATATAATTATTGCCCCACTTTCCATGAAAAGACAAAAGAGGGGTCATACAAAAGGTTGAAAGAGTAAATTCACAGATCGCAGATAAAATATGGATCAACTAATGACGACTTCTAGGCTGGGAAGCAGAAATTAATGGATAAGAACTCTTTCATAATGACGTGTTTAATTAGGTGAGATGGTTTGGTTTGTAATTTCTTAGTGTAGATGTTGATTTATGTACTTTAAGTTTTCGTGTGAAGATGTACAATTGTTTTCTTAATTGTTCCATGATAATGAACCTTGATGCCTTGATTCAAAGAAAACGAAAAAAAGATGTATTTTTTTAGGATTCAGATTTCATGTTCATATTTTTCTTCACTCTCTATTACACTCGTATTAGATAAATGATACGTGTACAAATTGATGTCATAATCACAAGATCTCAGTATTTCATCCAATATAGTAGAATAGGGGTAAAAAAGCAGTGTGGAACATGAGATCTTATTCATTTTTCTAGGTATTTTTACAATCAAGTTTGCAATTTTTTGAAAAATATATATTCAAAAGAAATACATATTTCCGTTATTCTCAAAGCTACTCAATTTAAAAAAATAAAAATCCCACACGCCATTTTCAAAAATAAGATAACAAAAAAAAAAAAAAAACGGAAACATCCTTATTTTTTTTTTTTTTTTTTTTGAGATAAGGAAACATCCTTATTCACATACAAGTGAAAAATGTATTTTCGAATTAACTTATCACATTTGATTAATTTATAATTAAAATATGTTTTCATTTGTGACATTCAGATATAAAAAAATTCTGAGCATATTTCCACAAATAAAAAAAAATGAATCCAAAACACACAGTTTTCTAGTTTGCAATCAATCATTATGAATTGATATATGGTTCATATCTGTCACTTATCATGGGAGAAAACCTCAATCATTAGAGGAGTTCACAGAAATTGGCATTAGCAAACAAGCAACATTTGTTGGTCACAAGGCCCATATCATCAACTACCATTGTATACGATTTAATTTTTATAATTTAATTTTTATCTTCTTTAATTTTTTAGAAAGTAAGATAAAGATTAATACGTAGTATTTTTCTAAGGTTACTTTTTATTTCAAAGTTGTTTGTGATATTATATTGAATATGAAAAAAGAAAACACAATGAAATTGAGAACTTAAAGGATTTTTAATGCTCAATATTATTGTATTATCAACACAAAATGTAAATACCTGAAGTCATTGAGGACGTCAAACTTGGCTCGATTAATAAATATATACATATTATATATATATATAATAAAGAAATCAAACTTAGAGCATTAAAGAGTCTCTTTAAATTTAAAAAGCATATCTTGCAAAATAAAGAGCATCTTTAAATTTAAAGAGTGATATTTTTGACATCTTCAAACATCTTTTCGTATTTGATTCTTTATATTATCTTTTGCAATATTAATTTATATATATAGGATATTAAAAGTATTTTATGATATAATTCAAATTTTGTGTTATTTTTGGAATGTGACATTCAAAAAGATCATTCAAGAAATCTTATGCAATTAATTATATATATTTATTTTGGCTCTCCAAATTTTGAGAGTGAAACTCATACTCTAAATTTAAAATTTAAAATAAAGAATTTATTGGAGATGATTTTTGGGTGATAACTCTTTAAAATAATGAGCATTTCTCAAAAGAGAGTTTCTTGGGGATGCTCATATACTCGAACACTACAAGAAAACAAGGAAATTCCAACGGAAAAATGTTGGAATTTGGTCAATTACCATTGGAATTATCGATTCTAATGAAAATTCCTACAAAAAATGCATCGTTGGTAAAATGACCATTGGAATGGCAAAATTCCAATGGAAAAATATTCCAATAGTTGTTCCAACGGTATTTATCCATTGGATTATACAACCGTTGGAAAAAAACTCCAACATTTTTTTCAATACTAATTTCAACAGGGGTTATACCATTGAAATATATATAATTGTTGAAAAAAACTCCTATGATTTCTAAAGGAGTTATACCATTGGAATTTAGTCCAATGGTAATTCCAATGGCATATATCCGTTGGAATATTAAATTATTTAATCTCATTATCTAATATCTTTAACTTCTCAGTAGGTCACTCATCATCAATTTGTCCCAAGTCAAGCACATTTAACTATGTAGTTTCAATATGTTTGACTCCAAAAAAGAGAATATATATTTTATTCATATGGATAATACTATCAAATCTTTTAACCCCCATTGAAATTTTCCAACGGTATTGGAATTTTTCAACAACTGTTGTACCATTGGAATTTCCGTAGATTTTAAAAATCCAACGGAAAATCCAACGATTAGTTCCAACATTTTGTTTACCATTGGAATTTTTCAATGATATATTTTAGCGATGGAATTTATGTTGGAACTTTTAAAATTTCAATAGTATTTCCAATAGTTTATTACAACGATTTTAGTATCTTGTTGAAATTTTCCAACGGTTTGTTGTGGTGTTGGAATTTCCATTGAAATTTTAAATTCCAATGGAAATTCCAATGATTTATACCAACAATTTTATTTATTGTTGAATTTTCGTTGGAATTTTCCAACGGTGTAATGTAGCATTGGAAAATTTCCGTTGGAATTTTAAAAATTCCAACAGATTTTCTATTTCGTTGTAATTATTACATTTGGAATTTGATTGTTTTCTTGTAGTGAAACTCGATGTCCAACTTAATTCGCGCTTGACTCTATACACAATCAATTCAAATTCAAGACTTTAATAGTAATATATTGAGCTCGATTCGATTTATTTACACCTTGAAATTTAAGGGTAAATCTTACTTTAATATATACCCTATACTTTTATTGAGTATTATTTTACCCACTTGTACTTTTATTTATATCACTTTAACCCTTGTACTCTCAATTTGTGTCACGTTACTCCCTTGTACTATTAAAATACTATTTTATCCTCCTATTCTTTTATTAAATGACCTAATTGTTCCTATAATTATTTTTAAATTTATGTAATGGCATCAAACTTATATAACTTTTTTGTAATATTTTTTGCTATTTACTAAATTTAATACAATTCCCATTAAATAATTATATTATATGTTATATTTCGTTAACTAATATATTTGTAAATATCTTATTTTTTCATCATACATCTGAAAATTGCGTATTATATTGCAGATAATATTTTGTAAAAGTAGACTATTAGTATTGAGTTTCTCATTATAAATGAATGATAATAAAATAATTTAAAATATATTTATATATAGAGATTATTATATTGACATATTTAATTAATATGTTATGTTAAATTTAAGAATATTAGATTTTGTATTAAAAAATTAACCACTAAAGCTAATATATTTTCAATTTAACATAGTTTTCTTATTCAATCCAAAAATTTAAAAATTATTAATAATATGTCGCATCTTTAATAAGAATGTATTAGATATATATTATATAGTTTTTTGTGATGAATCGAAATTAAAATTATAAATATATTAACTAATAGAAATATCCTATCATATAGTAATTTAATAGGCACTTCAATAAATTTAAAAAATTAGCAACTAGATGTAAAATATAAAAACTAAATAATGTTAATATTAATTAAGGGTTGTTTAATCAAGTTATGAAAGTTAATTTAAAAATAACTTTAAGTTTATTAATATTAAATACATTTAAAATGATTTTTCTATTGTACTAAAACTAATAGTTAAGGATAAAATGGTCATTTTTTGATTATATGAATACCTAATAATATTATAAAAGTATAACATGATAAAATGATACTAATTGAGAGTATAAGGGAGTAAAGTGATACAATTGAGAGTATACGAGGTAAAGTGATACTCAAAAAGAAATATAGAGGACAAAGTCGATTTACCTAAATGTAATTATACTTTCAACTTGCTTGTCAACGTACTCTTTCTTGTTAATATTGAGAAACTTATACATATGAAAAGAAATTAAATGTATTAAGTATTTTCTTAATTATGAAAATTAAATGATTAGGCCACATAAGCAAATTGAAATAATTAATTTTTCTTTTACTAAAGTTTGTTTTCTTCTTTTTTGTCTTACAAGAATGCTACTAGCTCGTAGAGGAGATCGACAATTCACATGAACTTGACATGATTTATGCCATATTATATGCAAAACATTATTATAGTAACAATTGGATTGGAGAGGATAACCCATTTATCGAGTTGTTTGAGCTAACATTTAGTAAAATATTAATACTTAGTCTTTAAATTGATGATCTCAGCAAAATCATTAGGGGGGAATGATCACTAGTCCACTGGGTAATCTTTTGAACAACTTCTATGCAATAAATAATTCATTGAATAATATGAGGAAATTGATGTTGAGGCCATTTTTATCTAGTATCTACTATACAATAAATAACTCATTGAATAATATGAGAATATTTGATATTTCAATACACAAGGTGAATACCGTGTGTAATTTTTTCGCTATACTTTTAAAATGCCTAAGTCTATATATTTGTCTGTTTTCATATGATATTATCGATTTAAGATAAGAAAGTACTGAAACTGTTTAAGATATAACTCCAAGGTCATTGGTCCATGACAAATGATTCGAGAGAATGTTAAAAAAAAAAAAAAAAAGGTTCAATTTTCATAATTAATTAAATGACCCTCATTCTCACTACTAATCATAGAAAAATGTTCCCGTCTAATCTAATCTTTTCTTTTCAGAATATCTGAATCAACATTATATCCAAACTCATTTCTCTCATGTTTTATTTTTTCACTGACACAGAAAATAAAAGTTTAGGATGTACGGCACAATATAGCACATAACTTTCCATACCCGTAATTATATAAATCCCCTATTACTACAAAATATTTGAATTGATCGAAAAATCAAGCGTATCACACAATCAATCCATTACTGAAAATTATGATAATACTAATTAATATATTGTTACTTCACATAAGAATAGCTAAAGTTGTGACAATATATTGCTATCAAAACCACTTAACGTGTAGGAAATTCCAACCCAAATAACACATCCCTTTCTATATATATCACTTCATGTGCCCTAATCTTGAAATCTTTCACACTATACTTCCTATTCAACAACATTTTTACATAGGGGGAAAAAATAACACACACACACTAGCATGGCCTCCGCCGAGACACTAGCTCCGGAACCCGAGAAGGTGGTGGAAACAACACCAGCACCACCAACCGAGCCAGAAACGGTGGTGGAAGCACCGCCTCCAGAGGAAGAAAAGGTGGCGGCACCACCACCGGAGGTCAAAACTCCGGGCGATGCACCACCAATTGATTACTTTGCGTTGGCTGAGGTGGTGCTGAGATTTTTGCTGTTTGCTTCAGCCCTAGTGGCTGTTGTGGTCATGGTTACTAGCAAGCAAACAAAAAATCCTCTGCCAGCTGCCAAATTCAATCACTCTCCAGCTTTCATGTGAGTTCAAATTTGTACGGATATTATATACATAAATGTATATATGTTATGTATCGTATATTTACGTGTATATTTCCATGCATGCCCAAAACACGATAATCATTATTACTTTATTATTTTTGAAGCACAGTTTAATATATAATTTTGGCGACCATAAAGAATAGGAGATGAAACACCATAGAAGATCACATCCAAGCACAAGGGCGGAGGTAGGGGGCCACTCCCCGGCGCCCCCATTTTTTAAAAAAAAAAAAATTACACTAGAATTTTTTTAATTATAATTTATATAATTTCGTGTATTGGTCCACCCCGTTTTCGGATATCGGCCCACCCCATTTTTATTTCTGGCTCCGCCCTTGTCCGGCACAAAAGGTCTCATTTCTCTAAAAATGAAAGTTGCTACGTTTGAGTAAATTATTAAGGATTACACTCGTCTATAACAAAATTACTACTTTTTTTCTTTTGAAAATTTTAAAAATAAGATTTCATTCTCACACATTTTAATTACTTAAAAATATTGATGTAGGACCAATAACTCTCTGCTAATAACATTTTAAAGGAAAAAATTTTAAAGATATAATTACTTTTTCAATTTCCTATCAAAATACATTTGAATATAATTTTATGGAGAAAAGCTCTAATATGCTGCTGAATATTTAATACTGAGGCCAAAAGCATAGTCATGCAAAGTTGCTTTATATAAAATTGAATAAACAAGTAGTGGGCCCATCTTGCAACAATATTTATCCCTTTAATTTTTCCTACGAAGATAATCCCCTGAATTTCCACATATGAGAGCAACAATAATTGATGAGAAATAAAAAAACTACAGAAAAAGTTAGAAGTTGTCACTTAACCCTTTCTACACAAAAACTTTGGCAAAATAAAAAAACATATTAAACTAAAAAAATTGCAGATTATATTAGGGCATAACCAATGGGAGGTTTTTCAATAGGTTTTTGAGCTGAAAAACCTTTCACAAAAACCTGATGCCATTGTACAGGTAAGGTTTTTATTTTTCCCAAAAAAAGCTATGGTACCGCATTCTCCCAATTTTTTTCTTTTTCTTTTTCTTTTTCTTTTATTTTTTTGTCTTTTATAATGTAAAATATATATTATATAATGTAAAATATAATAAAGATATTAGCGCTCTCTCTCTCTGTGTGTGTACATGCTGTCTTCTAGAAGTCCAAATTTAAGAAAGTTAATCTTAAGACAAATAATTAGGGTGCCTCATGGATACTTTACATGATTCCAAAAGGAGGGGGAAAAGATTACTAGTGGAATTGTGTATTATAATATTCAATATATCGAAAGCTACTTTGATATCTCACTATGATTGAACGTTTTGTGTTTCTATTATGTAAAACAAACAAGGGTTCAAGTTGGTCTGTTGGTGGGAATCTACAAGAGAGTAAAAATTATTGGTCCTCAGATCACCCCAACTGACAGGGCCATAAAAGGCCAGATATGCCTACAATAATACATCAGAATTAAATTCTGCTTTTGATTGAAAAACTGATTATTATATATATATATATATATATATATATATTTTATTTTTTTTTTTTTTTTGATTTGTCATTAAGCAGTGTTTACTCAAGATTTAGGTAAGATTAGTAAATTTCATTTATTTTTGCTTAGAAAATGTTCTTACATAAGTATCTAAAACTAAATTTCTATTGATTATGTTAATGCAGATACTTTGTGGCAGCACTCTCAGTTGCAGGCTTATATAGCATCATAACCACCCTCTTATCATTCTATGCTCTCCTCAAACCTGGCTGCTGTCCTAAAGTGTTGTCCCATTTTGTCATATTTGATGTTGTAAGCTCTCAGAACCTAAATCAATTTTTCAGAAAATATTCCATCTTTTGCAAGATATATAACTGTCAAGAAATCAAGAAACTAAACAGAAGTATTAGGGGTGATTACAAATACTACCTTTGAGATTTCACTTAATTACCAAAAACTCAGTTATGTTTCAAAATTACAAATACCCCATGACATATTTTTTATTTTACAAATTGCACCAAATTGGGGATAACTTGTAAAATATACAGACATCAAGGGGCATTTGTGGTACTTAATTTTAAAAGATAACTAGATTGTTTGTAATTAAGCAAGACTTCAAGGGTATTTGTGTAATTATCTCAAAGTATTAACAGGGTAACCTTTTTCTTTTTTCCTTCTTGTTTTCAGCTATTGCTAGGAATTGTGGCTGCAGCAACTGGAACAGCAGGTGCAGTAGCTTACATAGGTTTAAAGGGCAATTCACATGTTGGCTGGAGAAAGATTTGCAACGTGTATGACGATTTTTGCAAGCACGTTGGAGCTTCCGTTTTTGTCTCCTTGTTCGCCTCCATAGTGCTGGCATTCTTGGTGTTGCTCTCTGTTTATGCCCTGTCTAAGAAAATTCCAAAGTAGAGATACCAAGAGCTAGTAGAATGATATTAATGGATTTCCAGGCTGCTAAATTAGTTTGTGTTTTATGTGGTTAAGGGATTGCTTGTCTTGTGTGTGCATATGTAGCTGTAATCTTGTGCAGTTGGCAAAAACTGGTTCTATCCTGTGTTTATTCTGTAAAGTTGTTGATAAATTATGTGGTTGGTTGAAATTTCAGAATGTGTAGCTTTAGTTTCACCCTTCTTTGTTGCTGCTGAAAACACAGCCTCCAAATTCAACTTCTCTTGCAGCTCAGGAGCAGATATCTCAAGATTCTGAAAGTTACTCTCTGAATAATCACATCTGAAAAGCAAACAACATTTTGCAGCACATACAATTCCAATATTGGAACACTCTTTTAACTAACTTTTCAACTATAAAAGTACCAATAAAACCAGTTGAACCCACAATCAAGACATTGACATCTTTTTTGGATATTTGCCCCTGAATGAGGCTTGAGGGCTTCAACAATGAGGTAGCTAAAGCTGCGAAATCTTTCTTTACTCATTTTAAAGGGTTAACAACGTCATATTCATATGTAATATGCTATATGAAATTGGAATAGAATAGTAAATGGTTTGATACTTTCCAAATCCAAAAGTGAGTTTGTAGCTGAAACTTAAAACAACGTGACTGAACCCTACTTTACTTTCTCAATATCAGTGACGTGGAAGAAAAAGGGCTTGGAGACCTGTCTGACTATCTTGAGTTTCATGCATGGAACAACACTCGTATAAGATAAATGAACTACTGATTCAGCTGTTTTCTGCTTGATAATAATCACAAGTTTCAACAGATATTGTGTGTTAAACTAAGTCAACATAGAAGAGAAATGACATTCCATACCTTAGTCTTTGCCTACAAGGGTTGGCGGTATACATAAAGTAGCAGCTGCCTACGCACTGGTGGATGGCACACGGCAATCACTAAATATGTAATGAAAATGAACAGCAGAATGGTTGCAAACATAAACTCTGTCATTGACTAGAATTTTCCACTTGAAAATATTTTCTCTGCCATCAAATACTAGCAAAGTCATAAGACTTCAATGTAATAACATATATATGACTTACTCGAATGCAGATTTATTTTTTTTTACGATGCCTGTTCACATCAAGTTCGGCTACAATGCATTTTCTGAAACCATAAACTCTGTCTCTTCAAGCATGATTTTCACTTTCTGCAGGTGAAAATGAAAATATCCTGAACCCGATTGAATAGGATCCATAAATCCACCATGCTCGCAACCAAACTCAAGCCTTTCAACAATTATTTGAGAAGTTTGCACCTTTTCGTGGAACAGAGATTATGATAATTAAGTATTATAACAAAACATGAGAAATGACAGCAGAAACCACAGAAGCACTTTATTGAATCACAGAAATTATAAGGTAACGAAAAATGCTATTCAGTTACATTGTTCAAGTTCCACCAGACCTAGCATCTTTGCCCTCCAATTTCTTACTGAGGTCATGAATTTCATTGAAGTCATTGGGATTGCGTATATAAATGCAAAACTCGCAAAATAGTGGGACGTCTCAATTAATCTCGTACATGTACAATAGTTATGTGGCAGAAGATACTACAGTCTTCACATGGAATACTTCGGGAATGATTGATCAATATACACCACTTCCTCGAAAAACATCTCAGACAATGACGTTGATCGCAAAATTTACTCAAGACTCTCAAGGAACTGAGCAAAGCTGGGATATTTTGGCTCCCATCCTAGTTCCGTACGAGTTTTCAAGTTGTTTAATTTCTTACCTAAAGGACCCGTTGTTCCTGCAAAAATAAAAATTAATACCAATTTGCAACATAGAACAGAGTTTACCAGTCATATGAGACCCTCACCTCTTGAAGAGAAAAAGTTAATCAAAAGTCAAATTAATTACAATCCTACAAGGGAAACTTACCCGTAAAACCCTCAAATTTCTTACTATATTTTCCACTCTTATTAACCAGTTGCATTACTTCCTGCCTGAAAACATGTAGCAAGGAAAATTAATCACAGTATCTACACTGCTTTTCTACGTAAAAGTCTACATCATATACATATATATTAAGTTGAAGATAACCTGGACAAAGGGTTATTATCACAGCCAAGAAAGATCCGCTACGAAGTTTCTTCTTTAAGATGGTAATTGAAAGTGAAGCTGCATCCTACGCATTGACGAACAATTGCATTAATTCAAATTGCACACAAATCAAGCAAATTACAAAATCATCACAGAAATTTTCCCAGATAATAAATCACTGAAACAATAAGGTTACTTTTAAAAAGAGAGAGAGAGAGAGAGAGAGAGAGAGAGAGAGAGAGGTTAGTGAATCTGGTCGCAAGCATCACCTCGTAATGTATTAGATTAAGGATGTGATCAGGTCGAATATCAGCAAGA
This sequence comes from Rehmannia glutinosa, assembly GCA_016081115.2. Taxonomy (NCBI): domain Eukaryota; kingdom Viridiplantae; phylum Streptophyta; class Magnoliopsida; order Lamiales; family Orobanchaceae; genus Rehmannia; species Rehmannia glutinosa. Next base: position 307,483 of record JABTTQ020002620.1, read on the forward strand.
CCTTTCTGCAACCAGTATGTATGGGCACCTCTATCTTCTTTGTACTGCAAGTTAAGGAGGTTGTTTATATGGCTCATTTCCATTACTTGAACTTGAAAGTGTCTGTTTTGCTATGCAAAATCCAAAAAGGATATGTAAAGCCCAGCCAGTCTAACAACGCAACCACCAGCCTCCAACACTAGTTTCTCCACAGTAAGTAGATTATCTGTTTTGGGGTTCCTCCCAAGTGGTACTACTGGAGTGTCCTGCAGAGTATAGAACAACTAATCAACAATGTAATTATGGATGTTTCAAATTGAAGACAATTTACACATTTTCGGTAACTTATGACAGCAGTGGTTTATATTTTACATATAATTAGACGGTATTTTATAAGATTAACATAGAAAATGAAACAGTGTTCCCAACAGAAAGTTGTCTAATGTCAGATGAGATACCTCATCACAAGATCCATTATCATTGCAGTCGTAGGGAGCTGAACTTGAAGTAAACAGGAATGAACCTTCACCATTCCAATTTAAAGTTGCTTCCCTATATATGATTTGTGCAGTAAAATAAATTGGTATTAATAAATTATACGAGGTATGAAACAGTTTGAACCAAATAAATTATGAGCAGCAAACAAATGCATGTAGTTTTCATGCTACAGTAGGATTTTAATAAATTCTAAATCCATTAAACTCCTGAACTCAAGGAAAATGTAATTCTCGATACACTTGCCAACCAGACAGAACCGAGAGTAGAAGTCAGCATCTATCGGTAAACCAAATGTTATGGACTTTAAACGCTAGTTTCCATGGTTTCACTTCCTATCCATTTCTTTTATGTGCATCCATGTGTTCAGATTAAGATGCATAAAATTTGACCGATTACACATTCATACGATATGATGAAACGTTTGGACAATATTATTACAATATCTTGTTTCTTTAGTTCTCACTAAGAACCTTGCTTCTTATCCAAAATTGGAGGGCGTATAAAAATATATGAAAAAGAACTTCAAGGACACCTATTTAGGCTGTAGGAGAAAGTTAAAGTTGTAAGTGACTTCTGCAAGTGTATATTAGATGTCATTTTTTCACAAGAAAACAGAACTTTGCATCTGCATATTGCCTAGAGAGCCCCAAACATGTGACATCTTTTAACTAGCAAATAATGATATGAACTACAGTCTACGGATACCATTTAAAGTGGTTATTTATGTAGGGGATGTATTCCTATGCATACCTGACTTCACCAGGGTAATCTGGGTTTCGGGATGGAGGAGCACAGAAAATAACATTAGGGAACTTATGAGTCACTTGGGTTCCCTTAAGAGATGGAATGATTCCCATTTTTATTAACTCATCATGATGGTCGGTTGTCAAGGTCTGCCCATAAATTTGAGACCCGGGAATTTCCTGCCGCAGTAAAACATTCACATTGTTCAGCATCTAGCTGAGCGTGCATGTTCATTTTCACATACAAAATACGACTGCAAATGGCTCATTAACACTTAACGCTTGAAGGAACCCATTCTCAAATAACTTTCCCTTGCTGGAACAGATATTGTTCAGAACCCTATTATGTTCCAAGAATATTGTTGCAACCAAGAACTCAAAAACAATAAATATTATCTAAGAATAGATCTATGATACAACATACAACCAATATTCTACAATAATTATATCACATTTCATTTTTTAGGAGACAGACAACAGACAAGTCCGACCTATCCTATTATTGGCACAAAAATACCTTTGCCCATTTTTCAGCCACTATGCGTCCTAGCACGCCTGGCCCAACAATCAACAAATCATTAGCTCCAATCACCCTCTCAGATGAAGCTTCCAACCCATCATTAGGCGCACCTTAAACATGACAAATTACGTTGACTTTCAATGAATTTCAGTAACACCTTCACATTATAAGCATATGTTTCTATATAGCAATATATATTATACATATACACTACATAAATAATTGAACAGAAATCATGCTGTTAACATGAAACCTTATACAAATAAAACTTGTATTATTCAGCATCAATTTTCACTTGTACATAAATTCTTAGTAACTTAGATGTAATCATTGAATCACCACAACTACCAAAGTACAACATATAATACCAAAAGTACAACGCAATACCCTTATAAGCAATTTAGCAAAGAATCTTCATTAAATGTTAACAGATGCAAAATTTTCACATAATTACGAAACAAAACGCACAAAGTCACTTCTACGTGTGTGTGTGTGTGTCTGTATGTGTGAGAAAGAGGGGAGAGTACCAATGGTGGAGAAAGCATTCACTTTGACTGAAATCGGAGTGGACAACCAATACGACGCCGTAGAATCACTTTGCCTGACGGCAGCGAATTTGATTAATTTCCCGGCAAAATAAAGAGAGGAACAAGCCGAATTCGAGGTTAGAAAAGCAGAATTCAGCCTTTTCGGCTTATGAGACCGTCCCACGAATTCAGAGCAGCTCGTGAGGCAGAATTTGGTTGTATTCATTTCTCAAATTCCGATTATAGAAACCGATTTAGTGAGAGAGATCGAAGAAGACGAAGAAATTTTTCCTTGATTCGAGTTCGTCCCACTGCCACGGATAGAGTTCGAGACTGTAATGGAAAAATAAATAAATAAATAAAATGGATGTTTTTATTATTTTGGCTTAAGATTAGAAGTTAATGATGTAGTATATTATTTTTATAAATTCAAAATCATTTAGAAATAATGGCACCATAATAGTTGACAATCTAAATTTAATAATTATTATTTATAGATTTATGTTCATGTTTTAACATTTTAAATCTTAAAAACTTATGCAATATGTTACTTTTACAAATATTTAAAGGATTGGTGGACAATTTGATAATAAAATTATCGGCAAAATTGCCCTTAATAACAATTGTTTTTGGCATGTTTTAATAATTGTACCTCAATTTTAATTTTATGTGCTTTATTTAAAGAGCTAGTCTCCTGTCAGACGGTCTAACGGATTTAATCCGTTAGATGGAGCCCCAACAATCAACCCGATCCGGTAAGCTAATCTCCTCCAAAAAAGCATCGTCATCTCTCATCACCAGCGGCAACGAGATACGTCACCATCACCACAATCAAATACACTCTGTATTCCTTCTTTCTCCCACCACCCACCACCTTTCATCTTCATTTTGTTTTTAATTTTTTCCAACAATCAAAGAATCAATTTAAAATATAATTTCAACCACCTTTCACCTTCAGAATCTTGTTTTGCTGCAACATCTCACGGGATATGTTGAGTGGGAGATCATCGGAGTCGACAACGCCTTTGACAAATCCGAGGTACTCAGGGATGAGCTCCTCACAGTTATCCATGATGAAGACTCTCCTGACGTAGAAGAGTAGTTAAATCTACATTGGACAACTTAAAAGTATTTTTCATTTGGTCATTATTAAAATGTATTATACGTCGCATTCAAATGTATTAGATGTATTTAAAAATGTATTAGACTTTACAACTCCGTAGGAAGTCTCATTTTATATTTAAAAGGCACAACTTTGAAGAAAAGTATTACACATTGCATTCTAATGTATTGGATGTATTAGAAAAATGTATTATACTTTTACGATTTCTTAGTAATTCTCTATTTTATTATTAAATGGCATAACTTTGTCGAAAAGTATTACATGTCGCATTTAAATGTATTAGACGTATCAAATAAATGTATTAGACTTTACAACTCCGTAGAAAGTCTCTGTTTTATAATTAAAAGAGACAACTTTGTAGAAATGTATTACACGTTGCGTTCTAATATATTAGATGTATTAAAAACATGTATTAGACTTTCTGACCGTAGTAATTCTCTGTTTTATAACTAAAAGCGACAACTTTGTAGAAAAGTGTACACATTGCATTCCAATGTATTAGATGTATCAAATAAATGTATTGGACTTTACAACTCGTAGAAAGTCTCTTTTTATAATTAAAAGAGACAATTTTGTAGAAAAGTATTACACGTTGCATTCTAATGTATTAGATGAATTAAAAACATGTATTAGACTTTTACAACTTCGTAGTAATTCTATGTTTTATAATTAAAAGGGACAACTTTGTAGAAAAGTATTACACATTGCATTCCAATGTATTTGATGTATCAAATAAATGTATTAGACTTTACAACTCCGTAGAAAGTCTATATTTTATAATTAAAAGAGACAACTTTGTAGAAAAGTATTACACATTCATTCTAATGTATGAGATGTATTAAAAACATGTATTAGACTTTACAACTTCGTAGTAATTCTCTGTTTTATAATTAAAAGGACAACTTCATGGTAAAACATGTTCGGACTAATACTTTTCGATTAACAACTAATACAATCTATATCTATATATATATAAAAGCAAGAAAGTCTTCCAAAAATAGAAAAATCCCGCAAAATGCTATTACCAAATTTGGTAAGTCGTGTTAGGTTTTAATATGACGATTATGCAAAGTATAAAATAATAAATTTGTTTTTTATTTATTTATTGAGACGTGCGAGAATATGTTTGTTATCTAGGCATCTTAGGGAAACGTAAAATTAGTGGGAAACATCAAGGTGCCATTGAGAAATTAAAATACTTTATTAAATATGGCCAATTGTTTTGTCTTGGGCCCTTAAAAAGTCTGTTTTGCATTGGGCCCCTAAAAATGAAATTTAAATTTTGAAAATTGGTCAGAATAATAATAAAACAATTTGAATATAACAATACATGATAAATTGAATATAAGTTTATTGGGAAGCTAAACCGATTTATAATACTCTTTTTTTTTTTCTTCTCATTTACAAAACCTATTATAAATAGCTCCCACCGCCACTCAAGAACACAACTCAATTACTTACAAACAAATAAATTTGCGAACCGACTCCATTATTCAAATTTCGGTGAAAGGACACAAATCCGACGAAGGCATTGAGACTATGAAACGATTCGGAACTACAAAGTGAAGCAGTGTACCGCATATGGCAACAACTCATATGTTATTAGTCTAGAATGCATGACATGAAGGTATGTTTTGTAGTTGTTTTTAATTCATTCATTTTCCTTTTTCTTGTAAACTGAACTATTGTAAAAGATTATTTTTGTAAATGGGATTACTTAAATAATTTACATTCAAATTCAAATATGAGACTGTTGTTTCTTTTACGTTTTTTCAAATATTTTTCTTGTTGGTTTGAGTTATGGAATTTACACAAGAAGGAAACAGGTTAGTAGTCGTAGGTCATCTATTACATATATTTAATATTTATTGAATATAATCATATTTTTTTATATAGATGATTATAACATTTTTTTGTTATGATGAAAACAACGATATCATTTTAATATAATCTCTAACTACAAAGAAATTCAGCAAAGAGGAAAAAAACAATTATTATCAAAATTAATGTATACCTAAGATAAAAGAATCATAATATGATTTGCATCCTTTGAATACATTGATCTTTTAAATTAAAACAAATACAAACAAGTGCATTAACAATATAAAAATATGAGAACCTATGATAAAAAGCATAACATGATTTCATTTCAAAGAACTTACGGGAAATTTAATCTCTGTTAATCTACATTAATTTGCATTAATTAAATCAAACTGAGAATTTTTTAAATAGATGGACTAATTTAATGTGGATGTTAAGTTAGTTACTAATTGCTATAAGCCATATTGTTACTAGATGCTTATATAAACTGATCCTATACATACCCACACTCACACTTTTGCCATATTCATTTTGCGAAGTCCCTATACTATATTGCAATTTATACTTTAAACCTTAACTCATTTTTTTCATATTATATTTTATTCATTTAGACCACATTTGCTGTATTTTTTGCAAATAATATTTTTTTCAGGAAAAAGCTCTTGGAAGAGAACTACCAGGGTACAGAGACAGCGCCCAAGATAGTTTGCAAAGTTTTACTTCCAAAATTGTTATTTTACAGAATAACAATTATCTGGAAAAGGGAATTGGAAGTTCTAAAGAAGATAAAAGATCACATTAAGTACCATGAAGATCACTAAGCCAATGGTCGTCAAAAGAAAGTGTCCGGTTGATGATACTTATTTGAACGGGTAGGTTTCGATATTTGTTTCATTTATTTTTCAAGTATTGAATATAAATGTAATTATCTAATAAGTAGAATCTCTGCATTTCCCAGGATCATATTAATTTTCTCCATAGCAAATCTTCAAGATGAAAAATAAAGTCAAGAGTGTATAAACTCGATTGACATAAATCTACACGTGTATTATTTTTTTCGAATTGTTTGTATTTTTTCTAGCTAGATGTATTTAAATGTACATTTTTATTGATGATCTGAACTGAATGCATTTAAAGCATCATAGATCTGAGTTTTCTTTTATTATTGTAAACACATATTGAAACACATAATAGAAATGCACCATTTCAAACTGGAAAATAAAATACGTACTTTTTTAGATCCAAGTTGAATGTCTTGATACTCTTTTATTTCTATTTCCACTGTGTATAAGTTCTATGATCGTATTGCGAGACGGTATAAGTTTGTATCCAAAACAAAAGAAAAGTGATTTCGTGTGAGACGGAACAAAATCGACGACGGAAGAAAAGTACGAAAATATACCGGTGAGATTTTCTCGCAATGTTTTTTTCAATGGAGCAAAAATCGCAGGATCGATTTCGTGTGAGAGGCGGCGTGGATCTAGGCGAGATGCTTACATGAATCGGATGTATTAGAATATCTAGAGTTTGATGAGAGACGGCGGGTTTTGATGTATATTCGATTAGGGCTACATGATCTGAGGGTTTTTTTAATTTCATGTTTAACATTTTTAGTTAAACGCCAACTCTTTGGGCTTAATTTATATAATGACGGGTCTTTAAATCAATATGGGAATATTGTTACAATGGTTATTGAAATGTTTTTCTTTTTCTTATATTTACATTATAAAAATTGTGATTTTTAGGCCCAAGTAAGCTTTTATTCTTTCCGTGGTTCAAATATGATAAATAAATTTAATTAAATGGTACTTTATTATGGAACTTTGTTTTTACAATGTTAATTTTTCCATTTATTTTTTTGGTTTTATGTATTGTGGATATATATTCTAATATTGTATATTTTTCAAACGTTCAATATTTTTTTTTTTTGTTTAATAAATGAACTTCACACAAGTTCTTTTATTGCATACGAGATAAAAGAATGTACAATGACTAATTTTTGTCACAATTAATTATATGTTGTCGTGTCCATAGTTACCAATCAAAATGGTCTTAAATATTTGTAATAGTTATAGTGATGAGCTTAGATGATGAACTCACGATGTTGTATTTAAAGAAATTTTTCAAGATTTACAATAGATTTATTCGTAATTTATGGTTGCATTGTTAAAGTTCCCTGTAATATAAAAACAAAGGTTTTAATTCTTTTATATATTTTTCATCTTGGATCTATGATTTATTAGTGCATTAATTAATCCAGATTATTTATTTTTTCAGAACATGACTATTTCATGTCCCAACGAAATTCCAAGCAAAATAAATAGATTTGTTTTCGGTTCAAGTGAAAAATGATTTTTAATTTGAATATTTTCATTAAGAATATAATTAAGTAAGATTATCGTTTTCGCTAAGAATATTTTCTATTTTTGTTCTTTTTATTTTCTTCATTGAAACTTTTGTTAAATAAATTAATTTTTCATTAAGATTTTTAGGTGTGATATATGAATCAAACAACAATTAAATAGAATTTTTATATTGATTCATTATACTATCAAATGAATATGAATTACAATCAAATATGAATTTTTACTTTTATTTAAATATATTTTTGTCTGTACATGTGATTTATCTATATAATGGATACTTATTTATCTCTATTTTTAATTATTTATCGAAACTCCAAATATTGCAATAAAAATAAATTATTAAATTCATTCGTGCATCGCACGGGTGGAATACTAGTTGAGAGTAACAAGTAATACAAAATACAAAAAACTACCAACATAAAAACAGAGCTAACTGTAAGTCCAAGTGGCTACGATAATCTAGAGGGGGGTGAATAGATTATCTCCATCTTTTCGATTTTACCCTCTTTTCGAACCGAATGCTCAAAGACAATAATAAAGATGCGGAATGTAACCAACACGCGACGATTTAAAGAGGTTCAACCCACCTAGGGCCTAATCCTCTACCACCCCAAAGTATCTCCGGGATGGGTTTAAAAAAAAAAAAAGAATTTATTAATTACCAAAATTAATACAACACCAACTTACAACTACACCTTGAAGAGCACCACACTCTTCTTCAACACCACCTTTGAGATTACCACAATCTCTCTTGAAGATTACCACAATCTCCAACGGCACCTTGTGAAGATTACCACAATCTTCAACCTGAAAGAATACGAAGTTCTTCAACACCTCAACAAGAAGATTACCACAATCTTCTTACACCTAACACCTAGACCACCCCAAGTGTGTTCTTACCATGCAAAGAACACTCACAAGGATATCTTGTGTTGAATGATAACTCAAAAATTCAAGATTACAACTCGATAATGAATTATACAATTGAGTGCAAGTGTAATCAAGAATAGCCTAGACCTCAATGATGTGTAAATGAGAAGCTAGGCAAATTACAACAAGAATAATGACAATAAAAGACCAAGTGTTTGCTTGAGTATATCTTGTTGTGTTGTGTTGTTCTCTCTTATGGTTGTGCTTCAAATCTTCCTCTATTTATAGGAGATGATTGATACTTGATAGCTCCTCTTGGAATCTGATATCTACAAAGAAATTGCAATTAAAATCAAGAATATAGTTGTTAGAAATAAATCCCACAATTTAGGGAAAAGTATGTTCATTTGCACAACGGTTAGAATTTTGTCATTAAAACATAGAGGCGACCGATCGCGCACAAATAGACGTTTGAAAATAAGAACACATTTTTACACAGGCGATCGGTCGGTCGACGGGGTCCGACCGGTCACCCTAGGGTCCAACCGGTTGTCCTCTTCAAAAAACCAAAACAGAAGTTTGCAAATTTGAACTAACCTTCGGTGCAGGTCGCCCTATAGTCGACTGGTCGACGGTCGATGTCATGGCCGCCTATAGGGTGACAGGTCACCCTCACCATTTTTTCGCAAACATAAAGTTTTCTGTTTTGCACAACTTTCAGTGCGGGTTGCCTATAGTGGCGACCGGTTGGCCTCAAAACAAAAGTGTTGTCCAATTTTATATCGAAAATAAACTTCAAGAAATACTCCAAAAAATAGTGAAAACATTTTAGACCGATCGGGAGTATTTAGACAACATTTGGAAATATTGTTTGATGTAAATACACATTAACTCAAAATCATAAAAAGTGTTGTCCAATTTAATGTCGAAAATAAACTTGAAGAAATACTAGGAAAATTAGTAGAAAACAATTTAAATCATTTAGGAGTATTTGGACAACATCTAAAAACATTGTTTTGGTGTAAAACAAAATCATCAAAATCATGATAAAAATATTTATCAAACAATCTCCCCCTTTTTGATGATTACAAACCAAAATAATTTACCAAAGTCGATTTTAAAAACAAAACAATTTTACCGGTTAAAAAGAACTTTCCGTTGTGAGCGACAACATTCCACGCAATATAATCACAAGGATGGGAGTAGAGATATTAAACATATATAGCAAAAGCTCCCCCTATCAACATGCACAACAAGAGTAAAGTAGAAACAATAAACCAAAAGCTAAAAGCTCAGCTTTTACATATTGAGCTTAATTAACAAGAGCTTATAAGCCCTCACAACAAAACAACATTAGACAAGTATATAAATCCATAATTCAACAAATGGACTAAATATAATCCACAACTTATGGTTTTTAGAAACCATAGCTTATAGCTTCTTTCTCGAGCTTATTTTAGCTTTTATGAGCTAATAAGCTTATTACCTGTTTCTCCCCCTTTGGAATCATCAAAAAGAATGTTAGCACGATAAAAACATCATATAATCATATCAAAGTGCGCAACTAAACCGATGTATCGAGCTATTTTGAACATTGAAGCTTATAGATCAAATAGGGGAAAAGGTCGATCATACGACTTGTAGAAGCTTATGAAAACTTATTTGATTTGCAAAACATGATATCTATAAATATATAAGACTTTTGAAATCGAGAGAATCATGTAGGTGATGAATTTTTTTCATTGAAACGTTTTATCGAACATTTGGCGGGTGTCAAAAATTGAAGATGATATATAAAGCCCTTGTAAATGTAATCAAGCCAAGTTTTTCATCACCAAAAGCAATTTTATAAATATCAACCATCAACAATCATCATGCTCAACACAAATATATAAGAATTGTATCAAGAGATACACATATAAGCCAAGTTCTCAAGGGTTCAAGCCAATTGAGATAAGGGAGTAGAATTCTTACCATTTAATCGGTGAAGACGAGAAATGATGATGATATTCGAGCTAGATAATCCCCAAAATATGAATTGTATGCAACAAAACATATTTGAAGTGAATTGTGTGTGAAAATGTCAAAGGGGTCGAAATAGAGAAGAAGAACACCAAAATGGCAAAAGTCCTGAAACAGAATCGATTTTAACCAAAAATCTCTTAGGTGCACTGGTCCAGGGTATGGGTGACCGGTCGAGCAGGTGGGCGACCGGTCGGCCTGCACTCGCAGCCCAGTATTATTATCTGTTTTGAAATTCAAATTTGATCCAAAAATTCGATTTTTCGCCCCTAAGTTTTAAAACGTGCAAAATGCAAACATAGACATCATTCAATATACATTATGTCATAATCAAGCTCGAAATGAGGTAAAATACTCGGCGATGAATGATTAAAAAGTCCGCGAGTTATCCTTGAGACGGAATTAAACATATCTCAAGTTTTTGTTAAACATGCAATCCCTTAGAAAAAGATATCGAATCTCAATATTTTTAGTTTGATTATGACGAACCATATTTTGAAAAATTGTAATCACTGGACTTGTTATCCCGAAAAATATGAACATTTTAAAATTTTGGATATACAAGCCATAAGGAAAAATGCCTTTCAAATATTTGAAAATTTCTTTTAACGGCACTTTTAATGAGATTCGTTGGGATAGTTTTTGAAGTCGAGCATATAGACGTAAGGCATATGGAATGTCAAGTCTATGGGGGTAATAAAAGTGAATGAACATACCTTGAATTTGTTTGTCGACCGATATGCCTTCATCAACCTTTGTCAATCTTTTCATGGTAGTCATGGAGGTTGAGATGGTTCTTTCTTCTTCAATGCCTCACTTCTTCTCATTGTATACTTTGAGTGTGGAATATAACCACTTTCTTGGCATTGTTGAACTTGAATTCCAATGAATAAATTAAGCTCCCCTCTTCATGATCATCTTGAATTTACCTTGCAACAACTTAGAAAATATCTTGTACAAAACTTCATTAGTAGCACCATAAATGATATCATAAATTTGTACTAGTAAGCATTCTTGCCCCTTTTCAAAAACAAAGAGAGTAGTGTCAACTTTACCTCTTGTAAAATCATTTTGCAAAAGAAAACATCAAAGTTTATCAAACCATACAAGGGGTACTTGTTTAAAACATAACAATGCTTTTTACAAAAATCATTTTGGCCTATAAAAATCTTTCAAACCCGGTTGTTTTACATAGAATTCTTCTAGAATAAAAACCGTTTAGAAAATTGGATTTAACATCCATTTGGTAAAGCTTGAAATTTTCTTAAAACAAGAATGGGCAAGTAGAATGCGAATAGCTTCTAAATGTGCTACGGGTGCAAATGTATCATCAAAATCAATACCTTCTTTGACAATACCATTGAGCTACTAACCTTGCCTTGGTCATTTATCTTGTTCCAAAACACCAAAAATTCCTGCAAAATCTTATCAAGACATCTTGCACACGAGCATAGTAATATCTAATAATAGAGACACTCTAGCAAGTAACACATACTATGCTTAAGGAAAATCATCAAGAATATAATACAACATGTAAGTCCAAATAAGCTTATAGAAAGCTATATAAGGTCTCTTTTAAAATTTGGAAATCCGAGAGCAAATAGTTGAGACCTCATTAAAAAGAAGTATTTGAACATGAGTTGGCAAAACAACTATGTGCAATCAAATATCGAATAGTGCCTTTCGAGAAAAATCAAAAAAAAAATCTTTTTAATGGCACTTGTGTGAAATATTTTGAAATAACTTGAAAAACAAGCACATAGGCATATGGTACAAATATATCGAGTCTAAGATATAGATAACAATGGTGAACGTACCTCGATATCTAAATCATTTCTTGATGGATTATGAGAAGTTAGCCAATGAAGAAGAGATATAAATCCTACATAATTCTTAAACAAGATTTGCACAAAGCAACATGATACAAATATAGGATAAAAACAATATATGTCACAAGAATACTAATGCCATAAAAATCCATAATAAAACATCTAAGCAAATGCATAAGAGTTTTAAAAACATAATGTAAGGTCTTCTTTTCAAATAATTTTTAAAAACACAAATATATATTGAAGACCTTAATTTTAAAAATAAATATTTGAAAACTCATTTTGATAATATAGGCACGAATAAAGACATGCATAATAACTAAATAAAATGCATATTTAAATGGGGAGATACGGTTTACCAATTACGCCATTTCCATGGGTTATGCCGTTCGTTGTTGATTATATCTTCCCTTTGAAAATCATCTTGTTGATAATGGCTTCTCCAATTTCTCCATCTCCAAGCATTGTGGCCTTCCCATTTTTGAAAGTGTCTTTCTCTTGAAAATTCATTGTGGTGATATCTTCTCCTTTGATTAAACGAGATGGACATTTGATGTCTCCTCGGCGGTATGAATTTTCTTCGATTATTATTTCGTCGGGTACCTAATATAACATTGTTTTGTGGTACCCTCAAGTGCTTGGGTCCTTTGGGATTAGTCTTGAGACTTTTAGGTCTCCAACAATAATTAGAGCTATTTCTAGCCCGACAATTATTTACCGTATGACCCTTTTTACCACAATAGAAGCATGTAATAATTCTAGAAGTGTAATGACCAACATGCTTAGAGACATGACTATTTTTCTTATGATTAACAACATTGGGCTTATGGTCAAGTCCTTGTTTCAATTTATCACAACTATGAATATCAACAATATTGGTCATTTTATCGGTACTCAAGTTGGATTTTGATAAATCATTTTTCATGCAATTAATATCCTCAACAAGAGTACTATTTTCTTTTTCAAGGTTTATAACCTTATCAAGTGTGGTGGTGTGAGCACATGATAGTGATTCATAGGAAGTAAATAGACTATCCTTTTCATTTTTCAAACCATTGAATTCCTTTTTCAAAGTTTTGTATTTAACAAGTAAACTTTGGAATTTATTTTGAAGGTCATCAAATCATCTTGTAAATCACTATAATCATTTTGTATAACGATATCATAGGAAGTAGAGGGTTTAAGACATACCTCATTTTTTCTTCGATGCCCATAAGACATTGTTCGACTACTTCATAGTTGGAAGTTGTAAAAGGTTTGTTCCTTAGATTTGACCTTGAATCCCTTTGAGAAGTAGATGCTTTTGAGTTGCTCCTATCATTTTGCATATACTTCATGAATGGCTTCTAATTTTTGCCATACTTCATGTGCCGATCGAGTTCCTACAATAAGGTCAAATTCCAAATTGGTAAGTGAACAATATAAAATATTGAGAGCTTTACCATTTAAGGAGATGATTTTCTTTTCTTCATCATTGAGCTCCTTGAGAGCTTTGGAGGTGTATGGTGTGTCTTTCATCGGAATGAATTCTCCATTTATGATGATGTTCTAAATATCGAACCCGCAACCTTGTAAATAGCATTCCATTCTTTCTTTCCAAAATGTAAAATTTTTGGAAACAAATCGAGGTGGCTTGTTGGTGGAGGTAGGAAAGGTGAGCTTCATTCGTAGCCGACGATCGTTCCTCTTCACTCGCGATATGAAACGAGATTGCCAAAGAGTTTGGCTCGATATCACTTGTAAGTCAGCGGCTACGATAATCTAGAGGGGGGTGAATAGATTATCTCCATCTTTTCGATTTTACCCTCTTTTTCGAACCGAATGCTCAAAGACAATAATAAAGGTGCGGAATGTAACCAACACGCGACGATTTAAAGAGGTTCAACCCACCTAGGGCCTAATCCTCTACCACCCCAGTATCTCCGGGATGGGTTTCAAAAAAAAAAGAATTTATTAATTACCAAAATTAATACAACACCAACTTACAACTACACCTTGAAGAGCACCACACTCTTCTTCAACACCACCTTTGAGATTACCACAATCTCTCTTGAAGATTACCACAATCTCCAACGGCACCTTGTGAAGATTACCACAATCTTCAACCTTGTAGAATACGAAGTTCTTCAACACCTCAATAAGAAGATTACCACAATCTTCTTACACCTAACACCTAGATCACCCAAGTGTGTTCTTACCACAAGAACACTCACAAGGATATCTTGTGTTGAATGATAACTCAAAAATTCAAGATTATAGCTCGATAATGAATTATACAATTGAGTGCAAGTGTAATCAAGAATAGCCTAGACCTCAAGGATGTGTAAGTGAGAAGCTAGGCAAATTACAACAAGAATAATGACAATAGAAGACCAAGTGTTTGCTTGAGTATATCTTGTTGTGTTGTGTTGTTCTCTCCGATGGTTGTGCTTCAAATCTTACTCTATTTATAAGAGATGATTGATACTTGATAGGCTCTCTTGGAATCGATATCTACAAAGAAATTGCAATTAAAATCAATAATATAATGTTAGAAATCAATCCCATAATTTAGGGAAAAACTGTCATTTGCACAACGGTTAGAATTTTTCTTTGTCAAAACATAGGAGCGACGGTCGCGCATAAATAGACGTTTGAAAATAAGAACACATTTTTACACAGGGTGACGGGTCGACGGGGGTCCGTCCGATCACCCTAGGGTCCAACAGGTTGCCCTCTTCAAAAAACCAAAACATAGAAGTTTGCAAATTTGAACCAACCTTCAGTGGGGTCCCTAAAGGTCGACAGTCGACATCATCGGTCGCCCTATAGGGTGACCGGTCACCCTCACCGGCCGCAAACATGAAGTTTTCTTTTTGCACAACTTTCAGGTACGGGTTGCCCTATAGGGCGACCGGTTGACCTCAAAACAAAAGTGTTGTCCAATTTTATATCGAAAATAAACTTCAAGAAATGCTCAAAAAATAGTGAAAATATTTTAGACCGATCGGGAGTATTTAGACAACATTTGGAAACATTGTTTGATGTAAAAACACATTAACTCAAAATCATAAAAAGTGTTGTCCAATTTAATGTCGAAAATAAACTTGAAGAAATACTCCTAAAAATTAGTAGAAAGAATTTAAATCATTTAGGAGTATTTGGACAACATCAAAAAACATTATTTTGGTGTAAAAACAAAATCATCAAAATCATGATAAAAACATTTATCAAACACTAACAACTTAACACCACATAAAAAAAATACCCATTTGAAATTGAAAGGCTAAGTAATAAATAATAAAAGCGTCACTTGAAAATTACAAAAATGCCATTGGCGGCGTGAAATTACCAAAATGACACCAGTCGCGGTCGATTCGTTTAACGGGCCGGCAGACCAGTTAGACGGTCGACTGAGTTTTTGTCTTATTTAAATTATTTTTCGAGTAAAAATAAATTAGAAACTTAACTAGTTTAATTAAAAATACTATTAAAAATATTAATAATAGATGGATATAACAAATATACAAAAATATTGAATGTAGTTATTTTGATTACTTGTGTTTAATATAAAAATAACTTTCAATTTTTAAACTCTTCCAAACAATACGAATAAATATATTTTTGTATATTGAATATATATACATATATTTGTTTTAAGTTATTGCTAATAGCGCACCCTATCATAATCTTCATAATTACGATGTTGTTAGACAACATAAAATTAAGGGATAATTTTAAATACTACCATAGAGATTTAACCTAATTACAAAAAAATCACTTATTTTTCAAAATTATAGTTATTGACGTTTAACTGAGGACTTCATGTGTCAAACAATATATTAGGTCTTGTGAATTAACAATTGTAGAGTAAAGAGGATGAAAACAAGAAGAACACACAGATTTGCGGACTTGGGGCAAGTCAAACTTAATGTTACTTTTGTATTTAGCTTGTATGCTTAAAGCAATAAATACTCTTGAATACAAGATGGTTGGAATTGGAAAAATTCTCCTCTTTCAAGATTGATTGGAGTATTTTATTGTGGAAGAATTTATTTTTATCCTACGTGTAGAGCTTACAAGTAGACTTTTATGTGTAATTATATGTCCGCAATGTAAGTCGATCGATATCCTTGAATTTAGGAAACATAATGTCGTGGCGAAATGACTTTGACTTGATGGGGTCAAGTCACATATCTAGTCGACACTTTATTGAGCCTTGAGCTTATCTTCGATGAGAATTCATATCAATCTTGGCTGAAGTTTGGGGCTATCTCAACTACCTCGGGCAGTCGACCATCTCGCATTGCACTAATAAAAGTCTAGCAATGTCGGGTAGGTCATGTTAGTCCAGTGGCTACTTAAAAATCTAGAGGGGTGAATAGATTTTCCGATTTTCCGATTTATGCCCTCTTTTTCAAACAATATGATGAAAAGAAATGTGGAGAAAAATAAATCAACACACAAGGATTTATAGTGCTTCAATCACCAGGGCCTACGTCCACTAATATCCGATATGTCCCGAGTGGATTTTGAAAGAAATTTTTTTATTAATCGATACCAAACGATTACAACTCCAACTTGAATAGCACCAAACTCTTCTTAAAACAACAACCTTTAAGAGCACCAAACTCTTCTTACTACCATGAAGAGCACCGGACTCTTCAATACCTAAAGTGTAATCAACTGTCCGTTTTTTGTCAAAAGCACACTCAACAAGTATGTCTTGTTTTGGATGATTTTGATCAATCAAGATTATAACTTAAATAAAAGTATACAACTTTGAAAGTGCAAGTGTAATCAGGAAAGAAAGCCTAATACGCAAAATATGAAAGTATAGTGTTTAGGTTATTACAACAAGAAATGAAAACGAGAGCTTGAGAATTTTTTGAGATATACTTGTTGTGATATAGAATTATGTCATTGTGTGTTGTATTTGATCCTTCAAATTCTTCAACTATTTATAGAGAAGCTTCAAGATTTGATTTCAAAGATGGGCTCTTCCAAATTGAAATTTGTCGCAAAAAGAAGGATCAAAAGATCTACAAAAATGGTTAAGAATTGATAAAGTAAATCTTGTTGATGCGTGTTGTTGCAACGAATAGAATTTGATATCAAATATCCTATAGCGACATGTCTCTATGTTGAAATTTCGAAAGTTTAAACTGTTGGATCAAAATTTAATACAGAAACTGGTCGCTATACCATGGCGACCGGTTGCTATGAATATTGATCGTTCGCTTATGAAACATAGATGAAACATACATTTTTCAAAACTTCGTGCACCGATCCCTACTATAGACCGATCGCTCTCCCTTTGAAAGTTCTCATTTTTCAATCAATTTGAGAAATATTCAGGATCAGGTCGCCCTCTTTATAGAGACTTCTCTATTTTTGAAAACTATGAAAATCTTTTAGGTACAGGTTGCCCTCTATAGCCACCGGTCGCCCCCTCAATACAGAGATATGTCCAAATTTTGACGAAAAATAAGTTCAATAAGTACTTCACAAACTTAAGACAAAATGTACTATTAATTTTGAAGTTTTGACAACTTAAAAATATTGTTTTGATTAAAAATTCAATATGTGAAATCATCAAAATCAAAAATAACTTTGTTCTAACAGATCGTTTAGGTCGGAGACCGGAGTAGCCTCTTCCATGACTATGTCAAGTAGGATGTAGGTTCCAATAGGTGATTAAGTAAAGTCAGAAAGGGGGAGGGTTGAATAGACTTTACCAACTTTTCGATTTAGTCCTTTTAAAGTCGGAGTATTTATCACAAGTCGGTTGGGTCCTTGGTGGACAACTTAGTTTACTTGCAGCAGTGAGTTAGCCACTCAACAATCTCGTTGAGTTGTTGATAAGATAACTCAACCGATTCAACTAACTCTTTAAAAGTTTAGTAGACTTGGTTTTTACAACGGAAGGCTTTCACTCTTGTTTGAAATATGTTTTTGAACACTTGTTTTAAGCTTAGTTATTATCGGTTGACTTAACAATTTAAACAAACCGTAGTATATATATGCAAGAATGTAAATGTGTTGAATGTAAATGACACAATCAATTTTATAGTGGTTCGAGAATGGGGTAATTCCTCTAATCCACTCTTCTCCAACTCCTAGAAGAATCCACTAATGTAACTCTGACTTTATTACAAAATGGTGACAGTCCAAGCTAGGCCTTGATCACACAGCTGGCTTTACTTCAGGGACTCAGCTTCTTCACAAAATAGTTGTCTTACTACTTCAGCTCCTTCAAACTCTTGGATTTGTTCACACAGCCCTACAATGAGTCCAAAGCTTCTGGTTCGAACTGGAACCTTACTACACCTCCTTCAACCTTGGAGTGTAGACCCTTTGTTCTTTTAAACAAGTTTTTCCTCTTCAACAGTTTGAAGTCGTCTTTTCTTGACTGAGTGTGTTGGATTGATTTCTTTCGAGATTAGGCTTGAGGATTTGAATAGAATGCTTGAAGACTCATACCGCCCATCCCTCCTGGCGGGACTTAGAGACTCTTATAGAATAAATTTTTTATCATCATATAAAATATAAAATAGTTCAAATAAAAGTTAAATAAAAAGAAACAATAAACAATAAAAGAGTATTATACACTTGTAATATATTTATAAGCTTCCTTAAGTTTTTTATCATTATTCTATTTTATTAATGCATATTAGTTATAAAAATTGTTATTATCGATAAATATATGTTGATATCTATCTATATATATATATATATATAATAACAACCGCTTCCTCGAATTAGCAACCCAAAATTTTCCGCCCATTTTATATTGCTATAAAAAGCAACAAAACGGAATAAAGAAAAGGTAAAAAAATCTTTGTAATTTCATGGTTTCAATATGTATGTACCACATTAATTAGTTTTTCAAATTTTGTTTATATTGCATTAATTATTATATTTGTTTTTTTTTTTTTAAAATTTAATATTATTTTTGTTTTTTGATCCATTTTTGAAGTATAATATATCAAATTAGTCAACTTTTTACGATCTTTAATTTGACACACATATTACAGATTTTTTATATTTATCAATGTATTTTGATATTCAAGTTTTAAAGTTGTACATTTGGAACTCGGGATGGCAATTCGCCCCCATCAAGACTGTCGCCCCGTGACCCATGTCGAGGTGGGGCGGATTTGGGTATCATCTTCGCCCCGTGGCACCCACCCCGCCACGTGCAATTTTTTCTAATATATTTAATATATATTTAACATTTATGTTATACAAGAGAATATAATTTTATGTATTTAATATTATATTTAACATATATAATGACAAAGTTTATAAAAAATATGCATTTATAATACAAAATAAAAGATTAAAAAGTTGTCAATAATATAAAATACACGATAAAACTATTAAAATAATAAAAGATTTTCCAACATGGGCGAATTCCGCCCCACGACCCGTGCAAAGGTTTAGTATTGAGATACTCGCCCCGTCTCACCCCATTGTCATCCTTATTTGGAACTAGATATCAATTTGTTTTTTGATATTTTATATATATATATATATATGTATATATAAATATAAATTAGTATTTTTTTGAAATGTTTTATTTTCCTAAAAAATATGTATTAAACAGTTTTTTATTTAATTTTTTAAATAATTTCTACAATTGTTCAGCTTTCTAAACCCCAAAAATATCGAAATTTGAAATGACTTTGTTTATTATTATATTGAAAATATAATTTATTAAATATTCAACATTAGGGTAGTAAAAAAATCAACATTGGGCAATAATTAATTTATTTTTCAAATTTTTTCTTTGTTATAGATAAACATGTTATATAAATAGATAAATTTCTTTATAATTATATAGAATTATATTTAAAGTTATTAAATTCAAATTAGAAATATTTATTTTAATTGAAGAAAATATCTCAAATATGTATCCAAATTTTATATATCACATATATCATAAATAGCATTATATATTTATGCAATAAAAAATATGAAATTATATTTGTAATAGTATTTTTTATATAGAAAATTATTTTTTTATATATTAACATACCTTTTATATTAATAGATTTTTTTTTTTTATATTTATCAATGTGTTTGATATTCAACTTTCAAAGTTGTACATTCGACTAGATATGAGTTTGTTTGATAATATTTTTGATATATATATATATATATAAATATAAAATAGTTTTTTTAAATGTTTTTTTTACTTAAAAATATGTCGCTAAATATAAAACAAGATTTTGGTTTAATTTTTTCTTATATTTTTTACAATTTGTTCTAAACCACAAAAATATTGGTAATTTGAAATGACTTTATTTATTATTATATTAAAAATATAACTTATTAAATATTCAACACTGGGATACAATTTCTTTTTCAAAATTTTACTTTGTTATAGATAAACATGTTATATAAATAGATACATTTCTAATTATATAAAATTGTGGCTAAATTTATTAAATTAAATTAAAAAATACTTATTTTATGTTAGGTAAATATCTCAAAATATTTATTGGACAATTTTTATATATCACATATATCCGTAAATAGCATTATATATTTATGCAATGAGAAAATTAAATTTTTTTAATATGACATTCTATTGTAATAGTATTTTTATATAGAAAATTAGTTTTTATATATTAAGGTATGTTTTATATTAATAGAAATTAATTTTTATATTTATCAATGTATTTTGATATTCAAGTTTCAAATTTGTACATTTGGAACTTGATATGAATTTATTTGTTTAATAATTTATATATATGTATATATAAATATAAAATAGTTTTTTTAAATGTTTTATTTTTCCTTACAAATACATGATTTTTATTTAATTACATAATTTTTATTTAATTTATTTAATAATTTTGACAATTTTTCAGTTTTCTAAACCCAGAAATATTGAAATTCGAAATAACATTATTTATAATTATATTAAAAATATAATTTATTAAATATTTAATATTTGGGTAGTAAAAAATCAACATTGGCCAGTAATTAATCTTTTTCAAACTTTTACTTTGATATAAATAAACATGTTCAATAAATAGATACAATTCATATTCACACAACAAACATTTCGTATTAAAGAGGTATTTTTATAGTTTATAATTTTTTATTATTTAATTGTATGATTTATAATCAAGTTAATTATCTTTATATTTAATTATTTTTTGAAATTTTAAAAATTTGCAATTACTATTTTTAAATATAGATAACATAAATTCATAATTTGTAAAATAAAAATGAGAACAAGTAAAATTGTAAAGAATCTTAGATTTAACTTTTAGAATTAATGAAAAGAAATTATAAGTAGAATTAATATTAGTAAGAGATAAATTCAATATACATATTCGAAAAATGGGGATGAGAATGGAAAATCTCCATTTTATCTAATTGGAATAAGAAGGGGGACGGGGATATAAATATCGCCCTTATCCCATCGATTCTAGAGAAACTCGGTTATAGATAAACGAGAAATCCTTATCCCCAAATTACTAGGGGATTTTTAGTCCCATTTTATTCGGTTACCTACGGGGATATTGTCATTCCTAAATTCAGAAAATATAACTCATAGAACTATTAACAAAATATACATATAATAGTATACAAAATAGAAGTCTCTGAATATACACCCGTGCATCGCGGAGGTAGGAGACTAGTAATATTAATTACAAAGAAATACATTAATATATATATATATATATATAGGGGAGGTTAAAATGAGACCACATATTATAGTGAGACAATGTGGACTCATCTCAACCATCCCTTATCTATATCAATGACTAAGATAAATAGGGGTTAAAACTACATTAAATATTTAATTAAGGCAAAATAAGGGTATAATTGTCAAATTAACCAAGTGGGGGACCATCTAGATATGGAATCAACTATTAGGAGAGAGAAAATCACGTGGGGAGAGAGAAAATCACGTGGGAAGAGAGAAAATCGCGAGAAAATCGCTACTGGAGAGAGAGAATCGCGCATGTGCGTAAATGCAAAGTATGTTGTACACTTATCAATGATTTGTTGTATACTTAACACTATTTTTTGTTGTATGTTTAACATAATTTTCTTGCATATTAAAATGGTCAAACAAAAATATGTAGGGACCATTAATTAAGGAATGAGAGAGAGAATCACGCTCATTAACATGTGGGGACCGTGGTTAATTAAATCAATTATAGAGAGAGAAAATCACGCTCATTATTATGTTGTATATTTAACATATATTTGATGTATACTTAACACTATTATGATGTATATTTAACATATTTTTTTGCATATTAAAATGGTCAAACAAAAAATATAAGTGTACAACAAAATACATATATAAGTATACAACAAAACACATATAAGTATACATCCAAACAAAATAAATACATACATAAAAATTAACTACTTATATAGCAAAACACATCTAAATATACATCGAAAAACATATAAGTGTACAATCCTTGGGCTGGTAAACAATCCTCTCAATCATACCACCAATACTCTGCTCCCCAACGATATTTTCCAGCACTTCATCTTCCTCAACAGCCTGGTTGCAGGGATCCGTTTTGCCAATGAACCCAGATTGAATATTAATACCATGATTACTGTTCTTGGGCTTGATTTCTGAATGCGGTTTCTTGGCTATCAATCGCCACTTTAATGATTTGTTTTTGGTATGAAAGGGGATTAGTGGCTATGGCAACTATAATGCAAAGTTGTGTGTATTCCCTATTCCAAGTCCTTGCGAGAAATCAAACGAATCAAGAGAGCAATGGGGGCTAGTTGACATAACTTTTTTTGTGCGGGCTTGATAAAAACGACGTCAATGCTCTTGGAGATACTTTTTCAGGTGGAAAAGTTTGCCTTGTCGGGATGGGTCACACGGAGATCCACCTACAGGCTTTGGGGTGTGGATGACTTTGGGTTAGAGAGAGAGAGAGAGAGTGTAATTACAAAATTACAATATTGTCCTTTTTGATTTAAAATAAATCAAAAATATTTATTAAATTGAGTAAATCTCAACCATCTAAAATTTGAGATGTGTGGCCGAGGATTAGTCCACACCGTCTCACTCCAATTATGTGGTCTCATTTGATCCTATCCCTATATATATATATATATATATATATATATATAGGGATTGGTTCAAATGAGACCAATCCCTTTAGGTTAGTCCATGAGACCAATTATAAACCCTTGATTTAAATATTTTAATGGTTGAGATCATTTTTCTTATTTTTGGAATGTAAGGGTAATATTGTATTTTCATCTACATCGAGTTATATGAAAAAAAAATCGTTCTTCCCTGTTTTTTAGGAAAATACAATCTTTCCTTTCCCACCTACCGATTTTTAGGAGGCAAAAACCCACTTTCGGTCTAAGTCACGCCTTTTCAAATCCTCTTGTGTATTGGGTCTCTTTTCGTAATCAAAACTTCTCAAGGAAACCGTCCGGTGAACGGCTTGCAACACTCTCAAATTTCCGTCTTCTTCTCCATTATAGCAAGTTCTCTGTAAAGTTTGACCGTCCTCTCCACACTTTCGTGCTCCCTGTTGCGCCTAAGTTCGTTCGGTGTTTGGAGGTGCGATTTCGTAGAGAGACGAACTAGGGTTTTGGGTTCGGTGCGTTTCTTGATTTTTCTCGGGTATTTCAGCATTTTACCCACATTTTTCATATTTTTGTTTTGAAGGTAACATTGTTCTTGTGTTTGCGCCTTTTCTCATTGGATTGTGTTTTTTGTAATTAAGGAAAAAATTTGTATTGTTCAATTAAATATACAAGATAAAGAGGAATATAAACAAGTATATGTGTTAAGTTTTCATATACGTATCGGTAGTTTTTGAGTTGGGTTTTATGGTGTATTCCAAGTGTACGGATAAGTTGTGCTAAAAAAATTCTTTTGCTATATTGGAAAAAAAAAAAGTAGTTGGTATTTGAAACATTGTCCTCCGACTAATATACGGATGTTATATACTAAGTGTACATATATGTCATGCTAAATATACAATTTTGTAGTGGTATGTGAACTGGAAGATGATTGTAGATGATATATCTTGAGTAAACACGTATGCAATGTTAAACATACTTAATTTAGTGGTATCTATACATGCAATGGTATAAATTTGTGAGATATGAATTGTTTGTATTACTTATACAAATTTGTTATATTAAATATACAAGTTAATATGGAATGTCACGAGAATGTCTTATAAATTTTTTATATATGAATCTTGTGCTTATTTTGTGTTGGGGGTTTTGTTGTATTCCAACCGTATGCATTATATGTGGGTTGGTTTTTTTTTACATGGGGATGTTGACAAATTCTAATTATAACTTTTATGCTTAAGTTAAATATACAATTTTGAATTGAAACATGCTAATGCATAATGCATATGACATATGAGTTCTTGCTTTATTTTTTTACACGGGGAGCTTTTGTGTTAAAAAATGTCAAGTGAAGAAAGAGGAGGAGAGAAGTTGGCGGTGGTGAGGAGGAGAGTTAGAAGATGAAGCGGCTAAAAAAGAGGCAAAGGATCGATCGGGACTACCCTGGAACGCAAATAAAGGGCAAAACCCAAGGTTATTGTAGATGCTCTTCGCACCCTTAAACCGCATTTAAGTCATGATCATTGAGATGAGATTTGGTAGTCTTTTTTAAAAAATTGATGATTTTAATAAGAAGCTTACATCTTGGCTGGTTGAAAACTTCAATGCACTAAGTAGAGAATTGGTTTTCGAGGATGGTAGGCGTATTCATCTCGATAGGGAAGATGTTGGTAGGTTCCGGGGTTCCCCGATGGTGACATTGTTATTGAGAAGAAGAAAAAATCCGAAAAATGTGCGTTTGTGACGAAGAGTGGAAAACAATGTTTCCAAATTCCCATAAGGTGACAAAGCAGTGATTTGGCTTTTAGGATGATGCGGTGCGTAGATGGGGGGACTGGTTTCGTAGACATTTTGTTACGCTCGTTGTGATTGTACTTATTGGGAATTTCTGAGTGGATATATCAATCCACTTATTCTCAATGCCTTGACGATGTTTCAAAAATAAGGGAGTTCAATTGGTGGGATTATACCTTGAACACCCTTCTATCCAAAAGACTCAAATGGGACGAGACGAACAAGTATGAGTTCAATGGGTGGGATTCATTGTTATGATAATTTCATCATGTATTTGCATTTTTGCATTTTTAAAATCTATTGTGTTGTCACATTTACAATTTTGTATATGTTTTGCGGTGTTTTACTTGGACGGGGTCGAGTGTACTAGCGAGAGATGTGCCGAGGACACTCACCGACATTGCTTCATGGACGATGGAAAAGGTTAAGAAAAGAATTCGTATAGAGTTCCTACACCGTGGATTTGGGCGGGGATATGTGGAGGCTCCATATGTTGGTGCGGTTCCATTGCAACCTCGGTTGGAGGGATTGGCCGTCGACCAAGAGGAAACACTCATTTATTCCGGGTCTTCGTCGGCGGGCGGTGGTGGGACAGGTATATAAATAAACTTGCATCAATAAGTTCATTGTTATTTTTGGGGCAAATTATGCTGTGTACATTCTATTCTTGTATGTACAATTAGCACACACTTGTTGTATAAATAGTAGTTTGCATACTTTGAAAAAATATTCTTTGAATGTTTGTATGGATAGCTCAATATGTTTGTTTACATTGGTTACATAGTTGTGTAGGTAAATTTTATACTAAGTATTTTAATAGTTTTTTGGATGTTGAATTTTTGGATGTTGTATGGATAGTCACTTTTGTTGTATACATGGATTACTTATGTTGTGTATATATTTCTATGTGTATCGGTTGTAGTTCATAGACCGGTGTTTGTATATTTTATTTGACACATGTTGTATATTTAGTTTTTAGATGTTGTATACCTATTATTATGTATGTTTGTTGTAGTATACTTATTGTATATTTAATTGAATCTGTTGTATATTAGTCCATAATTTCATTTTGTTATGTTGTATGCTTATTGTTGTATACTTTTGTCTATGCATAGATCACATTTGTTGTATATGTATTTATGTGTAGCGATTTTGTAATTCATAGAACAGGGTCTCTATATTTAGTTGACAAATGTTGTATACTTATTTTCCGGATGTTGTACACTTTTTGTAGTATTTATTATTCCATTTATTTTAACATTCCTTATATAAAATAGTAATATTTGTTCATCCATTTTGATTAGTTATACTTGTATTTGGCGGAGGATACATTGCGAATATTAAGTCAAGGATTGCTTGTCTTGCTCCGATGTTGTGGAAATAATATCCTTGATACGGGATGCCCCGTCGAGGTGATCGAGGTCCCTGAATTTTTCGAGATTGGAGTGCTTTGCGAAAAATTTGATATGTCATAAGACGGTTCATGTGGGCACACGTGGCGGAGATGACGTGGTTGGAAGCGAGAGTCATCAGGTAAGCTTTTTGGAGTAACCCCGAAAATATTGCTCTGCTAGAAGATGGAAGCAACTATATGTAAGCGGGACGAGTTTGAGAAATGGAGTGGTGATAAGCGACAAGACCGACAAGCTCGACCGGTAGGCTAAGTTTTAGTCTTGGTTAAACACAAGAACCCACAATCGATAAATTGGACTTGGTTGTCGAGACCTCTCGATTTTATGAGAAGGATGTACTGCTGGTCCGGTGGACGTGCGGCGGGCGAGAGAAGACGGTGATGATTTGGAATTAGACAATGTTGGGGTATTTTTTTCCACATTTTACATGCCATTTTATTTTGATGTTTTGTTGTATATGTTTTTTACTATAGTTTATTTTGTTTTTTAGGATCGAGAAGTAATATGAACGTTGATGATGGTTTGGACGTGGGTTTGGTGGGAAGGAGATACCAAAAAGAATAGCGAGAAGATGTCGGTTTATCGCCGAAATGAACCGCGAAATAAAAGAAAAGCGAGACGTTGGCGCCCCCGTTTGTTGAGAGACGGGTTGATGTGTTGTCGAAGTTAACCGAAGCGACAAAACATGATTGTGAAGTGGTTGTTCGAGAACCGGAAGGTGAAAAGTAATTTTTATATTTTATGATAAAATATACTATAATTTTTATAATGGCTGATTATTCTTTTTCATTGGACATTATCTTGCAGGACGAGGAAATCTTCAAAGTGGCGACATGATCATAACAAGGGAGGACTTTGTGACGATGCGCGCCCGGAAGTTACACGAGCATATCAGCGATTGATGTATGAACGAAGATTTTGAATGCCAAAGAGTTGTTAAGGAGCAAGAGCTCGCCTTATAGATTTTTGCTACCACATATTCAACGGTACTTGCATTTTTTAATTTCATTAAATTTCAATGCATGAAATCGAAAATATTTTGCACGTGCATGCTTGTATGTTTTTGGTAGTTTTTCTCAATTTTTGTTTGATTGGTTGTGTGTTTATTAAGTTAAAATTGTGTAATTTGATATGTCGAGTTAGTTTTTTTTTTAGTTAGGCGGGTATGTTTTTTAGATGGGAAAAAATGCACGTTTAGTCTTGTGATGCTATTTATTTAGTGCATTTGTTTGTATACTTAGGAATGACTAATTGTATAGTTGGTCCAATAGATTTGTCTTCTTAGTTTCTTTGGATTTGTTTAGTTTTATTATAGAAATGTATAGTTAATTAAATATGATTGTGTCTTAATTCACGGGCCTGCTTGTTTTATTTGTGTATCTAATTGTTTTGATAGTACATTGAATTTGTTTAAATAGCTCAATCGCTTTGTAATTATAGGAATGGCTAATATCATATCTATTTCAAAGTGTGTTTGTTTATGTAATTCAAATGGATTTGTATAGTTATTGACATTGAAATGTATATTTAGTTAACTAGTTTTGTTTTACGTAGATGGATGTGTATGTTTTGCCACATTTCATGCGGCTTTTTCCCATTGTTACAAGTTGAGAGGCAAGAATGATGATAGTAGATCCTTTGACTTATTTTGTCAAAGTCTTGTGAGATTGGTGATGCCAACCCAAAGAAGCTGCAGGCGTATGAGATGGTATATTATTTTTTACTTTCATTTAAAATCATTAACAGTTATTTTGTATTGTTTTTATGTCTTGTGTTTTTGATGATAGTATGTTAGATTTTTACAATGATTTTTTGTTTTATACGAGTTTTTCTTTCCGATATGTAAGAGTGAACACCTCTTTGTTATTGTGTTCGACATGAAGAGGAGTTGTATGCAGATATTGGATAATTCTTCGGTTGGAGGAAGCAAGTGCGACAAGTATGAAGATGTGCCTGCAAAGTTGGCGAGTTTTGTATTTTTAGTATTTAGTAATTGTATTGTTAGCTCATATAGTTGTTTATTTTTGTAAGTTGACCCGAATAACTTTGATTTTTTAAATGTTTAGTTAGTTTGATGTTTTTGTGTGTGTAGTCGGTGGAGTTGTGTAAATTGGATAGTTATCTATTTTGTATACTTAGGTCATATAGTTGTTTATTTTTTTTATGTTGACTGAATAACTTTGAATTTTTAAAATGTTTAGTTAGTTTGAAGTTTTTGTGTGTGTAGTCCGGTGGAGTTGTGTAAATTAGATAGTTTGAATGCCTTATTATCCATTTTAATTTATTACATGCATTAAACATCTGTTTTCTTATTCATCGGGGCGTTTTTCGTCCAAGACTTGATGAGCGAGAGGTTGTGAGCATATGGGGACGGGAGATATTCCGCTTAGCCCATCAAGAATTTCTATGCCATGGAGAGATGCCAAAAACAAGGTTGATGCGGAATCTTTGTAATGCGGCATATGGAAACGTACATGGGGGAGGTCCGAGAGGATGGTCACCTGGGCTACGGAGAAGGGCAATGCTAGTCTTATGTGTACTTTTCGTTCCAAGTACACTCTTTTGCTATTTTCTTAGCGACATGAACGAGTTAAGGGACAAGAATGGTGAATGCATGAAGCATTGGATCGGCAAGAAGCCGACGTAGTTGTAGTGCATGGGAAATAGTAGTGGTGATTGTCTTTGACATATTAGTTGTTCATGTTTAGTTGGCTTTGGTAGTGGTTTGGTCTTTGGGAGTTCGTACACATTTCAAGGTTTTTAGCACTTGTTTATTTTTGCAAATCGAATATTGCTTTAGAATTGTTTGACCCTGGATAACGCTTCCTTTTTATATTTTAGTTGAATAGCTAATGCATTGGATGTGTTTAATTGCTTATGTTGATTTGTGTTTGTTAGTAGTGTATGTAGTTTAGATTTCTTTGCGGTCGTTAGGTCGTACTTTTAATTAGGTAATTTGAATTATATACTTAGTTTAGGTAGGTTTTTAGTTGGGCGTATACATGGTTTATGATTTTTGAGCAGGTTTGTAGGTGTCATGTATTAATAGGTATGTAGAATTGTTTTTGAAATCAATATATTTGTTTAATTGAATCAAATTTGAATTGTACTTGTACATATTTATGTAATTTCCTACAACGACATGTTTTTAGTTAGCAAAGTTTTAGTTGTTTTTTGGCTATTGGAATTGTGTATTTTATATAATGGACTCGTGTAGATAGGCGATTAATATTTATCGTTTGACATTTATTATTATTTGTTTATACGAGACAAATTTAGTTGTATTTTTGGTAATTGAAATTGTATACTTAGTTAAATTAATTGTTGTTAGCTATGTTCAATTAAGTTTTTTGGGCATTGGAATTGTGTATGTTATTTCGGTTGAAGCGTATATTGTATAATAGACTTTTGCTTAAGTAGACAAGTACATTTGTATGTTTTGGTAAATGGGTTTGTATAGGTAGTAAAATTGTGTTTCGATCCAAAAGTTATGCAAAATGTATACGTGAATAGAAAATCAATTCCAAAGAGAATTAAACAGGTAACAAATTTTTCTTACATATAGTATAAAACCATACTAACATATTCTTCATCCAAAACTTTATTAAAGGTAAAAACATTATACTATGGTGTGGTGTTGCGTTTTGGACATGTCCCTCTTGTTATGTGTCCCGATCTCACCACAAGTTCCACACATTCTTTTGAGTTTTGTGCTTGCTTTGATGGCTTTCTCTCTCGGCTTAGAATTCTACTCCGCACATTACTGCCTCGCCCTTATTTTTGGCTTGTTTCGGTGGCAATCGAAATATCAAGATGTGAGGTTGAGCCACAATAGGTTTCCATTACCGACTATTTGCTTCCCATAGATGTTGCATGAGGCTGATCTTTTAACAATTTGACCTTTTCTTCGACACAAGACGTGATAAATTCGATAATTTGTCAATATTTCCTTGTCTTGCCAATGCAAGCTGTGGAAATCGGACAAAGGTTGTTTAGTGTTACCGCTTCGTCGTCTCCGCTAACCGATAAACGGCCGTTTTGTGTGTGGTGTGATTGATGAGACTTCATCCATCGTCGTGCCAAAAACTCCTAGGAATCTTCGGATAGTCCTTTAGGACCACAAAAGCATGACAACACAAAGCAGCCTGTTTGTTCAAGTTTTTGCAAATTTGCATTTTATCAATGTTTCCGTCTTATATTTTATGACATCAAATATACTATCTGTTTTGTCTTTAATTTTGTAGGAACACCTGGTGGCATCATCAATTATCTCGTAATAGTGCAATCATAGACGGATGCTTCAATTTATGTGCTAACTCTCGCAAATACCTTGTGTGTATACACTTTGAAGATGCGTCTTCTCTATGGCTAGTCGTGTCTTGCACTCTGGAATAGATGTTTGGTGCGTGGTCTAATTTATCGGTTACGTGGCATTGGGACTCCATTGCGCTTTGAAAGTGCATGAAAACTCTACCAAATTCGAACCAGGATTGGTAAAATTTCCAAACCATTTGTTGGTGCTCTCGATCGTGATGTAGTTTTGAGCAAACCACACATTGGCACATCTATAAAATATGCGGGTATCCAACTCTTTCTAAGCTCATAAATATGCACGAACCATGTATGCGATGATAGACCAAAGTCGGCCATAATATCAGCCCATTGACTCTCAAAATCCGTTGTTGAAATGTTGGTGTCCCACACGATTGAATTCAAAGCGATTTCTCAAATTGTTATCCTTGGATAGGCGTGACCCACCTTAATGTTTACCTTTTCCATTATATGCCACATGCACAACTTGTGAATTCTTTGTTTTGAACATAGATTTAATGGCATTCTTCATTGTCGGATCTTGGTCCGTCACTATATAGTAAGGTTCACGACCAACAACTTCTAAGAACTTTCTGAACAACCAAGTATATGATTCTTCGTCCTCCTTTAGTATAAGACCAGCTCCAAAGCGTGACACATCGTTGATGGTTATCTACTCCCGTAAATGGAGCAAAAACCATTTTGTACCTGCACACCATAAGTATACAATTTTAAGTTAATAAATAATACGAGCACATTGTACAAAATATACAGGAACACATAGCTAAGTGTACAATGTTAGTCCAATATTTATACAGATCCCATCAACTAAATAAACATGGATGCTCTGTAAAGATAAAAGTTGTTTCAGTTTTAACAATACACAGTATTCACATTATTATAAACCCAAGTTGGCATGCAATGACACTCAATTATATGAACAATTTACCGAAAATAAGTATACAGACCTAAAAGGAAAAATTACATATGCCAATGTATTAAATATTCAGTAAAACATCATTCATTGTTCATTATGGAACAAATAATTATACAAATCACATCAACTAAGTAAACATGATATATTTTCAAAAACTTCTAAAAGTCGCAACTAAATTCAGCCAAGTATACATATATTATCAACTAA
Organism: Rehmannia glutinosa; assembly: GCA_016081115.2. Classification (NCBI taxonomy): domain Eukaryota; kingdom Viridiplantae; phylum Streptophyta; class Magnoliopsida; order Lamiales; family Orobanchaceae; genus Rehmannia; species Rehmannia glutinosa. The sequence continues at coordinate 339,524 of JABTTQ020002620.1, forward strand.
GTATACATGTTATTTGCAAATTTCATCAAAGGGTACAACTTTAATCGGATAAGTATACATATCCTTTCAAGTAAGTGTACATGTCACAAGCATAAATATGAAGTAAACCACAATGATTTACCTGTTAGTATTGTATGTAGCATCAAATGAAAGCACATCTCCAAATATGGCGTAGTTCCTTATGGATTTTTGGTCGCCCAAAATAGACGCCGCGTCGATTGTTCATCCTCGTCCATCTGCGTATTCAAAAGCCATGCCTTGATTTATCTCTTTTTGTTTAAATAATTTGTCTATCACCAATTGTGCGTCTGCACCGCATATATAAAGGCTTTCAAGTCACGTTTGAAGTTTTTAAAATCAATCTTGATTGCACCGACGTGTGAAAATCCGCCAACCATCTCCTTGAATAATTCGTGTTAGGCGTTAATTTTCGCCCAAGTAATTTCTAAAATAAAAGATTGGATTTTGATTTGTTTTGCCTTTCTAGACTTATGGTAAGATTGAGTTGTAAATAGATTAGGAAAGATTTCATATTGATATGGTATAGATATATTAGGACTCTTTGATATTTATCTTGTTTCCTAACATAAGTGATATACTTGTCATATATTTGTATATATCTTTTTTCCATGTTTATTAGGACTCTTGAAGGGTTTGGACGCCTATATAAAGAGAAGAGGACGTTCATAATGGAGACACAAGAAATACACCGAGGAGATACAAGAGTCTTGAGAGAGTTAAGAGTCATACAAGCACAAGGAGTCTCATTTGCCCTGGATGTGATCTCGAATGTGACTACATCTCGAGATCACATTGCCCCTGCAGATTGTGTTTGTTAGGTTTTTCATCCATTGTTTTTTTTGTATTGTGATTAACGAAGTCCACACATGTCTATTGTTGGATGAGTTGAATTACACTGATCCGATATACTCTAGATAGGAGTTTTTCGTTGAGTTTCTACTAGTTGGTTTTAGTATTTACGTGATACGGAATCAATCGATTTTGTACTAGTGGAAAGTTTCGCCATATCGCACTTCTACAAGTTAGTTGGCTTGTAGATAAATTTTATATCTTGTGTCTTGTTTTTGTTTTGAAATTCCATTGCATTGATTGTGAATGTGACCACATCCGCAATCACATCTTTAATCACATCTTTACTAAGTGTTGATCCTGTATGTTTGTTAGCATGGAAATTCCTAGAGTCCCTACTTTTCGTCCCTCGGTTGAAAATCGAAAAAGTTTGATAAAAATACTCTTGATTCGTTAGATGTAGGGCTTGCTCGGATATGGTCATTATGTTAAAAAAATGTGCAAATATTTTTGTGAAAAAGGGAATGAGTTTGAGTGTCACCTTAAGTGACAATGAGAAATATTTGTCCGAGAAAAAGAAGATCACAAGTTCGACCACCCTGGTGAAAGATCGAATGTCTCTCCAAATAAATCCTTCAAGTGTTTGCAGGTGTGGCCGAGATGTGATCACACCTCCCTAATCACATCTCGAGGTCACATCTCAAGATCGGGATCTCTTATCCGACTCTAACCTTTTTGTTTCAATTCTACCTCCGCTCCCGACGATATTGAAAGGTTGATGAATCGATGGTGAAAGTTTGGAAGACACGACGCGAGTCTATATCGGGATTGGCTAAAGAGGATTAAAGTGAATGAAATGATGAAGAAGGAGAATGATCGACTCAAGAAGGAGAATGATGATCAAAGGAAATGATTACCAAGTTAGAAGTCTCTCTTACCAAGAAAGAACGGAGTTCGAAAAGGTAAACTCTAAACTTGAAGAATCTCTTGAAAGCATGAAAAAGTTTAATTGGGAAAGCTAAATGGATGATATTCTCTCCATGAGTAGTGATGATAAAGTGGCCTTGGTTATAAAACTCCGGTTTTTGTTAAAGCTAAAGAACAAGGAGAATCCTCGGATTCCTCCAACAATAAAAGGAAATTTTCCCAGAAATCTAAACCACAGAAGCGCCACTTTATTTGTCACTATTGTCATGCTCCTGGACACATTAGGCCATTTTGTTTCAAAATGAAATCGATTTGACGTAAAGTGCATGTCGGATGTCATCCAAAATGTTACGACATCCTCGTAATCACATTTCAAAATTTTCCAAATCTGTTTGGGTTAAGAAATTTGATGTTAAATGTCATGTTATCTATACTTCTTTGAGATCTAACATTGCAGGATCTTGGTACTTTGATAGCGGGTGTTCACGACACATGACAGGTAGTTTGGAGTATTTGACTGACTATGAGAAGCATGATGGTGGTAATGTGACTTATGGAGGTGGAGGTAAAGGAAAAATTGTTGGAAAGGGAACTTTGAATGTTGATGGCCTACCTAGGCTACGGAATGTATTGCATGTGGATGGTCTAAATGCTAATCTCATTAGTATTAGCCAATTGTGTGATAATAACCTCTATGTTAAATTCAACAAAAAATCTTGTGAGGTTTTTAATGAATCTAACACGTGTATTTTTGCTGGTTTGAGATCATCTGATAACTGCTATCAGTATGCTAATAAACAAATGTGTCACACTGCACACACAGATGAATCTGACCTATGGCACCAAAAATTAGGTCATCTCGGTTTTAAGAAAATGAGGATCTTGTGAAATTTGAGGTTGTTCGTGGTTTACCGAGATTTTGCATGAAGAATGCTAATGTGTGTGGAAGTTGTCAAAAGAGTAAACAAAGAAGAGTGTCACACCAAATGTTATCTCATTTCAATACCACACGGTGTTTTGAATTGCTTCATATGGACATTATGGGTCCAGTCGAAGTTGAAAGTCTTGGTGGAAGGAAATATTTTTTTGTGATTGTTGATGACTTTTCACGTTTTACTTGGATCTATTTTTTACATGAGAAATCAAACATTTGAAGTATTTAGAAGTTGGCATAGAAGAGTTGTTAATCAGTATAGGCTACCAGTTGTTAGAATTAGGTCGGGCCATGGTAAAGAATTTGCAAACTCTTCTTTCTCGGCTTTTTGTGATAGAAAGAGAATTTCTCATGAATTTTTCGTACCTAAAACTCCACAGTATAATGGAGTGGTAGACAGGAAAAATCGTACATTGCATGAGACATCCTGTGTTATGTTGAGTTCTAAAAGACTTTCAAAAGGTTTTTGGGCAGAAGCTCTAAATACTGCATTTCATATTGCCAATCGTGTATATTTGAGGCCTGGAAGTTTGATGACCCCTTATGAAATTCTTATGGGAAAGAAACCTAACCTCAAATATTTTCATGTTTTTGGGTGTTTGTGCTATGTTCTTAATGATCGTGATAATCTTGGTAAATTCGATTCCAAAAGTGACAAGTGTATTTTTCTAGGCTACACTTGAATAGTCATGACTATCGAATTTATAATCTTCGTACTAAGACGATCATGGAATCAGTAAATGTTGTCTTCGATGATCTCTCGATATTGCGGGAAAGAGTGAAGAAGATAATGTGGTGGATCTCGCTCGAGTTTGTTGAGATCGCCGCTGACAAAGGATGTAGGCACAAATGTAATGGAGAATGTGATCAAGCTCCATCCACAAATTTGTCTCAAATGTAGAACCAAATGTGATGGCATCCGAGCCCACATCCGTGTCCGCTGAGATGAGTCAAACTGACGATTCGACAATGAACCCGTTGAAGAAACCAATAACCCAATCGTGGATTGTGGCGGTGACATACCTACAAGGATTCAAAAGAATCATCCAATCTCTCAAGTCATAGGTGATGTATCCAAGGCATAAGAACTAGAAGGAAAGAAAGGGTAAACTATCGAGATATGGTAAGACTAGTGTGTTTGTCCTCTACTTGCTCTATAGTAAGAACTTCTTGTTGTGTCATTTTTCCGAGCCTAAAAATGTATTTGATGCTTTGAAAAATAATTTTGAACAATACTTTGCATGAAGATTTTGATCGATTCAATAGAAAAGAAAATGATTTTCATTGTGATATATTAACCATTTATTGTGATAATATAAGTGCGATTGATATCTCGAAAAATCTTGTCCAACATTCTCGTACTAAACACATAGATATTAGACATCACTTTATTCGAGATTTAGTTGAGAAAAATATAATTCGAATTGAGTATATTGCTTTGAAAATCACCTTGAGACATCTTCACCAAGGCTTTGGATTTTGAGAGATTCTCCAATCTAAGGAAGTCTCTCGATTTGTGTGTTTCTACGAAATGTTACACGAGATGTCACAAAGATTGCACATCACATCCGCCGTGACATCCCACCACCGCATCTCTATTCTTCCTCTTTATTTCTTTTTGAATTTTTAGACATCCCCGCATTATAAGCTCATCATGCATATCGCAAAAAGTGGATTGATGGTTCGAACTAGTCACATATATTGTCTCCTTGGAAAAGGCGGGTGTGAGTTGATCTCTCCAAAAAAAAAAAATGATATTTCCCATTAGTTGAGTTGTGAATAAAGTCTTGATCATGCTTGGAGGCCTTCTAGGAAAAAGCTACCAACCCGTTGTGTGAAGCTATTCCTTGTGACCAATTTCTTCAAGCGTCGCTATCTAAAAAGGCATGATCATGTGAAAAAGAGCTACCTTTGGCATTTGAGTGAAAGCTCCTGTTGGTTAACTCCCTCATGAGACTCGGAAAAATTGAAGAAAACTCGAAAATTTTGATAAGTGGGGATCTCGGATTGCGATTCATTGAATCACCTAGTACAGTGTGACTCAAAATGGGATGACATTTGAACCTATATCCATTCTTTGCTGCAAAGACTTTTCATCTCTTGTGTGCGTTTTTCTTTTTGCTACATTAGGCATATTAGGTTTTGCATGTCCTAGTGATTTTGGATTCTTTCTTTGAGATTCGGTTTCCATATATAATCCGAGAGTGATATTTTTCTCTTCCCAAAATCTTGAAAATCTTGATGGATAATAATTGGTGGGTTATACACGGTTTGAAGGACTTGGAAGATTTGAATAGATTTTGCTCCTAATTATCTATATCTTTGGTTAAGAGTGTCATTGATTTGTAGAATCCTATTTTATGGAAAATCTTGATTTTTGTATCATCTTTTGATGTTTATCTTCCAAAATTCTCAAGAGTCTTATGATCCTTTATTCTCCTCAAATTTGTGTATATGCAATGAACTTTTACGTGACCAAGTGAGGGGGAGCATACATGATTGTTACCTATGTTTTCGGACAAAAAGGGGAGAAAAAGGTTGATTGTGATGCTTTCGATTTAGGGGAGTTTTCGGATATTTGATATTTGATTGAGTTTCTTTGGATTTTTCTTTGCGATTATGAATGTGACTGAAATGTGATCGCGTCTGTTTCAAAGATTTTTACTCAAGATGATATTTAGGGGAGTTGTTTTTTTAAGGGGAGTTTGTTTGTTTTGTGCTTGATAAGTGTTTTGTCCGAAAGGCAAAAAGGGGGAGATTGTTAGGGCGTTAATTTTTCGCCAAGTAATTTCCTAAAATAAAAGATGGATTTTGATTTGTTTTGCCTTTCTAGACTTATGGTAAGATTGAGTTGTAAATAGATTAGGAAAGATTTCATATTGATATGGTATAGATATATTAGGACTCTTTGATATTTATCTTGTTTCCTAACATAAGTGATATACTTGTCATATATTTGTATATATCTTCTTTCCATGTTTATTAGGACTCTTGAAGGGTTTGGACGCGTATATAAAGAGAAGAGGACGTTCATAATAGAGACACAAGAAATACACCGAGAGATATAAGAGTCTTGAGAGAGTTAAGAGTCATACAAGCACAAGGAGTCTCGCTGGATGTGATCTCGAATGTGACTACATCCGAGATCACATTCACCTGCAGATTGTGTTTGTTAGGTTTTTCATCCATTGTTTTTTTTTGTATTGTGATTAACGAAGTCCACACATGTCTATTGTTGGATGAGTTGAATTACACGATCCGATATACTCTAGATAGGAGTTTTTCGTTGAGTTTCTACTAGTTGGTTTTAGTATTTACGTATACGGAATCAATCGATTTGTACTAGTGGAAAGTTTCGCCATATGGCACTTCTACAAGCTAGTTGGCTTGTAGATAAATTTTATATCTTGTGTCTTGTTTCATTTTTGAAATTCGCCGCATGTGATTGTGAATGTGACCACATCTCGCAATCATATCTTTACTCGTGAAACTTTTTGGTATTTATCCGTGCTTAAATTCTTTCAATTCGTGTTGTTTTGAACTCCCTATATTAGCCTTTGTGCAATTCATTATAAATTCTTTGGTGTGAAGTTGATTTACATTAACTTTTAGGAATTGCTTGAATGTATCGATTGCCATTGGATGAGTGTGGCGTTCTTCAAAACTTCGTATTTTATATGCGCCACCTACGAGTGTATTCAAATATACAGCGTGCATTGCACCCAACACGGTTTGAAGTCCTCTTTCGTGAACCATGTGGCGGGTCGTTATCGACTTCATATGTATGCTCCATAGGCATGTTGTTTTTGTGTGCTTGAAGCCTTCTCTATTGCAAAGAACATAATGCACACAAATTACTTCGTTCTTGAACCGCTTTGTCGTGCTCCTTCGATGTCGAATCCGCTAATTGCTCGTACTCTTTGTAAAATTGTATACCGGTTTCCAATGTAGCGAAATGCATGCCTACTCGTGGAATCTTTTCTTGTTCTACTACGGTATCCAATATTTAGTTGAGCCTGGTGAGATTTCGAGTCGTTGATGTCCATTGAAATCGTTTGTTGGTTCTGTGATATTTTACATTAAAACAAGGCGTAGCATTATTAAAACAAAATGAATGTATTATTTATACAATATGCAACCATATACATACATATTGTTATTATTATTAAATACGTTCGTATACTGTTTCGCCATACAATTTTTATTCTCGGATGAATTTATATCCAATATAACAAAATGAAATTATGGACTAATATTACAATACATACAAGTTTATATTATAAACACACAACAATAATGACCATGTATACAAGTTAAATTTGTTAAACATACACAAAAAAAAGTTGACAACATATACGCAATCTCTAAACTAGTTGTAAATATTTAAGAATTGAATATTCAAATACAAGATTTATATACTAAATATAATAACATTGTTCATTACATATACAAACTAACAAGAAATATACAATGCTGAGACAATTCCAAATTTTATGAACTGTGAAACATGTATACAATGTTTGACACTATTTGTACATATGTTCTATACTAAACATACAAATTACATACCCAAACATACAATTGCTTCGATTATCCGTTTATATGATTTATGACACTAAATATACACTGTTGTATACTAACAATACATATTAAACACCCAAACATACAATTGTTTCGACTACTCGCCTGTTATGTTACGGTGATTTCTCCTAAATTTTTTCGCAACTATATCGTAAGTAATTACCTTGGGAATATTCACCAATCGTGTTGGAGGGAAGTTCTTCCGCCATTGTTAAATCGTTTTGATGTAATTGATGACAACCTTGTCAATTAACGAAATATGATATGTTTTTTCGTATGCAAATGTATATTGTATAATTTTCGAGGTTTAAGAATTGATGTCAATGGTGGTAGAGAGATTGTCGTGATGAAGAAGAATGGGTTGACGCGGGTGGAATGTGGATTAGCATCGATTATAGGGCGTGATCAATTGAAGATCACGCCCCTAATTTTCAGCGGCGGTTACCATGTTTATTTCGATAATTTACTATTTTAGCCCCTGCTATGTATAGTTTGTTATGTAAAGTTGTATAGATTCTTTTAAATCCTCGGACGTTGATTTCTTTTTAATGGTCTGGATTTGGTCTTATGGACTTACCTAGGGGGTGGTCTCACAGGATCCCCTCCCTATATATATATATTATATGAATATATATTAAATATATAACAAAATAAAAAAAATGTTAGGCGGGAATGAAGTAATACTGCACCTGCCCTGTCCTGTCATCTGCGTTTCACAATTAGGCGAGGCGGGTCGGGGTGGTCGGGCCAAAATTGTCATTCCTAGTCATATGAGTATGAGTGTCTGATTTACTGTCTGGATGAATGGTAGATGTTAAAACCCAAAATACTCTGTTGGGTGTAAGAACGAAGAGACCATTTAGAAAATATATCACGAATGCTATAATTGACCAGCTTTTTTTTTTTTTTTTTTTTTTCTGCACCATGTCAAAAATGCTTATTTTTAAGGTGATTCATTTCTAATAATCAATTACGTACAGTTTTAATTTAATTTAAACTCCAAGAACAGTTATTTTAATACAAATTATTTCTATTGTTAGAAATCATTTGGAAATTTAGAAATCATTTTCTATTTCCAATCATCCTTGTTGATTAGTTGTTCTTCAGCTGCTGCCAAACACATTCAGTCCCATGATTGAAAGCCATATATGATTCTTTTTTTGAATCAGAGCAAGACTATTACCTACCTTAACAACGTAGTATTCAAAACCCGTGATCTCTCTTTACTTGTTGGTTGCAAAGGGAGATTAGGACAACCTTGAATAGTGATATCCATGTAAACTTTTATATAATTTCATATTTTCAGATTTTCAGTTTTCATGAAATTCATCAATTTTTCTATAATGCCCAAAATCTTAGGAACTCATGATTTTCACAATTGGAGAAAATAAATTAGCATGGTCTAGTAAACTTACCTTGATCCATGTTAATTCTTCTTGAAACTTCTTGTAGAGAATTCTCTTCCTCCTTACCCTTTCTTTTCTCTTCTTCTTGATGGTGTGAAGATCACAATCTCTAACCCCTCTTTATATTATGAATTGTATACGTTATATTCATAAAGAGATTGTGATATTTATTTTACTTTAATACGTTTTGGTAGAGGAAAGAGGAGGTTTTCATCTCCCATGTTTTAACTACAATTAATACTTCTCTTAACCATCAAAGAGAAGTCTTTATTATTAAAACATTAGCATTTATTTCATATGGGTCATTAATAGAAATTAATATTCTAACATTTCTCCCACTTGGCCCATATGATGACTTGAGGATTTAATAACAACTTTAAGTGTGCACAATATTAAATCTCACCATAATGTCAATTAGGCTTATCTTTAATTAAGATAAAATTGATTGGATCATGGCGGTCACACATCATTTATCCGACATGATTCCTTCCATGTATCACAAGATCAATCCAACTTAATATTACCCTTAATGAGGTGAATCTTTTAGCCTCAACCATACAGTCTTGAAGAAAGACTTATCATGTTATTACATCAAAACAATACATGTATACAAGCAGAAACACAACTATAAATGAGCTCAAAGTGTCATAACATAAGGAGCAAATAAGCGTTATGTATATATACACATACACTATCGTCTATAATACCCATCCTTTTCGACATGACGAGGAAAATGTCTTAGGTGGTAATCCCTTAGTTAACGGATCCGCTACCATTAGATTGGTACTAATATGCTCAATAGACACTCTATGTTTCCGCACTTTTTCTTTAACTAGTACTTTAATTCCATATGCTTAGCACCCTTAGAGTACTTGTCGTTCTTAGAGAAGAAGCATTGTGAGAATTATCACAATAAATTCTCCTGCCTGGCTATCTTGTCAACAATTCCAAGTCCCGAGATAAAGTTCCGCAACCACAATCCATGAACAGTGGCCTCAAAACATGCCACAAATTCGGCTTCCATAGTAGATGCGGAATGATGATGTTTTCCACTCCTCCATGATATCGCTCCTCCGGCTAAAAGGAACAAATAACCGAATGTAGACTTTCTTGTGTCAACACACCCGACATAATCGAATCGAGAATAACTATTACTTCAAGGTGATTAGACCTCCTATACGTGAGCATGTGTTCTTTGGTGCCTTGTAAGTACCGAAGAACTTTCTTTGCAGCCTTCCAGTGGTCCATACCAGGATTACTTTGATATCGACCTAGCATTCCTACAGCAAAACTGATATCGGCCGAGTACAAGTTTGAGCATACATCAAACTCCCAACCACTGAAGCATAAGGAATTGAATTCATTTCTTTTCGTTCCAAATCATTCTGGGACATTGCATTTGTGAACTTGTCCCCTTTTTGTATTGGAACTATCCACATGAACATCTTTCCATTCTAAATCTCTAAGATTTTATTGATATAGGATTTCGAGACAATCCCAACATTCCTTGTGATCTCATCACGAAATATTTCTATTCCTATCACATAGGACGCCTCACCTAAATCTTTCATTTCAAAATTCTTAGAGAGAAACTTCTTTACATCATGTAACAATCCAACATCATTAGCAAGTAAAATATCATCAACATATAGGACTAATATTATAAACTTGCTCCCACTGACTTTCATGTAGATACACCGATCAACTGTGTTCTCTGTAAAACCATATGATGTAATGGTATCATTGAACTTAAGATACCATTGTCGGGAAGCCTGTTTCAGTCCATATATTGACTTCTTTAATTTACACACTAAATTTTCCTTTCCTGTGGCTTTAAACCCTTCCGGTTGATCCATATACACTTCCTCTTCCAAATCACCATTCAGAAAAGCGGTTTTAACATCCATTTGGTGAAGCTCTAAATCATAATGAGCCACCAAGGCCATAACAATTCTTAAAGAGTCCTTCTTTGACACCGGAGAGAAGGTCTCTTTATAGTCAATGCCATCTTTCTGAGTAAAACCTTTAGCAACGAGTCTGGCCTTATACCTTTCAATGTTTCCATTCGAGTCACGTTTGGTTTTAAAAACCCATTTACAACCAACTCGTTTGGAACTTTCAGGCAACTCAACTAAGTCCCAGACTCTATTATCATACATAGATTTAAGCTCTTCTTTCATGGCATCGTACCACTTTTTTAATTGTTACTATTCATTGCTTGTCGAATGAGATCGGGTCCTCATCAATGCTTAAGTCACATTCATGCTCAAGAGTATATACCACATAGTCATCAAACAGGTCTTTTCGCGCTTACGGCACCGTCTTAAAGCTATTTCTCTTGTGGTTCATTAATCTCTGCTCAATCGTGATCGGTTCATCTATTACGTTTTCATTGAGTGGGTTTTGAATATTGACTTGTTGTTAGGTATGTTGTGTGATGATGATACAACAAAGAATAACAACTTTAGAAGAAACATCGGGTGAAAGAGTTTCATCCCGAATTTCTGAAGTTTTACTTTTCGTGGTTCCCCACTCCCACCGATTAAACCATTCTCAATGAATCGAGCATTACCCGACTCGACTATTCTCGTACTATGGTTAGGACAAGTAAAATATATACCCCTAAGACTTTTCGGGATAGCCAATGAAATAAACTTGTGATATCCCCTAGCATCAAGCTTCTTTTCATATGGATTATAGACTCTTACTTCTGCTGGGCAACCCCAAACATGAAGATGTCTCAAATGGGTTTCCTACCATGCCCACAATTCATAAGGAGTCTTAGGAGGCGCTTTCTTGGGAACCCGATTGAGAATGTATGCAACGATCTTTAACGCATGCATCCACAATGACGGGGGTAAGGAGCAATTACTTAACATACTCCTAACCATATCCATCAATGTACGATTTCGTCTCTCGCCTACACCATTTTTCGAGTGTGTAGGGCATTGTATATTGTGCACAAATACCGCGACTTTCGAGGAACTTTGCAAATGGACCTGGACATTGTCCGCTTTCATTGAATTTTCCATAATACTCACCACCGGCGTCGATCTCACTACTTTTACTTTCTTATCTAATCGCTTTCCACCTCATTGATGAACACCTCGAGGATGTTCATCGATTGAGACTTTTCATGCAATAGATAAATATAACCGTAACGTGAGTAATCATCTATAAAGGTGATAAAGTACTTTTCACGCCTGATTAGATTAGGACGCGTCAAATGGACCACAGATATCAGTGTGTATCAGCTCAAGAAGCTGAGTGCTTCTTGTGGCAGATTTCTTAAGCGTGTTTTTGGTCGGCTTTCCTTTAATGCAATCCACGCACACATCCCAGTCACTAAAATCCAATTGAGGAAGAATTTCATTTTTCACCAACCTCAATAACCTTTCTTTGGAAATATGACCCAATCTTTGATGCCACAAGAAAGCAGAACTTTCATTTGGTGTACTACGTTTAATGCCTACACTACTTTCAACATGATACAGGGATTCAACGAATTTATTATCAAGATTAAAACGGTAAAGAGAATCAAACAAAGTACCAGAACCATAAAAGTACTTGTTCTTAAATAGCGAAAATGTACCATTACCAATTTTAAAATGAAAACCTAAATTATCCAGTCTTCCTACAGAAACAAGATTTCTAGCACAATCAGGAACATAAAGACATCTTTCAAGATCTATGTGACATCCAGTGTCCATGATCAGCCTGTAAGTCCCAATTCCTTCTATCCGTGCTTTCATCCTGTTCCCCATAAACAAATATTGTTCAGTTCCGTTTATGGGCTGGATCATACGGAATCCCTGTATAACATGAGACACATGAGTAGTGGCACCAGAATCTAACCACCAGGTATTTTTAGGTACTTCTATAAGGTTCGATTCAAAACATACAGAAACATAATGTATACCTTTTTTCTCGAACCATGCCTTCCTTTTAGGACAATCTTTCTTTAAGTGTCCTGGCTTATTGCAGAAGTAACACTTAACAATTTTTGGATTTGACCCGCCAACCTTCATTGGGGCCTTATCCTTTTTCTTGTCCTTCTTACCGGTTTAGTCTTGCTACTACTTGCACCATCATAGATCGTGAAGTGAATGGAGTGATCCTTTATTTTCTTTAATCTCCTTCCTCTTGCACTAACATGGCCTTAATTTCTTTGAAGTTCCATTTATCCTTAATGGTGTTGTAGTTTACCAGGAACCGACCAAATTCGACGAGGGAGGAGTTCATGATAAATGTACAAGGAATGATTCACTCACGTCCATCCCCATGGTCTTAAGCTTTCTTTGCTAGGTTGGACATTTCATTACATGATCGTGAATTGGTTTGGACCAATCAAATTTCTTTTAGTCACTCATTCATAAGGTCGCCTCTACAATAGATTTGTCACCAAGTCCGATTGGGAATATTCTTTTACTTTCATCATGAATTCCATTGCATTGTCGATCCCAGGCATCGAAGGTTTAATATTTTCAGCCATAGTCATTCTCATTAGATTCAAGCTCGGCATGTTAGACCGCTCCCAAGCCTCATATAGAGACTTGTCGCCTTCCGAGTGGTCTCGATGAATTGCGGGCCTTTCATCGATTATAGCAAGGTCTAAATCCATAATGCCCGAGTAAACTGAATTTGTTCAAACCATCAAAGATAGTTGAGCCCGTTGAATTTGACGACCGTATTTCCGATCTTTAAGAGGTTCAAAGAAGCTGCAAACATTTATACATCCTCACTTATTAGTGTTTTGAGTTATCTTTAGTTGATTCAGAAACTTTTATATAAAAAGACTTTAAGCATGTATTTCAGTTCACCTTTGGGCAATACTTAAATACATAAATAACATAATTGATGCCAAAATATTCTTTAACAGATAATCATGCATATAATAGTTAAATAAGTATGCTATCTTTGGATATACACAATATTTAACTAAAATAAGAAGATTAATCTCTTTAATATTATAGACTATATGCAATGGTCCACCTTTGGGCAACCTCCTAGCAAAATAATCTATAATTTCAATTGTTCAATTTACCATCATGTCATTATTTTGTGGCATCTCTATAATCATGAACTATTGGACAACACTCAAATAAATAAGTGCCTAATTTTCCGTTCAACTTGGCCACTTTGGTGACTAACAAGCTATCTATAACATGAATGTGAAATTCATACATTAATACTTGAATAACTTTAATCAAGTTATAACATTATATACACCAAAATCTCATTTAACTACCGATCTTTCAGAGTAGCATCAAAGATTCTCAATCATACGGTAAGACAACAAACATATAAAATCATTTAATGTCTGTACACAAGTGCCATCCAAATTTCTTTGCATACGAATAATCATACCCGAGCATATGACCACTTTGACCATACACAAGTAAATCTTATGAGTCTTGATCCATATTCAATGAAATATATATATATATATAAATTATATATATACACACTTCTGTTATCATATGCAAACATTGTTAATCAAGTGGGTTTTGTTGATATGATTGCATCTATACAATATTCACATATATATATATATATGACCAGTGGTATTACACACGTAAAACAAAATCTGATTGTGTCAACAAAATGTTGCCTTCATTAGTGCTCATTCAATCCTTCAAGGCTTGACCATAATGATGACGCCAAATCAAAACACATACATTACAGTTGGCGTCACGAACATAATCGAAAGAAATATAACGTGATCCATAAGATGACGCCAAAACACATGGCATTACCGCATGAAACTTAGTATATCAAAACGCATAATTAAGCCCGTAAGAACACGAAAAACATACGGCAGCCATATAAATATAAATTGCAGCGGAATCAATCATAATTTACTCTTTCGAATTCATCAGACAACTTAATCGGAAAATTATGAGTCCCAAAACCGGCTCGATACCACATGTAAACTTTTATATAATTTCATATTTTCAGATTTTCAGTTTTCATGAAATTCATCAATTTTTCTATAATGCCCAAAATCTTAGGAACTCATGATTTTCACAATTGGAGAAAATAAATTAGCATGGTCTAGTAAACTTACCTTGATCCATGTTAATTCTTCTTCAAACTTCTTGTAGAGAATTCTCTTCCTCCTTACCCTTTCTTTTCTCTTCTTCTTGATGGTGTGAAGATCACAATCTCTAACCCCTCTTTATATTATGAATTGTATACGTTATATTCATAAAGAGATTGTGATATTTATTTTACTTTAATACGTTTTGGTAAAGGAAGAGGGAGGTTTTCATCTCCCATGTTTTAACTACAATTAATACTTCTCTTAACCATCAAAGAGAAGTCTTTATTATTAAAACATTAGCATTTATTTCATATGGGTCATTAATAGAAATTAATATTCTAACAATCCACTTTGTCATTCATTGATGAAATTTGTTTGAATTTTGTTGGAACATTTTTGAATTGACATGCATTATTGTGTCAATGTCATCAATATTAGCTTTCTTTCATTTTGTAACTTACCATCACCATATCTTAAAGTGATATATTTGAAAGTTTCTATTTGTTTAGATCATACTAGAAGACATTTTTAATCTTTTACATGACTCGGTAGTATAGCAAGTTTGATGTCATTGATGATACCCGAAAGCGGTAGCCGACATATTTTTAATGATTGACATGTACACGTGGCGATCCGGGACTGTTGGCGTGGACCGACTGGACCACCGTGAATCGAGAAGAACATCAAAGCCGACCGAGCCCAACAAAGGCATTTCAAGGGAGGAAAAGCCCCCCGAAGTCAAGTCAACGACGACCGATTAAAACCCCAGGTGGCAAACCAATCTCCCACCTAGCAAAGCAATAATGGGACAAGTCAACAAGCACTATCTACCACGTGCGCGGTCATGCAACTCATGCACAACAAGAAGGAGACAAGTGTCACACTCACATTGTAGATATAATGATTGTTGTGCTATTAAATGTAATAGTATAAATAGAACTCATTTATGTGGAAAAAGACAAGAGAAAATCCTTATATAAACTTGTACATTTAAATCTCTCGCCAAGTCGAGGTCGACCAAATCATCCTCGCTTCGGTTATTTAATAAAAAAAGCACTTTACAACCAATTCTCATATTTCCAAGCCAATATTTAGGCCTTTTATTTATTGTTGAGCGAAAATAGGCATCAACAAATTGGTGCTAAAAGGAGGATCCGTTTGGTCCGATTGCATTTTCAAAAAAGTTCAAACTAGGTATTTCATTCATGTCCATTAAATTCTATCATGAGTCAAGACGATAACACAAGAACCCCCATAGGCAAGATCCACCCCAGGATAATCATAATCCACCCCGATTGAGGTGGGCGCGCGACGTTATTGCCCATCCAACAATTTTTCACAAATCCGAGTTTATTCATAGGATGGCTCAATTAGTAACGAGACTTTGGGAGCTTCACGCCCTAGATACGAGGCACTGCTCCTCCTCCACACTGTGAATCTTGTGCAAAACATCCAGCCCACGGCCCCATAAAATCAAGACAACCAGGAGAGGCGATTGCACAAAACACATGCCCAAAAAATAGACGAAAGAAGATGAGCACCAGATGACGCCGATGCCGTTAGCAAGTGGAAGAATCATCCCCCAATCCAGCGTGTTCGGTGGGTTCAATCGATTTTTAGCCACCGGGGCGGAACCCCTTGACTAGGCGGCCCATTCATATCAATCCAGGATACAAGATCTTGGAAATCATATTCTCCCAAAGGACAACCGAGCACGGGACCTGAGTCCCATAGAGCGAGCAAGAGGCCGAAATACGCCGCCTTAGGTGTCATTTGAATGAATTGGAAGACATGTATGGGAAGAGATCCCTTATCATTGACAGGAAGGTGTTGACATTGTGTCACCATTTGCCCCACATATTTTGGCGACTCCACTTCCCGCTAAATTCAAAGTACCCCAGATTGGCCTATACAATGGAGAGACCAATCCATCTACACATATCCATAAATATCTCATCCGGACCGAGCTTACGGTTCCGGTGATGCGATATTGTGCAGGGCATTCCTATTGACTCTCTGTGACCGAGCTCACCATTGGTTTCACACGTTACCACCTAGGTCTTTCACCGATGGAATGAACTTTCGCTAGCTTTTACCACTCATTTCTTGGCATCTCGTATGGGAGCTTCCGAGAAGGATTCTCTTGTCATGATCAAACAGAGCAAGGATGAGTCACTTAAAAGTTACATTTCGAGGTTTAACAAATAGGTTCGTCTTTATGGAGCTTGTGTCGGATGATGCCATGCTCATGGCTATGATATCGGGACTATCGGTGCAGTCTCGATTTCGCTTTTCCATCCGTAAACAAGGTGGGTCAAAGCATGTTCTAAGAATTCCTCATCCGAGCTAAAAGACACATTTGTCTTTGAGGAGGCTATGGCGGCAGCCACGCGATCGACCGAGCGAAGCAGGCTCCCAAAAAAATATTTTAAAAAGGACTCCACCTCTGGTCCTGGTTCCAACTTTAAATCCTTTTAAAGAACTCGGCAACAGTTATAAATCCTTTTAAGATGTCCGAGTTGAGGTTGCAGCCATGGAGAGCACGTTAACTCAACCCCCATCCATCATTTTTAAAGAGATCTGAGATCTAAACTTGTTGTCGCCGGCTCGCCTTTGAAAAATGATCCATCAAAGCTTGACAATTCGAGGTATTGCTACCACCACAAATATCTTGGCCATGAAACCGACGAATGTTGCGATCTCATCCGCGAAATCATCCATATCATTGAAAGGGGAGGCTTAAAGTGCTACCTTCGGGATCTACCCCCTCCCCACCACTACATGTTGGAACAAATCCAGAAATAATGGGAAACCAGGCCCGTATCTCACCAATGAACGAACATCATGACCGGGAGATCTTAACGCTCATAAACACAAATCAAGTGGAAGATCGCTGATTCATCCGCAAAAGAAAGGCCGACATCCTCGAAGCCTCAAATGCAGTCAAGGAGTTCGGGTAGCCGAGGTCAAACAAGGCTTGCCCATAGGACACTTCTCATTCTCCGATCAAGACGCCGACCAGTTGGTCCATCCTCATTCGAACCCCATGGTCATCACAACTTCCATACTTGGCATCCGGTCCACCGCATTGCAGTCGACTCGGGAAGCTATGCGATTCGCTTATTTACATTAGAGCTTTTAGAAGAATGAATGTGGACAATTCTTTCATCCGTCCCCGCAACGATAATGATCTTGGTTTTGGAGGAGAAAAATTGTACCCATCGGGAGAAATCGACCTCCTTGTCCATTTGGCGGGGGTGATTAAGAGAACAATAATGACAACTTTTAAAATCATCAATAGTAACTCCGAGTATAACGCCATTCTTGGATGACCGATCCTGTATCATTTGAAAGCGACCATTTCGATTTATCATTTTTACATCTAATTCCCCACTCTTGAGGGGAGAAGGGGAACACAAAGGCAATCGAAGGGAGTCTCGGGAATGTTCACTTAAAGTCGACCGGTACCGAGATCAACACCATCGAAAGAAGAATCGAGCAGCAACTGGTGCACGACCGAGCGTAATACCCAACCGGAAAATGATCAAGAAGCCTCAATCGAACCAAATCCCGGCAGGAGACCGGGAAAGAACCAATGGATGACCCTGAACAAGATCTCGATCCTTCAGCAAAAGGAAGGGCGAGCAAGAAAAGGAAGCATGCCGAACCAATAGAGCAAGTGGACATAGTAGATAGTGGTAAGTTTGAAATTGGGTAAGCAACTCGAGAATCGTCTATGATCTTGGGAGCCCCACAGTCCTAACTCATTAATTTTCTGGAGAACAACTTGGATGTCTTTGCTTAGTCGCATTCTCGACATGCCCGAGATCGACCCAAAACACGTTTGCCACCCTTTGAATATCAACCTAACTCCGCAGCCGATAATTTAAAAAAAGAAAGTTAGGACTGCACAGTGGCCCCTTAGAAATCAAGTCGGCAAACTCTGGATAGTCAGTTTATTCGGGAGGCCAACTGTCCAAAGTGGGTGGTCAACTTGATTTTGGTCAAGAAAATAACGCCGATGGCACCTTTGCCTTGATTTTACCGATATGAACAATGCATGCCCGAAATATAGCTACCCATTTGCCGCACGTTGATTACATAGTTGATGCGGCTGCAGTCATGAGCTCATGAGCTTCATGGAAGCCTACTTAGGGTACAACCGGATCAGGATGCACCCGGATGATGAGGAGAACACATCCTTCTATTCTCGCAGGGGTTTGTCTTGCTACAAGATGATGCCATTTGGACTCGAGAAATGCAGAGGCAACCTACCAAAGGTTAGTCAATATGATGTTCGACAAGTTGAAAGCAGACCATGGAAGTATATGTAGACGGCATACTTGTAAAATCTTTGTATGCATCTAACATATTTTTGACACGAATAACATGTTTACTATTTTCGACACGAATAACATGTTTACTATTTTTGACGAGTGTAAGATGATGTTAAATCCGAAAAGAAATGCATATTCGGTATAAGGTCCGGAAAGGTTTTGGGGTACATGGTCGAGTTAGAGAGGAATTGAAGCTAATCCGATAAAATAAAATCCATAATCGATATCGAACAACCTAACTCAATCAAAAGAGTATAAAGTCTAACCCGGACGGCTTGCTACCTTAAGTCGTTTTGTATCTAGATCAACAGACAAGTCCAAACCCTTCTTCGAAATTATTAAGAAAAATAAAAATTTTTAATGAACAGAAGCGAGACACAGGCATCTTTTGAATCTACGTCAAGATCTCTCCACCATCCCGGTCTTCTAAAAGCCGAGTCGAGGTGAAGTTTTGTATCTATACTTAGTAGTTTCGGAGTATGTAGTGAGCTCAATCGATCCGACTAGACAACTAGTCCATCCAACACCTAGTATATTACATCAGTCGGGCCTTGCACGATGCCGAGCCGAGGTACCCATTGATGGAAAAATTGGCATATGCATTGGTAATCTCATCCCAAAATTGAGACCTTATTTCTTGGAGCATCAGTATCACAGTCCTTACAAATTATCCTTCGAAACAAGTGATGCATCGACCAGACACCTCGGTCGAATGATCAAGTGGGCGATGGAGCTTAGTCGATTTGATATTTTGTATGAGTCCCGCATAGCAATAAAGGGGCAAGCCCTGGCAGATTTTGTAGCCGAGTTTACGCCATCAATTCAACTTGACGCGTCAAAGAAGAGCAGACTTGGAGACTATTTGTCGATGGATCTTCCATCGCAAACCGACCGACGGGGCGAGGATTGTGCTAATCAATCTCGATGACAAATGTTTCTTTGCTCGGCCGTGCGCTTTCGGTTCCCTGCGACAAATAATGAAGCCGAGTATGAAGCTCTATTGGCGGGATTAGAAATGGCAGCATCCATAGGTCTTAAGAAGTTAACTATCCACAACGATTCTCAGCTCATGGTCAACCAGATCAATGGGGACTACGAAGCCAAGGAGCCCAAGTTATCTCAATACTTGGAGCTCGTAAAGAACAAACTCTCTCAAATTAAGGCAGAAGTTATTCATATTCCGAGAAGCGAAAATGTGCAAGAGGATGCCCTAGCTTGACTTGCATCCAGTGCGGATATCGACCTGATTGAAAATGTGACAGTTACTCAACTTTCTTCTCCATCCTTTGGCACAACTAAGATCAACGCCAATAAAAGCACGAAGCCGACCTGGATGGCCCCAATTGTCCAATATCTTGAACATGGTGTCCAACCAGAGGACAAAAGTGAAACAAGGACGTTGAGAACACAAGCTGCTCGGTTCACTATTGTTGATGGAGTTCTGTACAAATGTGGCTACTAGATTCCCTTGATCTAGTGCCTATCTGAGATCGAAGCCGAGTACGCCCTCAGGGAAGTCCATGAAGGTATTTGCGAAAATCATGTTGGGGGCCAATAGATGGCCTATAAGTTGATCAGACAAGGATATTATTGGCCTTCACTCAAACAAGACGCCATCTCTCTGGTCAAGAAATGTCAAAGATTTGCACCCCAAGTCGATACCATCGGAGCGGTTTACCTCGATATTCGGTTTGTGGTCGTTTGCCAAGTGGGGAATTGACCTAATTAGACCTCTCCCCCTTTGGAAAAGGAGGCGTGAAGTATGCCATTGTGGTAGTGGATTACTTTACAAAGTGGGTAGAAATGGAGCTCTTATCTTAGATAACCGAGGAGAAAATTATGGACTTGTATGGAAGTCAATTGTCTCACGCCGATTTAGGATACCCTATTCAATAGTAACAGCATAACGGGGAAGCGAGTTCGTTAACAAAAATATTCAAACTTTTTACGAAAATTTACATATCAAGAATCACTTATCTACCCCGTATCATCATCGCAATCCAACGACCAGGTCGAAGCGGTGAATAAAATTCTTAAGTACACTTTGAAGACCCATTAGAAGAATCTAAAGGAAACGGCATGAGGAACTCCCAGGGGTACTCTAGGCATACAAAACAATGCACCGATCAGCCACGGGAGAAACACCATTCGCCTAGCTTATGGGGCCGAGGCCGTCATCCTGGTTGAGATTGCTGCCCCAACCTTTTGAGTTGCAAAATTTTGGAAGACACAAATGAAATTGCTCCGAGAGCCGAGCTAAAACTGTTAGATGAGAAGTGGTGTAGTGCCGAGATGAAGAACACACGGTGTACAAACATATAAGTGAACAGTATTACAACTCCAAAGTGAGAGAGAAAATTCCGGTCGGTGACCTAGTTTTGAAAAGAATTACCGAGAGGTGATCGTGGTCTACTAAAGCCGACACTGGGAAGGACCTTACAGAGTCGGCAAAGTTTAGCGAGAATGGGGCATACGAGCTTGAACATTTGAATGGAAAAAAATTCAACCATCCTTGGAATGTAATTTATTTAAAGAAGTATTATCAAGAAAATATATATCCTCGGCCTACAACTCGAGTAAATTACTTGTCTTTTTTCTAAGAATTTTTGTCTTATTAGTCTCGGCCTAGTTCCAAGCACATTACTTAACAATTCTCATCTTATTAGTCTCGGCCAGCTCGGAGCACGACTTTAACAATTTTTTTATCTCATAAGTCTTGGCCTAGCTCCGAGCACATTATCTAACAATCATCCTATCTTATTTAACTCGCCCTAGAACCGAGCACGTTTCTTAATAATTCCCATTACATATTACTTAGCGAACTCCACGAACCAATGCGGACTCGGTCCGGTCATATCTCTCGCAAAGGTTCCTCCCGATTAGGATTGGGAGGAACGAAATGACCCCTACAGTCACAGTCATCGAAAAATGTCCTCATGAGGACATCACTTGTGCCACAAGAAGGAATGACAATAAGCTCCATCCTGGGGAGTCCGCTCAAAGACACGGGGATCTCGACCCGGTCCCCTCCGCTTCCTCATGAGCCTGTCTCGGGCCCGACCTTTCTCTTGCCCTGTTGGATCTCGGCCCTCTGCTCGGAAGTCTTCTTAGCGGGGCCCCAACCACCTTCTTCACCTTTTTCGGGCGACCCATGACATCCATGTCGGCCGGTGGCTACATAAAAATGACAAGGATATTAGAACTTGCCAAAAAATTAATGAGTGTGCACAAAATGTTTGAACACATTGCCTTGGGTCTCTCTTCTCTGCTCGGTCCTTCGAGGTTCAACCTCTCGCTCAGTCCTCCTCGGGCCGGAGCTAGAGTTTCTATTCTTGGCTCGTTATCCGATGGAGCTTGTGGGTTATGAAGCGATTGGCTTGGACCAAACTAGCTTCAAGGTTAGAAACTTTATTTCTTGGCCCTTCTTAAAAACCCTTCTTACTTTATCAAGCCTTTCCAAGAACTCGGTAGAGAGCCGCTCTCGGGAAGGCCGGTTCCCTACACAAAAAATAAATAATTAAAAGATTAGAATTTTTTGAAAAAAGTAAGGAATCGAGAAAGACACTTACGAAAGTCGTATCTAAAGTTGAGATGGGGAGCGAGGTACTGCTCGCTCCTATTCTGGGAGCTCATCCAGTTTCCATCAACCCAGAACCATCTATCATTCCAGTCCTTTAAAGACCCGGGAAGGCCCAAAATAAGATTCCCTGGGTACCCAGGTCGGGTCACCAAATAATACCACCCGATGGTCTCCCTTTTCAATTGCTCGGAGTGGCTTTCCACAAAAAGAGTTCATTGATCTCGTCGAATGTGGGCCTGGGGAAACCAAGTATGTAGAAAAGGATGGCTAGCCCGATCAGTCTTCCCCAGGAGAGCAGGTGCACCTGGGCCAGTCCAAGTTTCCACCTCCGGAACCACTTTGTGATTAGCCTCGGAAGAGAAACCTCAGCCTGTACCAAAGGCTATGGGAGTATATGGCAGTGTATCCTATCGGCGGGTGCTCAGGCACCTCATCATGATCAGCCAGCTAGAAACGCACCATATCTGGAATGTCATGACCCCTATGTAACGCATCCAACTCGTCCTGGAGCAGCATGCAGAGAATTGAATTTTGCTCAGTTTCAATCCAGTCTCTGGTGGTGTTTTTTGGAGGCCTCCAAATTGGACCCCATTCTCCCGCAACACCCCGTACTCCCTCAGTGGCCCGACCGCCAATGGCCCTGCACTTTGCCCTACTACACTGGGCCTGGGCCGCTCGCTCTGCTCGGCCCCAACGCCTAGTTTCTCTTAAGGGCCACTCTTCGTGCCCATATACTATTTCATCCCTTATAGCAAAGAATCGGGCGGGAGAAAGAATCTCCTCATCTCCTCCCCCTCCCATAGGAATTTCTTGCTTGGAGTCTTCATCCGAGTCCAATATATCGATGACACTATCATCCCCCGGGATATTTCCACATCGAGGAGGGTCTTCGATTTCAACCTTTACTCTAACCTCACGATTTTGGCTATCCAAATCAGACATAATTAAAGGAAGAAGAAGAAAAAAATACCTAAAAAAGCTGGGAAGGTTGTTTCTCTCAGATGCCGACTAGAGCTCTGCTCGGTCTCCCTCTCTCTGTGAAAATGTAAAATGACTTAAGTAAAAATGAAAAGTGAATGCTACAGGGGCCTATTTATAGGCCAAGGCTTCCAAGGACACCTCTTTTCCAAGGGACGCGCCCTTTCAAATCAACATGCGCGTCGTTTGGCTTCATGCACCCCAACGACCCAACCAATGGCTGCCACGTGTCAGTCATGATTATTCACATTTAATGTGTTATTTCAGCAATAAAAGACAATGACAGCTGTCAGCCTTTTTAAATCCACTCAACTCCTCCCCTTCTCTTCAAGTTTCAGCCCGCCTCAGCATGTCTCTTCCTCGACCTCAAACTTGGAGGACATTGATGATACCGGCGGTGGTAGCCGATGATTTTTAATGATTGGCATGTACACATGGCAGCCCAGACCTACTCACGTGGGTGACTGCGGACCACGAACCAGAAGAATATCAAAGCCGACCGAGCCCAACCAAAGGCATTTCAAGGAGAAAATTCCCCTCCCCCAATGAAGTCAACAACGACCGAAGTTGGAACCCCGAGCCGGCACCAATCATCACCTGGCAAAGCAACAATTGCACGAGTCAACAAGCACTATCTACCACGTGATGTCCTGTAACTCATGCACATTAAGAATGAGACAAGTGTTCCACTCACATTGTAGATATAATGATTGCTAGGTTATTAGATGTAATAGTATAAACAGAACTCATTTATGTGGAAAAAGACAAGAGAAAGTCCTTATATTAACTTGTACATTTAAATCTCGCCAAGTCATAGGCCAACCGGATCATGTTTGCTCGGTTATTTAAAAAAAAGTATTTTACACCCGTTCTCATATTTCCAAGCCAACAATTAGGCCTTTTATTTATTGTTGAGCGAAAATAGACATCAACAATGATCATAAATGAGATTGTTATTATAAATAAGACTTAAGTGCAATTTTAGTCATGTAACTCTTACTCTGTTAGGGTTAGCAATCTTGGTCATATATAATTTCTTGATGTGACAGGTTTTGGTCCTTGAAGATTTTACCTTTTTGTCAAAATAACTATCCAGGCCATAGGTATTTTCGGTATTTTGGTTAAAGGACAATGGTATAATGGAAACAAATGCGGCGTAACTAAGATTAGACATTAAGGGGCCAAGTGCCAACTACCAACAAATTTGAAAGATCAAATATTTATTTTATATAATAATAAAATTCAAATTATATTATATGATTGCATCATACAACATCAATATTCATCATTAAACATCTCAAAGTACATAATTACATTCTCAATATATTAATATTTAGAATCTCTCTTTTGTATATCACATATCATTAAGTGAATTTTTTTTAGTGTTAATGGGGTACAATCTTAATTATTATATGTTGTATGTGGCGTCAACTCGTCTATTTGTCTTACACCAATATAATACATTTTTTCTACAGGGAAGTTTTATAACTACCTACTATGGATAGTGGGTATTCTTTTCTACCAACCAACTTAAAAAAATACTTTTTTATCCAATTTAACAAAATGCCACTCCTTTAATTTGAGGATTTTGAATTTTGAAATTAATGTAATTATTATTTTCCTTGAAATCATGTACACACTCCCCTCCAAATACACACACCCCTATGTGGATATACATATACAAAGAAGAAGACAAGGAATATATACATATACGTATCATGATATATATCGTGCCAACCCCTATGTACATGTACATATACAAAGAAGAAGACATGATACATATACATATCATGATATATATTATGCCCAAATCATGCTCATTTCGTGCCATATGGTGCTCATATTGTGCCAAAATATATTCTATAAAATTTGAGTCCATCCTTTAGATTTATTTCATTTTTGCAAGTAAGCCCATATATAATCACATATATATATTTATATTAAAAATTCCATTAAATTGAAACTAAGAAAAAAAATGTCATGGCGAATCCAATTTATTGTACGCAATTCGGTTAATGGCTCATCTTATAATTGATCATTCGTATTCCAATAAATTAACAAATAACACTAATTCTCTTAATACAAATACGCGAACAAGTTAAAAAATTCTGATAAAGAAAAGAATAACATTAAAATTCATCAAGATTGCATTTAACGAAATCGTGCCCATATTCTAGCATATCGTGCCAATATCGTGTCTGGTACGATTTTGTGTAGAAGATAGAACTCAACATTCTTGTTACGTTTGTGTAAATGAGAGGGGAGTAGAGAGAGAAAAAATAAAGAAAATATATTTTATGTGAGAGAGAAATATGACCCACCTACTTTTTGTTTTTATATTCAAGTGTCAGAGATATTTGGACAAAAGAACCATAAAGGTGGGTAGAAAAGATAGTTTTTTATCTCACATGTTAGAAAAGTTTTTGTTCAATCCATAATGGGTACTTTTAAGGTTTGCTTACTTTACGAGTATACGAGTAACGATTTTAATAATACTCAAAATGCATCATGTTAATGAATCTAATCCACCTCCAAAATGAGATGGTTTTGGACACGCTCGCACTTGGACCAACTCCATTGCAATCATTATATGGCTAGTAATAATTAAGTGAAATGATTCAAAATTAATTTAAATAATAAAACTTTACTACAAAAGTTTTCTGAAATATCAGAGGTTGTTCATCAATAACCTTTTGTCACGAAAAACAATCTTCTTGAACTTGATTACTAACTAAAAGAGGCATCTAGCATTATACAATGTGTCTGCATATGGTTAAGTTTTTCGAAGCATATATTGATTTGAGTCCATGCATGCTTTGATAATATCAAGTGTGCCAATCTTTACTGTGCAATGTAAATTCTAAAAAAAAAAAAGAGAAAAAAGTGTGCAAGGATTAAAGATGTTCAAAACTTTTTTGTGGTGGTGCAATAATTTCTTCGGTTCTTGTAAATGAAAAATCATACACTTTTCATTAGTTATATACATTAATTTTACATGATATATTCAGATGCCAAAAAGAAATTAAGACCATTCATTACTTCAATAGTATTTGTGTATTTTTAGTGCATTTTAAAACCTGCATGTCTCGGAAAATCATGGCCATATACACCCTGTGGAATTCGTATGATCGGAGCTCATGATAATAATATTCTCGTGTTGTGCTGGTAAAGAAGTTGCAATAATTAATTAGATTATATTATCCATATAATTATGTAGTATGCACCACAACTTTTTAATGGCCTATTTCTAGCTATTTTCTTATCGTAATTATAATTGAACAAACTAATATTATTTGAGTTTAAAAATTTTATTGTCAGCCATAAAATTAATAAATAAATAATCCATTAAATGAGTAAATCCAGATAAATGAAAGTTCTTTTCACTACAATCACGGACAGAGTCAAAGGGGGGCTTGCAGCGCCCTCCCCCCCAACTTTGAATTGCTTCGAATTTTTTCAATGATTAATATAATTTTTGTATATAAAATTATTAAATTTTAAAATTTTGCCCTAACTAAAAAAATAAAAATTCTTTTTTATTTACTAGTTTTAAGAAAAAAAACAATTTCGTCTTCTAAACTTTATTTTTGGCTCTGTCCCGACCACAATAATTATTGAAATACTACTCATAGCTTTCTTATTTACAAGGCTAGGTGTTTAATTAATTAATGAATATACTATGGAATATAATTAAATGTCTCGATAGTTAATTAACTTGATTACTTTTTAATGTAATAAGAGCAGAGAAGGTTCTTTTTCTTTTTCTTTTTCTTTTTTTTTTCAAACTAGCAATACATCGATAGAAGACACAAACAAATCTGTTAAAAATCATAAAAGATAAACAATGAAAAAATTCATTGAATTTAGGTTAATAATAAAAATCGGCTTAAAGTCTACAACTAGTGTCTAGAATGCTCAAGATTCTAGATTTACACTTGTTATCTCTGTCAGATCAAAAATTTGATTGTCTAAATCTGCACAAGAAAAAACACTGCACTAAGACGGAGATAAACCAAATGCCACACCAGACGGCGAAATCACAAACAAGAAAATAACAAATAATCTAGATCCATGCGGGAAACCACTTATTTAGAAACTAAATTAATAGAAAAGATGTAGATGTGGTGATTTTAGGCCAAAAATGGCCCCGTTGACAATGAAGAACAAAAATAAGCAAGAGAGAGATCACAGAGGGTTAGAGAGAAAAAGAGCTAAAGGGAATTTGATCTAATGGCTTCTTACCAGACATGGTTCTTTTTCTAAAACTATTGAACTAATATTACAAAATTATTTGGCAAAAACTTGTATAAGACCGTTTTATGGGTCTAAATCTATAAGATGGATCCTACTTACCCGACCCGCTTCCTATACCTGCCCGTTTTAGTTTTTCATTTTAGTTTTCTTTTTTTTTCCGAGTTCAAACTAGGGTTTATTCATTTTTTTTCCTTTTTCCCATTTTTCTTCTTCTTCTTCTTCGTCTCTTATTGTTTCCTCTCGCTTCTTCTTGCTTTGTGTGTGTTGTCATTTTTTTTGTTTTTCCTCGTTTCGTCGCTTTCAAAGTAATGTATCAGTTTGTAATAAAATATCAATTTGAGATAGAATTTGATTACAAATGTGTGAACATTTATGTTTTAAAGTACTAGAAATTGCCTTAAAAGTATTAGTAATTACCTTAAAAGTATCTGGTTATATCATTATTTTTCAACATATATCACTCTATATGTTAGATCTTTTAAGCTTAATGTATCATAAATTGCATTAAAAGTATCATAAATTGTCTTAAAAGTATCAGTTTGTAAGAAATTTGTGTGTACAAATATATATATGAACATTGATGCTTGAAAGTATCAGAAATTACCTCAAAAGTATCAGAATTTGCCTTAAAATTATCAGTTTTATGTCACTGTATTTCAACAATGAATATATATTATATCACTCTGCATGTTTGTTGGACCTCAAGCGCTTTATTGGATTGACGATTGTCCCTACAAACCAACATGAGTCTTTTCTAACGCTTTGTCCTCACTCACGCGCTCCCGGAAAACTTCCCAGAAGGTAACCCATCCCATGTCTACTCCAGGCCAAGCACACTTAACCTCAGAGTTTCTATGTAATGGGCACGAGAAAATAAAATGCATTTGTTGGTATAGGTAGTCTATATCAAATCCTTTAAGCTCTCCTTTAATCGTGCAACCGGCGCTCACGAGTTCGAATCGCGGGCCGCGCCGCACCTCTTTTTAAAGTCCATTGCGGGCGGGATACTAGACCAAAGCCCAATAATCCCCCTCCCAAAGACATGCCAAAGCATCTCGGCCCGCCTCCCAGTCTTGGCAACCTCCATTGCCCGCCAAACTTCCTCGTTCTAACGCCAACTTCTTGACTCAAGCGTCGCGTCATGCTAGTCTCTCGGTTTTTGGCCACCCAAAGAACCTACACCTTGATTGCGTTCATGTACCTCGATTCGCGACGACAACCTACCTTGATTGGTCTATTTACCTCCATTGCGCCAAAGATCCCATTCTACCACTCCTAGTAACCTCCACCGTAGTATGCTTCCAAGGAATTCGAACTTGTGACCGCTTTGATACCGCTTGTTGGACCTCAAGCACTTTATCAATTGACGATTATCCCCACAAACTAACACGAGTCTTTTCTAGCACATTTTGTCCTCACTCACGCGCTCCCTGGAAAACTTCCCAGGAGGTCATCCATCCCATGTCTACTCCGGGCCAAGCACGTTTAACCTCAGAGTTTCTATGTAATGGGCACCAGAAAAGAAAATGCATCTATTGTTATATGTAGTACATATCAAATCCTTTAAGCTCTCCTTTAACTGTGCAATCCAGTGCTCACGAGTTCAAATGGCGGGCCACGCCTCGCGCCTTTTTTAAAGCCCATTGCAGGTAGAATGGTAGACCAAAGCCCAACAATGTTCGATGTTTGATGCTTAAATTATTCGAAATTGCTTTAAAAGTATCATTACTTACCTTAAAAGTATCAGTTTGTGATAAAGAGTTTGTGTACAAATATGTGAACATTGATGATTGAAAGTATCAAAAATTATCTTAAAAGTATCACAATTTTCCTAAAAAGTTTTAGTTTTATGTCACTTTATTTCAACATTGAACATATGTCATATCACTCTGCATGTTAGATCACTGATGCTTAATGTATTTGAAAATATTCTTTTGTTGTTGAAAAGTAATATATATAATATGAAAAGTACCAGCAATTATATGAAAAGTACCATTCAACGAGTTAGTAACTTAAAATTATCATGTATGCATTTTAAGTATTATGGGTGTCAGTGTCAATTAAAATAAACTAAAAGTATCATATTTAATCTGAAAATATCAGATTTCTGCATTGGGATATATAAAATAGTAAAACAAAAATGTGCATGTTAAAAGTATCAGAAATTGTCTTAAAAGTATCATAAATTGCCCTGAGCTAGAGGGCGCGAGTTGCAGACTTAGTTTTACTAAATTTTACATTTTTCTTTATTACACTACCGGATCCGGATCTGGACCATATGATTCTTCTTACGGATTAGGATCCGTAAGACGGTCCTATGAGCGACCTACACAAATTATTATTGTTTTATTCAGGTTGTACCTTGTCAAAATTGTAAAAATGAAAGAATAAAAAAGAAGAAACTTGATATAACAGGGTTCTTTACCTCCTCTTCACAAGCTTAAGATTTCATCATATTCTGATGGTCCTCAAACTTTAACTATGGCAGTTAACAAGAAATGAGGGGACTATATGGAGGATGAATATGATGCCTCTAACTTACATGAGAATGATGTTACGGACGTCTCGAGAATATTATATCCACATCTCCACAACGGATTATTCCCAGGCACCTTCTCAATGAATTGCCTTTTTTCGGAATATCCAGGGATAAGGAACATTGCCTCCTACAATGTCCTTATGGATATTTGTCGGCATCATAATCTTTCCTCGTGGTTGTTGTGGAACCTAAAGTTGATCTGGGTGTTATTTCGGATTCTTTCTGGTCTTCTCTAGGTTTACAGTTTGTCACACAGAATATTTGGGCTTCAAAAATCGATATTTGGATCTTTTCGCGCTCGATGTTAATATCTTGCAAAGATGTTTATTTGTCGGGTGAGGGTATTGTTCTTGGTGGAAGTGTCAACATCACTTTTCATATTAGGTTCATTCATGCGCATTGTGATTATTCCGCTCGGCATCGGTTGTGGCATGATTTGATTGGTATGGGCCTGGCTAATTTTATGGTGTTTGGTGATTTTGATGCCATCTTGGGTAATCATGAGCATTTTGGCAGTAGCATTGTTTCTCAGACTGCTTGTCAGGATTTTCGCAATTTTATGAAGAATGGGAATCTTATTTCTATCCACACCTTGGGAAAAAATTTCACGTGGTGCGCAACACGTTCCCCTTTGAGTCTGCTCCAGGCTCAACTGGACCGAGCGTTGGCTACGCTAGCTTTTTCCTCTCTCTGGCATCATGTGGAAGCTCTAGTTCTTCCTCATATTTCCTCGGATCATCACCCAATTTTGGTATCTTATTTTACTTAGTAGAATAAAGGCCCTTCTTTCCTTTCATTTCCAGTATGTAGCCGATACATCAGGGTTTCTTAGATTTGATTCGGTCTTCTTGGGAGACTCCTTGTATGGCTTCTAGTCTATTTTATACATGATGTTAAAATCAAGCGTATCAGCTACTTTTAAAATTTGGAATGAGGACACTTTTGGTGATGTGAACCATGCGATTTGACGTTTAGCTTGGAGAAGGTCCAATAGATTTAGTCGGATATTGAGAATTTGGGTTGTTCGGAGATCGTCGGTGGCGAGTTGGATGTCCGTAAATCGCTCCTTCAAACACTAGCAATGCGGTGACTTCTTTCTACGAAGTCTCGCATTTCTTAGCTTAAGGATGGGGATAGGACATCGCATTCTTTCATCGTCAATGTCCAGTGCGTTCTCGTAGAGCTTGCATCCATAGTTTGAGTTTTGGATGAATATTTCTCATGATCCAGAGTAGCCATTGGTTCTCATATTATTAACTATTTTAAGGATTTATTTGCAGCCACCTCCACCGTACGGTTGACTATTATTGGGTCAATAGCTTATCTCTGGTGGTTTTGGATTGCGATAATCATGTTTTAATTTCTCTCCCTTCTTGCCGGAAATCCGTCTCTTCTTTGTCTTTGATCGGGGTCTTGAGTTCCCAGGGCCATCGCTTTAATGGTATTTTTTTATCAAAATTGATGGGATTTAATTGCAGTGATGTTACATCGGTGGTCCACCATTTTTTGCGGTATTTTGCCTCCTGGTCTTAATTCGAGTTTCATGGTTTTATTCCCCAAGACTAAAGATGCTATTGCTATTGAGAATTTCAGACCCATTGTTAGGAGTAATTTTCTTTTTAAGGTTATTACTAAGATATTGGCCAACGTGTTTGGTTCCATTATTGGTAAAATTCTTTCTCCTACGCAATTTTGGGTTCATTCCTGGGAAACATATTCATGATTGCATTGTGGTGGTTTCAGAAGGTTTTAATATTTAATAGAATTGATAGTAACATGATCCTCAAAATTGACACCAAGAAGGCCTTAGACACCTTGGAATGGGATTTCTTGTTTCATGTTCTTCGCCAATTTGGGTTCTCTGACAATTTTATTTCCTGGATTTTGATTATTCTTCATTCACTGGATTTTGATTCTCATTAATGGTTCGCCGGTGGGTTATTTTGAGTGTGCCGGGGGCATTCGGCAAGGAGATCCTCTATCTCCTTTGCTTGTTTGTATTGCTGAAGAGGTCTTGGGCCATGCTCTGGCCTTTTCTATTTTGAGCAAATTATTACCCCATTCATCGCACCGAGACAAATTGTTTTCCCCTCGAGTATTCTCTATCCGATTGGTTCCTCCTAAAATGCTCCTCCCATGAACTAGCCTTCGACCGAAGCCAGTAAACCCGCACAAAATGGGGTCGGAGGGGTGCTCGGCATGCCCCCGATGCCTAAGTCGAAACTTGTTGAGGAAGAAAGAGGTGAAAATATAAAAGATATAAAATGTGTGATTAGGTTAAGAATGAACCTGGACTTGGGCTTTTATAACTTTATAACTTAGCCGGATTAGGGTTTCCGTAAAATCTAGGATTCTCATTACAATTTGGTAACATAATCATGATTAAGATAGATCGATCTTCAAAACCCTAATTTATCGCCCTCGGCCCCGAAGTGACTGTTACACTCAATTCATCACTCCGACTTCCTTCGAGGCCCATTTAAGGAGGAATTTCCCCAATTATACAAGTCCTATTAGATCATCATCTCCCGTACTCAAGAAACCAAGCAGTTCGGCTCCATAGGTGGGGTGTGGCAACCCATCTTAACAAGTGAATCAGCCCCAACCTAAGCGGGGAAAACTTAAGATCGCCCAACGTCTTCAGCTTAGCAAATCGGCCCAATTTGCGGGGCCTTAAGAGATCGCCCAATACATAAGACTTCAACATATCAGCCCCAATATGTAGGACTTTTAGAGATTAGCCCAACGTCCGGGCTTAGCAGACGCCCAATATCGGGGCCTTAAGAGATCACGACCAATGATGTAGGGCTTAGCAGGTCGACTTGATGAGTAAAATCCACTAGCTCGGCCGAACTATATTAACCCTTATCAATCGCTCCCCCCAACTATGGTTGGAAGGCACTTCAGCCATAGTTCCTTCGCACCGAGCTGACCTACTCTAGGGTTTTTCTTTTCAAATTTCTGCCTCTTTGCTGTCCTGTCTTTCAATTGTCATCATAAAGGCGGCTGACAAGACGTCCTTACACATCCCCATGCTCATTCATTTCCCTTGGGTTAAGTTCCAATCGACGGTCCATTATCCACCATTTGAATCCCTTTCTCTCCTCCTCTTATAAAAAAGGCACTCACCTCCATCATTTCCCACGTTCGTTCAATTGCATTAGAGACCACCCTTAGAACTTTAAGTTCACTTCATTCGTGCCTTCTCCGATTCCGACGGCTCCGACATCCCGAGAATCCTCCATTCTCACTCCGTAATCTCATTTCCTCTATTAGGTAACCCTTTCTTTCCTTTTAGATTCTTCTAATTTTTCTTAATTCTTCATGGCATCTTCTTCTTCTCCTTCCACACCACTTTGGACCCATATATTGTTGAATTGGAAAGGTGGTGTTGAAACGGTTCGGGCTCCCAACCTCTCTCCTCTTACTAAAATCCCTCCTTCGATCCCGACAAAGATCAATCAAGCTCTAATTCAGATACGGACTCGGGAATTATAGAAATCCGAGCTCAGGTCCCCTAGCTGAGTATCCTCATGACTTCAGGGAAACTACCCTCACTTCCCATACACTCTTTAATATCAAAAGAAATGCCAAAATCCCTTCCTACTTTCAATTAGCTTTACCTAGTAGTTCGAATGCAGACCCAACCAACCTCCACCTAGTGCCCTAGCCTTTTTTGTAGGTCAGATAGAGGGTGGGCTCCGATTTTCCCTCCATACTTTTATGGCCAAGGTGTCCAACCTTTACCGTATTCCTCTGAACCAATTAGCTCCGAACTCATTTTGGATTATAGTTTGTTTTTCGATATTAACTAGCTATTTAGAAATAGAACATTCTACCGAGCTATTTTTTGCTTTATTCCAGGTGAAAACCTTCACCACTAAGGGCCTATTATATATCACTGCCCGAGGTGATGTGCATTTTTGAGTAAATACCCTTCCTCGAATAAATTTTGGAAGGATAAATATTTCTTCATTTCCTTTCCTCAACCTGGGGCTTTCCTACCACACGGGCTCGGAGCCTACCCCTCCAAATAAGAAACATAATCCTCAAGACCGATCTCCCGAGCTCCAAACCTTGATCAACAAACTTACTTTGGTCCAAGATGACTTATCGCGTCTCATTACTCCCTCTCTCTTGTATCATTTCAAGGCCGAGCCATATCGTAGCTCCTTTGGAAGATGATATTGGTAATCACATATTTTCAATTTATTATTATTTTTCTAACTTCATTTCTAATTCTGACCTCTTACCTTCACAGACATCATGATGGCTGCTATGGTTGCCGAGCAGGAGGAAGAGGAAAGGAGACTAGCTACTACTAGCTCCAACCCTCCTTCCACTGCCCTTGCTGCTCCAGGGAACCGCTCTCTCCGAACTACGCGGCCGGATTCAGCCGCCATAGTCATTTCCGACCTCATAAGTTCGGAAGCTCATCCTACAATCAAGCCTCCTCTCAAGAGGCCCTCTGTTGGTACCAGTGTTGGTGGTGCCAAGAAATCTAAGACTACCACTACTACCACTGCAACGCCGATCTCTTTCATCCGTAATCCGATCCATACTCCTAACCAGACATTCTTCACTGGGAACTCAATTTTGAAGAACACTGATGGGACCCTAGCCATTCAATATGTCCAAGAAAATGGCCCAAGTCCAGACCGAACCGCCTTGGAGAAGATCAGCGATGCCGAGCTGGTGAGCTCATTCTATATGGATCACTCAAAGGCCAAGGCCAAGCTCGCCACTCTGATTGCCCGAGCTCGTGTGGGTTTTTCTAATCCCACCGTGGTTTCGAGCTCAACGCCGTCAAGAAGGAATGTCCACGGCCAAGGCCCGGAGACCAAACTTTTAGGCGAGGTCCGCCGTCTTCGTGGGAAGAGGTCCTCAAGGTCACTGTGGAATCTTATGAGACCAAGTTAAAGGCCTTGAAATCGATAATGTGACCTCAAGGCCGAGGTGAGTGATCTTGGATCCGTGCACCACCAATCCGAGGCTCGGGTTGAGGGTATCGAGATTGGTCATCGTGACTTTCTTACCACTCATGCAGAATCTTCCATCATCCAGGCAGTTCGGGATAGGGTTAAGCAGGCTTTTCTGAGCTCCAAGGAATTCATCAAGGTCCTATCTGTAAGTGCCATGGAGTATTGTAGCTTTGCCTTTGATTAGGTTGAAGCTCAACTCAGGGAGAAAGGGATCACATAGCACCTTGACAAGCAAGTCCCCAAGAGCAAATTTATTAATCCTAAGGGCTTTGTATTCTCAACTAAAACAGATCGTCTCAATCGACCTCCTATCGAAGCCTTCATTGAGTCACTGTCAGATCCGTTTGTCCTTCATCCTGCTCCGACCTCGGGGGTGTTTTTTTCTCGTCCCCTCTAGAGGTCAAGAAACCCAAACGACTCGAGGGTACCCCCTCCTTCTCGACCGAGGTGATCAAGAGGGGACCCCGAAATTGCTCTCGTGGATGACGTGACCATTTCTATAGACGATCTGACAACAGAGGATGTTCCCCCTACTGCTTAGGGGCTTTTATATTTTTCTCTTTTAATGTTATATTTTCAGTGTTGTACTTATTTTGTGTGATAATGAAAATCTATTTGTTTTTTGCTATTTGTCTTTTCCGATAAATCGTTCTTTTACTTTGCTTTCATAATAGCTTGGATTCTATCCAATTATGCGGGGGCTCGGCTCGGACTCGGCTTGAGCTCAAAATTCATTTTTTTAATTTTTTATCCCAAAAAATTGGTGTAATGTGTTCTCGTGGCCCCTGGTATTTGGAGTCTAGCTCGAGCCGAGCTCCAAATACTTGTCAATATTTCCACATTCATTTCCGAACACATAATTCAGGGGAAGCAAATCATTTCATTCAAATCATAAGTAATTTCATTACATCGATATTTCCAATTCTAGGAATAATATTTCTTTAGGTTGTTGTTCCATGCCCTTGGAAGCTTTCGCCCATCGAGTTCCTCCTCCACTCATATGCACCTCCGCCAAAGACCTTTGTCACCCGAAGTGGCCCTTCCAATTTGCATCCAATTTTCCTTTTTTTTTTGCTAGCGTCCGACCTCCTCAACACCGAGATCTCCAACCTAAAAAGGCCCTCCTCATCACCTTCTTATTATATGTTGCCTTGATCCTTGTCCTTTCCATTTGTAAAAATACCATTTTCGTTTCTCATTAATAGTGTCTAAGGCTTCCTGAATCATCATTTCATTTGCATTTTCTCAAAAAGCTTGCACACGATGAGTCTCCATCCCGATCTCTGCGGGTATGACAACATCCATTCCATACACCAAACTAAAAGGAGTTTCCCCTGTTGCTTCCTTCCAGATTAGTTCGATAAGCCCACAAAATCGAGTGAGCTCTCGAACCCATGCACCTCCCGAGCTCCCGAGGTGTTCCATACCGCAAGTAATATTTTGCCAAATGAACTTCATCACTGCATCCTCATTTATTTTAGCTAATGGTTCGACTTCCACCCATTTTCTAAAATAATCAATTGCCACTATCAAGAACTTCCTCTGACCCAAAGCCGGAGGGAATGACCCTACTATGTCAATATAGTCATGAGCTCTTCCACAGGTCGATGTATCAGTGGTGCGTGAATCTGGTATTCTCGCATGCTCTTACCAGCTTCTCTGCTTCCTCCTTCAGGTAGGGCCAAAAATACCCCGCCCTTAACACTTTCTTTACTAAGATTCTTGCTCCCATATGATTTCCACAACACCCCTCATGCATCTCTCTCAACACATATGTGCCCTCTTCTCCGCTCAAACACCTCAGCAAAGGCATAGAGAAGCCTCTCTTGTATAATTTATCCTCGATTATGCAAACGCGTAGCTCGAATTTTCAGTAGCCGCTTCGCTCCTATTCCTCGATAGAACTCCTCCTTCGGATAGGCCATAATAGCCAACCTCCAATCCTCCTTTTCTTCAATCTCCCGACCTCCAAACTCAACATGGTTTCCTTGACAACCAGGATGTGATCTGATTAGCTTGATTCTCTAAGGCCGAACTGGCCATTTTTGCCAAGAAATCCGCTTGACCGTTCTCTGCCCTCGGGACCTGACAAATCTTGACCTCCTTCAGTTTTCTCTCTAGATCTCGGTATACTTCAACATACCTCTTCATGCTCTCTTCCCTAACTTCGAATTCTCCAACGATTTGCTTATGGACGAGCTAAGAGTCCATATAAATAACCGTTCTAGTAGCACCTATTTCGATAGCCATTTGGATCCCTCTGATAAATGCCTCGTACTCCGCCTCATTATTAGACAACTTGAATTCTAATCTTATAGAAAAATTGTTCTCGACTCCTTGCAGGCTGATTAAGACAATACCAGCACCACAACCCGAGCTCCCCACCGAACCGTCCATATAGATCAACCACGTCCCTCTTCACCATCGACTTTTGTCGGCTCTTGCACAAAATCCGCCAAAGCTCGAGCTTGATGGCCGACCTGCTCTCAAACTCGATATCATACTCACCCATTTCGATGGCCCACTTCACCAATGTACATGCTACCTCTGGCTTGCTCATCACATTTCTCAATGGAAGGTTAGTTCGGACAATTACCTTATGCAAGAGAAAATATGGCGAAGTCTCCTCGCGGTCACCACCACTGCTAAATCCGCTTTCTCGATCTCCGCATACCATAGCTCGGTATTTTTAGTACCTTTATCGACGTAGTACACCGGCCTGTGGTGACCTTTCCTCCCCGATCAAGACCGTGCTAACACCTTGCTCTCCTATCGAGATGTACAAGTATAAGGGTTCTCCCAAGATCTTTGGTTTAGTCAATAATGACATGATTGGCCAAATAATCTTTCAAATCTTTAAAACCTCTCGCAATCCTCATCCCAAACAAACTTTTTCGCCTTCCTTAGCACCTTAAAAAAGGGCAAACTCCTCTCCACCAGGCGAGAAATAAATCTATTCAAAGCTGCCAGCCGACCTGTCAGGCATTGCACCTCTTTAGCATCCCGAGGTGGTGCCATTTCTCTAATGGCTCTAACCTTCTCCAGATTAGCCTCTATTCCCTTCTCCGTCACCATACACCCTAAGAATTTTCCCGACCTCACACCAAAAGCACACTTCTTAGGATTGAGCTTCATTCGATATTTTATCAAAGTATCAAACGTTTCAGCTAAGTCCCTCACATGATCCACTGCTCTCATGATCTTTACTAGCATGTCATCCACATATACCTCCATGTTCCTCCATTTTGTTCTCAAACATTTTATCCACTAATCTCGATCACGTGGCTCCCGCATTCTTCAATCCAAATGACATCACCACATAGCAAAAGGTGCCAAAAGAGGTGGTGAATCTCACCTCTTTTGGTCCTCCTCCGCCAACGACCGATGGTATCCTGCGACGCGTCCATCATGTTAAGCAACTCGCACTCGAAGTTGAATCCACCGGTGATCGATTCGAGGCAATGGATAATAGTCCTTTGGGCAAGCCCTATTCAAGTCGTCTCGAAAATCCACGCACATCCTCCAATCATCCTCCATTTTTGGTACTAAAGATCGCATTAGATAACCACTCCTAAATCGAATCTCTTTGATGTGCCCCGCACTCAATAGTTTTGCACCTCCGCTCGGATTATAGCATCCTTCTTAAGACCAAAATTTCTTTTCTTTTGTTTCACAAGGCCTATACGAAGGGTTCACATTGAGCCTATGCTCCGCTATACTCGGATCAATTCCTACCAAATCTTTCGCTAACCAAGCAAACACATCAATATTGCTCCTCAAAAATCCTACCGCTTTTTCCTCACTCATCCGACAACCCCTTCCCGACCTTGGTGACCTTATTAGTGGTCGCTTTGGCACACCGGTGAACTACCATCATCTCTTTATTAGGTTGCATGTGTTCATTTGGTTCATCAAGTTTAATTATCTTATCCTTATCTTTATCGTCATCGAAAATATTTCCTCTCTCCGCCTCTCGAATACTCTCCACATATAATTTTCTCGACATGTAATGATCTCCGCCGACGTCACCGATCTCCTCCCCACGGTGAACTTCATTTTCAAATGATACTGCTTCAGGACTACTGACTTGAAATCATTTAGCGACAGTCTACCCAACATAATATTATACGAAGAAGGTACATCTACTATCAAGAATCGAATCACTCTAGTTTTACGACTAGGCTCCTTACCCAAAGAGACAAGTAAAGTAATCATACCTATGGGTTGGATGGTTCCTCCCGCAAACCTAACCAATGCCGTGTCCACCGACTCCAATACGACCTGGAGATCCATCTTCCTGTAGCAATAATAAAATAAAATATCGGTCGAGCTCCCAGTATCCACAAACACCCGTTGCACATCATAGTTCGAGATCGTGGCCGTGATCACAAGAGCATCGCTATGAGATGTCACGACACCCTTGCTATCACTTGGCCCAAATTGAATACTCGGCCCTAGTCCTACCTGTTTTACCTCCAATTGCTCCTGCACCCGACCTGGGGCTGCTGCCCTCACATAGCTCTTCTGAGCTCTCCTCGAGTCTCCTTCCGCTGGTCCTCCTACTATCATTTGGATCACCGCTCACCGAGGTGGAGGCGGAGCTGGAGGTAGCTCTTCTCTTTCCTCCCCGCCACTCCGGCTCCCGCCGAGGTTGATTGTAACCGCGATTGTCCCTTCTGTACTCCTCTTTTTCCTTCTTCTTATCAACATAAACAAATTCCCTTAGATGCCCTGCCTGAATGAGCCTCTCGATCTCATCCCTCAAGTGTGTGCACTGATCCGTTGTATGGCCGTACTCAAAACTCCATACACTTTACCTTCACCGGTGCCTCCGAATGTGCCTTCGGCCACCTCAGACCAGGGTGCCTTTTGATAGCCACCAGCACCTCGCTCTGAGGTAAAGCCAAAGGCGTGTATTTCTCGTACCTCGGCCGTCCACCCATCGCCTAGGACTTCGGCTTCTTCTGGGATCCCTTATCCTCCCAATCTTCCTTCCTATCCCTTCTCTTATGTCCTTCTTCCCTCTTCATTTTTTCTCACCTCCTCCAAGTTAATGTCTTTGCTTTCCGCCCGAGCTAGCGACTCATCGAATGTCTTAAGCGGCTCTATGACCAAGGATTCAAAAATTCCCCATCCTTCAACCCTTGAGCTCGGGCATTAGCCAAGATCACGGACTAGCAAGAAGGCACCTCTAGCTTTTTCGGCCGTGAACGTTGTATATAACTCGAAGTCCCCCCTCCTCCTCTCGCTGATCATTGAACGAGTTAGGGCGCTTTGATATTTACGATAGCTCATAAAATGATTAAGGAACGCCGAGCTGAAGTTATCAAAATTCTTGATGGAACCCGAAGGAAGCCGATCAACCATCGATGAGCTGACTTCGTCAAGGTAGTTGGAAAAATTCTACACATCACGCCATCTGTGAATCTGTGTAGAAGAGTAGCATTTTCAAAACGACAGAGATGGTCCCACGGGACGGTGGTACCATCATATTCGAAATTCAAGGCCCGGTAGGAGGACGGGAGCTCGCCCGCCATTACTTCATCCGAGAAGGGAGTTCCCCTTTGAACTCGAAACTAACGCCCCTCCCGGTGCTCCCGCGATCCTCCTCAAAATCCCTCACCTTGCGATGGAGATCATCCATTCGCTCCAACGACCCCGATCTTGATTGACATATGCTCCATCATCCTCGACGAATGAACTTCCTCCGCTACAACATTTTGCCAACCTCTATCACCGACCTCCGGTGTGCGGGCTACGTTCTCTCATTTGGAGGGACCACGGTGGTGGTGGAATAACATCCCCGACCTCCTTTCCACCGCCCCGCTCGATGATCTTGGTGATAAAACCACCCAATTGTTCGGAAAACATAGGGCCCAAATTAACACCTCCTCCAGGACATGGGCATTTGCTCATCCAACCCCGCCCTCGGAATCCTCGACCATCACCGTCCCCGTAGGCGCAGCGGAGGTCTAGCATTTTCATGCGTAACTCCACCGGGTGTCACCCAATGGCATGCGATTCGAGATCTTCCACCAAATTCCTCTCAGTAAATCCTCCATAACCACCGTTCTTCTAAGCTCATGCGCTCGCTCAAAAGTTCGCACATGAGACGGGCGCCACTTGGTTCCTCCAAAAATGCTCTTTTCCGTGAACTAGCCTTTCGACCGAGCTCCACCATAAACCTGCACACAAGGGGGACCGGAGGGGTGCTCCGGCGTGCCCTCTCCGATGCCTAAGTCAGAAACTTGTTGAGGAAGAAAGAGGCGAAAATATAAAAGATATAAAAAGTGTGATTAGGTTAAGAATGAATCCGGACTTGGGCTTTTATAGCTTAGCCGGATTAAGGTTTTCGTAAAATCCGAGATTCTATTACGATTTGGTAATGTAATCATGATTAAGATAGGATCGGATCTTCAAAACCCTAATTTATCTTCCCAAGCCCTCAGCCCCGATCTGACCTATTACACTTCAATTCATCACTTCGACTTCCTTCAGGCCCATTTAAGGAAGAATTTCCCCCTAATTATATGTAGGTCCCAAAGGGTGTGAAGTAGGTTTAGAAGGGGGTTGAATAAACCTTACCAAATTTTCGATTTAGTTCTTTTAAAATGATTCAACAGAGTTGACTCAAACTTGATTGTGTCTAGATGGGCCGGCTAAGTTGGCTTTTGGCTAAGTTACCCACTCAACAGACTCGATAGAGCTGTTGATAGTATAACTCGGTTGCTCAAGCCAAATACTTAACTTGGCTGATTGGTTTTTAACAGCGAAAGACTTAACACCCTTAGATTAGATTTTAGCTTCTTTTAAACACTTGATTTTAGCACTTAGTTATTTTCAGTTGGATTGCAAATATGATCAGCAGATATAAAATGAATATGTAGGAAAGTAAATTTGTTGAAAGTAAATGACACAAATATTCGAAGATGGGGTAATTCTTCTAATCCTCTCTTCTCCAACACGGAGGAATCCACTATGTAACAGATCGTTTACAAAGCGGTGAATAGTTTGGAGATGACCTTGATCACACAAATTGGTTTCTCTTGCGACTCACTTCTTCACAGGCGTTTGCGCTTGCTACTTGACTCACTTCTCAAGTTCTTGGATTTAATCACGAAGCCCTCAACAAACTTGATAATGGTTCGACACGGAACCTTTCTACAATCCTAGCTTGGAAAGTAGACCCCTTTGATTTCTTCAAAAGTTTCCTCTTCAATGATTTGAAGTTGTTTTTCCTTCACAACTTGTATTGGATTGATTTCCTTCAAGTTTGGGCTTGAGGAATTGCTTGAATGTTTATGAGAATATTGCGGGTTAAATGCTTGAAATCGCTTGCTTGCTCGTGGTACAGGTCACATGTAACCTCTTCTCAATAACTTCCTCAACCTTTTATAGTGCGCATTTGGTATTTTTTGCTCGTTGAAAAGATAGGCTAATTTCAAATGTCACTAGTGTTCGTTGGCTTGTCTTGGCCTCGATCCTTGATGTTGACCCTTCCTCGTATTAAATGTCTTAGCAAAGCGTGCGGTGCACGACACAAGGTGCGGTGTTTCCCAATGGTTCATTCCTTTTGCATATTTTAGGACTAACACTTTAGAGACCTAATGACTTTGACATATTACTATATTGAGTAATATTATTGACTTTAATCGACGGATCTAAGTCAGTTGTCTTGACTAGACTGTTGTCTATACCCCAGGTGGCTTGAGTCAGCTCCAGTCATTGGATAACTCATATGTCACTTCAACTTGAAAATTGGCTTCTTGAGTTGACTTGATTGACACTTCTTAAAGATGTTCCCCAATATGCAGGGCCTTAAGAGATCGGCCCAATACGCAGGGCTTCGACTTATCAGCCCAATATGCAGGACTTTTAGAGATCAGCCCAACGCCTGGGTTTAGCATATCGACCCAATATACAGGGCCTTAAGAGATCATCCCAATGATGCAGGGCTTAGCAGATCGGCCCAGTGAGTAAAATCCACTAGCTCGGCCCGAACTATATTAACCCTTATCACTGATGATATTGTTATTCTTTATTAAGGTTCCACTTCCAATGCCCGTCATATGTTTCAGATTCTTAATCAGTATGGCTTTATATCTGGGCAGGTTTTTAATCTGGTGAAAGTCTAAAGTATTTTTCGGCACTAGAGTCTCTTCTTATATTCAAGGCATGATACAGCAGATCATGGGTATCACCATGTGTAGTCTCCCCACCACCTACTTGGTGTCCCTATCTACAAAGGGGCACCCAAACCAGACCATTTGCAGCCTATTTCTAATAAAATTTTGTTGAAATTTAAAAGGTGGGAAGGGACCTCTTTATCTATGGCAGGGCGTATTTGTCTGGTCAACTTGGTTATTGCCAGTTCTTTTATTCATAGCATGCTCATTTATAGATGGTCGGTTTCCATGCTTAAGAATATGGAAAAGGCTATGCGTAATTTTATTTAGTCTGGGGACATTCTCACGAAGGGTTTGGTTGCAGTTAATTGGGAAAGATGTTGCATTTCGCATGAGGAGGGTGGCCTCGGGGTGCATTCGATCATTACTTCTAAGAAGGGTTTTTTTTATGAAATTGGGATATAAGGTTCTTACTTCTATTTCCATGGTTTTCACCACCCTTTGTCGTCGTTTTTTCTTGGTTGATGGTTCCATTGGACATGCCTTTCTACCTTCTTCGATTTGGGCTGCCCTTAGGCCAGTAATGGAAGATTATATGACAGACTCTAGATGGATTCCAGGATATGAATCACATGTGTTATTTTAGTTGGATGACTGGTTGGGTTACTCCATTGCTGACAAAATTGGGATCCCTGGGGAGTATCGTTATTTATT
Organism: Rehmannia glutinosa; assembly: GCA_016081115.2. Lineage (NCBI taxonomy): Eukaryota > Viridiplantae > Streptophyta > Magnoliopsida > Lamiales > Orobanchaceae > Rehmannia > Rehmannia glutinosa. Next base: position 383,735 of record JABTTQ020002620.1, read on the forward strand.
TCGCTAGAGCATCACTGATTTCTTCTTTGATGACACTTAACATTTTACGATATCTTTTGTGGAGGTTTACTTGGATATTGTCCAGGGACATTGTATGTTTTCCGTTGACACCTAACTCTTTTGATAAACGTTTTGGACTCATTCGTTGGATGGGGAGGTCTCTTCTAAGGGCCGATTATAATCACATCCATCCATCTATTCCGAAAGTTCGTTGGGGTACTGGATTTGGTCGGCTCATATCTCGAACGATCCGCATCACTTTCTCGGGCTACTCATAACCGTCTTGCTATTCGGATATTCTTCGACTTCGAGGTTTATTGGACCTTCGTTTGTTGTTTATGTCACTCTTATTCGACTCTGTTGACCACCTTTTTTGTCTCATGTGATTTTGCGGGGAGCTCTTTGATCTTCGATTTTTGGTCATTTGAGATTAACTCTCACACGCCTAATTATTTTAACGAGTTTCTGGTGCAGGCTATGAATATCCGGATGAGTGAGCAACTTTCTTTCTTATGGCGGGCTACTATTATTTCTTTTTTTTTAGGGGAAAAGGACATTCATTAAACGAAAATTCATGGGGAGCTTCCTCGGCAATTAAGTCCGAGATAAACCGAGGGAAAGCCGTCCCTAATGAGGACTCAAAATGACTAATATTAAAATCAAATCGCGCTAGGTGATGCGCCACTAAGTTACCGGAACGTCTGACCCAACTGAAAGACAAAGATCGAAAATGAGGAATAAGGGACTTAATATCTGCAATAATATTTCCTAAATAGGAGAAACTGGTCGAGTTTTGGAGAGTGCTTGGTAGACTTGCAAGTTGTCCGTTTCAAGTACCACCTCTTGTATACCCGCCTCCAGTGGCCCCCGTACACCCTCTCGACATGCTGTAGCTTCCGTGATATCCACCTCTAGATCTTCTTGGATCCTCCTTGAGTAAGAACTGATCATTTGGCCACTGTGGTCTCTAATTACAAAGCCCATTCCTGTGCCATGTCCCTGAACTATCGAGGCATCCGAATTAATTTTGAAGTGTGCAGGAGAAGGGCATTCCCATGCATCTGCTACTGGTCGCCAGGTGTTCGAGCTCTTTGCTTGATGAGTGGCAACGTGTTCATCAAGCCTCCGACATGCTAAATCAATACACCACCTCTGATTCACAGATTTTTGCTGGAAGTTTAATAAGTTCCGACCATGCCAAATACTCCAAAGAAGCACAGCAAAAATGCCATGCGACTCGCAGTCCATATTCTCCTTCGCCCATCCGATCCAGTCTGCTAGAGATCCATTTCCTAAGAACGTAGCTGTGGACAGATGTAGCGGACCAACTCCCACATAAAAGCGGCCCATGGATAGTCCCTAAGCGCATGAATGTCCGTCTCGATTTCCATACCACACCTCCCGTACATCGAATCTATTCGAACTCCTCTGTGCCCCAAATTACTCTTGATAGGAATGATACCAATAATGCATTTCCACAAAAATATCTTAATTTTAGGGGGTATATCCAGATTCCATGCCCATTTCCAGATTTTTCCATCTTTCCCCGAGGAAGACGGGCTCTCCATAGAGCATTCTTGAATTTTCTTCGCCACATGATACCCCGATTTAACACTATAAATGCCATTCTTCGTGTAATGCCACATGACTCTATCCGGTTGTCCTCTAACTGTCAATGGGATGGTACGTATCGCCTTAACCTCCTTGAAGTTAAAGAGTTCAGTGAGCCGTTCTATGTTCCATCTTGGAGACTCATCATGAATTAAATCCCTAACTTTCAAGCACTCCTGCCTATCACCGGGCTGTGATATGATGCGGAATTTTGGGAGGTCCAGAACCCAATGATCCATCCAAATATTCACACCATCTCCATTTCCAATATTCCAACGATAACCCGACATAATAATTTGTCTGCCTACAACAATGCTTCTCCACGTGTAAGAAGGATTATAGCCAATTGTTGCATTTAGAAAATTATCATTCAGGTAGTACTTCGCCCGAAGCGACTTCGCTAACAAGGATTCAGCTTCATGAATAAGTCTCCAATTTTGCTTCGCCAACATAGCCTCGTTAAAACACCGTAAATCCCGAAATCCCAAACCTCCCTCTTGTTTAGACCGGGTAAGGGTATTCCACGAACACCAATGGATCCGCCTCTCATCCCATTTTTGACCCCACCAAAAATTACTAATGATTGAGTTCAACTCCTGACAAACCTTTTGGGGGAGCAAAAAATAGCTCATGATATAGGAGGGTATCGCTTGAGCCACCGATTTAATAAGAACCATCTTGCCTGCCATCGAGAGAAATTGACATTTCCAATGTTTGAGTTTTTTAGGACCGGTCCACTACCAATCGAAACACCTCTTTTTCTTTCGACCACCACTTTGTTGGAATGCCCAAGTAGATCGCATGTTTTGCCACCCTAGCTACCCCCATCAATGACGCCAATTGGTGTTGTTTTGCGAGTTCGATATTGCCACTAAATGAAATCTCGGACTTCTCCCGGATTTTTTTTTTTGGCTCAAGCCCGCTCATGTGCTTTAATGATCCCGCTATTTCCGCGATCTCATTCTCATTCGCTTTATCGAAAAAATACTATCATCGCAAAGAACAAGTGTGAGATATGCGGTGCTCGTCTACAACCGGATCCCGTGTAAATTGCCGCAAGCCTCTCTCGCTCTTCGGATCATTGAAGAGAATGCTTCGTACAAAAATACAAAGAGATATGGGGATAGCGGGTCTCCTTGTCGAGCCTACGTGAGGGGGAAAAATTATCTCCAACCTGGCCATTTATCGAATAGAAATGGACACAGAGAGGATACACACTTCATAATTAACTCCACAAAAGCATTATTGATACCCAATTTAAGCATAACATGTCGGAGAAAATTCCATTCTACTCGGTCATAAGCCTTGCTCATGTCGAGTTTGAATGCAAAATTTTCCTCTTTTCCTAGCCTGGCTATTTTTCATATAATGGAATATCTCAAACGCAAGGAGTGCATTATTTGTAATAAGGTGGCCCGGGACAAAGGCGGATTGGGTGTGGGAGATGAGAGTGGGAAGAATAGTTTTCAGTCTGTTGGCAATGGTTTGGTAATGATTTTAAAGAGAACATTACACAGACTTTATGGGGCGAAAATCAGTGACACGTTCACCTTTCTTTTTCTTGGGGATTAGGACAATGAAAGTTTGATTTAAAGCCTTTGGACTCGTCTGACCATTCAAAATATCAAGAACAATGCGGAGAATATCATTATGAATCAAAGGCCAAAATTTATGAAAGAAAATGATAGGCATACCATCGGGTCCTGGCGCTTTGGTGGGGTGCATCTGCATCAGAGCTTCAGTGACTTCCTCCTTTGTAAACGGTTGTGCCAAGGTGTCATTCATCTCTATCGTCATTTTATTGTCGAGAGCGTCTAGGGCTTGGTACATCTCTAAACTGGCCTCTAAAGTGAAAAGGTCCTGATAGTAGCTCTGAAAAGATTCCCGAATTTGTGATTCTTCTTCTAACCAGCCATCATTAGAATCCCGGATTTTTTCTATGGTATTCCGCTTTTGACGCCCTGAAGCAATTTTGTGAAAGAAGGCCGAATTCCGATCACCGTCTTTGATCCAATTTGATCTCGATCTCTGATGCCACATAGCCTCCTGTTTTTTGTAAAGACTGTCTAGGAGATTTTCCTTGGATTGCCTTTCTCTAATATACTCGGTGGTCGTGGCACCGCTTTCTTGACGGTTCAATTGTTCCTCGTGACTTGCCGATCGGTAACCAACATTACCAAAATGCTCTCTTTCCCAGATGGTTAATTCTTGGCCACAATCATGGATTTTTTGAGCAATAGCCTCAACAGAGTTCGTACCGAGGTTCGAATTCAATGCCTGAGTCACCACTTTTTTGCATGTCTCGTCTTATAGCCACAACGTTTCAAAACAATAAATTTTTTGGTGTTTCCTCTTAGAGTTGTTCATGCGAGACCTTCTTTTGTTCCACGATATTAATACCAGGCAATGATCAGAAAGCAACGCGTGGCAAATGGAAAACCTTGTGGTTCTGGAACATGTATATCCATTCCATATTTCCAAAGCACCGATCTAATCTCTCTTGGATGTTATTCTCTCCGGTCTGCCCATTCGTCCAAGTGTAGGAGAAGCCATTATATCCTAAGTCCTCCAACCCTGCATTGTGAATACAAGAATGAAAGGCTGCCATTTTGTTATTGTCTTTACCTCTTCCTCCAATCTTTTCAAAACTATAAAGAATCTTGTTGAAATCCCTTAAACAAAGCCAACTCTGATCGTTTCTCGGGCCTACAAGTTCCTCAATTAAGTTCCACGTAAGGACTTTTTGACTGTCTTCGGGCCAGCTGTAAATTCCCATAAGCCTCCAATTTCTGTCCCCGTCCGTAACCAATGCGTCAATGTGGTGCATGGATGACGATTGAATATGTACGGTAAAAGTGTCCTTCCAAAGGAGGCATATGCCCCCTCGTCTTCCTCCCGATGTGGTGTCGCAACTGACTATGAACTTTCAATCCAACTCGGTATTTTTTCCAATGTTAGTAAATTCATCTTCATTGAGTTTTGTCTCCATGAGAAAAACAAAACTGGGGTCTTCGGTCTAATAATTCTATTAAGCGCCTCAACTGTCGGTGGGTTCCCAAGCCCCCAATAGTTCCAACTGAGACAACTCATTGATCCCAGCAGGGTTGCTCCATTACAACCTCCGCCGATAGACTAAATTTGCACTGAACATCGTAGAGTCCGAATTTTTTCTGTCTTTTGACTTGGGTACCGTCCTGGGAATTATGCGAGGGGATCTCATTTGAGTTAGTTCTCTTCGAAGGTAGGATTGTGTGGGAAGGTGGGGTTTTGGGTTTTTGTTTGAGACGTGTCCAGGTTTTGGAGTTTTTGGATTTGGGTTTAGTTTTTGGTTGGGATTGTGTGGTTGAAGAGGTGGAGTCGTTAGCCGGGGTGTTAGTTTTCGAAGGTGTTGATGTGGATCTGGCATCAAGATTTTGATAATAGGGGTCAGTGGGTGCTAGGCCATATGGGGTTAGTTGGTGTATGTTCATGCATGGGATTTTGTTGTGAAGCTGTGAGTTGGTGGGTGCCGTGGGGAGTGGGCTTGGTGGTTCTTGCAATTTTAGTTGTGAGGTTTGAGAATAGTCAGGTTGATCACTTTGGAGGGCAGTGGGGTAGGGTGTTAGTGATTGGGTTTTTTTGGGTTATATGTGTAGAAGGTTTATTATCAGGCATAGGGATGAGTGATAAGGATTGAAGGAGCTTCTAAGTTGAGCATTTAATGGGGATAAAAGGGGATCATTGGTAGCCACTTGTTCGTGAGTTTCAATGTCAAGGTTATCTATGTTTTTAGTGGGGGGTTGGTGGTATATAGTTCTTTGGGAGGGTGTTGTATGGGACTTGAGGAGGTTAATGGGTTATGGGGTTGTGGGTTCTTATCGAAAAAAATTGCGGGCTATCAAGGAACTTAACGATGAGATGTCTCGATTGATTGACGGCGCTTAAGCGGCGATGCTTTTAACCACGGGCCATACTTCATACCGGCGGTATCCATGCATTCATTGTGGTCGTATAAGTCACAGTTGCGAAAAAAGTGACCTATAAGTCCGCAACAAAAAAATAGTATATTGGCAAGGCTTCGACTTTAAAGGTAACGTCAAGTTATTCCCTTTGATTCGAATTGTAATAGCTCGTTGTAGGGGTTTCGTGATTTCAAACTGAACTTTGAATTGCAGGAATTTACCAAACATCCCTTCAGTGAAATGGTCTAGGCTAAACAGCTCTCAGATCATTCCTGCTATCTTCTTCGCAACTATAGGGTTCATGCACGCTAATAGGACGCGTGACACTCTCACCCAAAACGCAGCGTGATTGATGATGACGGTGGATGGTTGCTCATTTTCTTTCAACTCCCTGAGTGAAAGTAATCCCCCATCGAAATGCCACCGTTGATTGGCTAGCACCCAATCGATGTCTTCTCTATTGCCAAAACGAAAAAACATCAAGTTCTCCCCCATTCTCTTTGTAATTTCCTCTTTCACTTTCCATGCCTTCTTCATAACTTCAATCAGGTAAAAGGATTTCCAACTTTTATCTGTATAAAGTTTTCCAACAAGGCAACATGGTTGGTCGAACTTATGAATTCGAGTTTCAGTCTCCGTGTCATCCAAATCAAGAATAAGTTTCTCCTTCTATGTAAAGTCATCCATGGAATCCAAGAAACCCCCGAAGCCAACTTCGGTTCGAACCATGCCCCAAAGCACCCTGCAACAAAATAAAAACAGAAAAAAATAAAACCCTAGCTATGACCAGAAACAAAGGAGAGAGTGACTGCAAAGGAACTGAGCAGAGCGGCCCCCTGACCCAAACAACACGACGCCTCCGGTGAAGGAGACATGGGAAAGCACAACGGGATGAAAGAAAATAGAAAAAGAAAATCGAGAAAGACACAGAAAAACCAAAACACACAAACCCTAACTAGAAACTTCCTAACCCTAGTAGGCAAAACCAAGATGATATGGGATTAATGAACTGAACAGGAATCATGGAGAGAAAGGCAGAATGTCAAAAGGTGTAGAAACGTAGAGAAAGAGGGCAGATCCTCTCATAAAGAGGTGACGCCGCCGGACGCCCCGAACCAGAAACCCTAGGGATGACGAAACTCCTAACTGGAGAGAACCCTATTATTTCTTGTATTTGGCTCATTTGACATATTCGCAATGAAATTATTTTCAATGACAAGAATTGGACGACGGAGGCGGCCTTGGTCCAACTTCAAGCCCTTATCGCGGAATCCTCCTCGATGGATCAGAGTTACATGAATAAAACCCAGCAGGACTTACTCTGCCTTCGATGTCTACAAGTGATACTGATGGGGCATCCCCGTAGGGCCCCCAGAATTGTGCAGGTTGATTGGCACTTACCACTTCCTGGTTGGATTAAGATGAATACGAATGGTTGTGCTTTGGGTTTCTCCGGGATCTTGTACGGCTGTTGGGGTTTTCTGCATGCACAGAGGATTTTTTAGGGGATGTTTTGTTGAGCACTCTTGTATTGGTTATGCTTTCGAGGCCGAGCTTCTGGTGGCTATGTTGGTTATATCTTCCGGTTACAACAAGAGCTGACATAAATTGTGGTTGGAGTGAGACTCGACATATGTTGTGCATTTATTCAGCAAACCAAGGTCGATCCCTTAGCGTTTCCTTGGTAGATGGAGACACACACTTCATTTGCTTTCCAAGATGGAGTTTGTGGTCTCTCACATTTATCGGGAAGGTAACAGAGTGGCGGATTGTCTCAGCAAATTTCATGAATCGGTCACGTGGTGGGATACTCCTCCAGCGAGTATTATTACTTTTTTTAATGATGATTTTGTTGGTCAGTCTCAGTTTAGATTTGTTAGTTACCCAGGTGTTTCATTGGTTTTTTGTTAATTTATGGGCGACTAATATGGGTCTTTTCACTATGGACGATTTATGGGAATACTTTTTTTTTTTTTTTTTCCTTCCAACGCTTTTCCCCACAGGTGGGGTTTTACCTTGGAAGGTTTTAACGATGCCCCAAATTTAAGCTATCGATCGCTTGTGATCATGACGCTTTTCAACTCTTTCCATTGTCGACTTTTTCTTATAAGCTACAATTAGGCTTGTGATTAGGACTACTTTTTTATTTTTTATATCATTTGATTTATTAAAAAAACTAAAGGGAACATCTGGAGTAAGAAAAATATGCTGTTAGAGACAACAACCAATCTTTAATATTTTTGGGTATAAAATTTACGTCCTTATTGTGGGTATAATTTATATAGAAATTATTATTGAAATGATTTTTTGTTGCATGTATTCACTATTTACATTTTTTAAAGGCTCCTAGAATAAGTAAATATGCCCGCTTCAATGCCTTCACAAGAATATGAATTAAAAAATTGTTGAATCATATAAAATCCACTCTGCAATTTAAAAATTATGTCAGCATCATGTTCTACCTAATTCTATTATCAAATTGCATTAAAATTTGAATAATCCCATTGACAAAATTTGTCACCTTTAACCCTTTTGCAACTCAAATGGTTCATATTCAGATATCTATTCATTTGTCATTTTTGTGAAGCTTTCGCATCTAGTATATTTTAGAAGTATATTGTAGGCCTTCTTTTGTTTCATTATGTTAATTATTTTTATTTTTGTTTTTTGCTTGGAGTGGGTAAAGAGAAATAAATTGAAAGTGATCAAATACCAAAGTGAAAATAACCCTTTCCGTTGCTTGAGTCGCTGGAGATGAAAATTTGAAAGTGACGACAATATTATAATCCTTTTTAAATAATAATAATAATAATAATAATAATAATAATAATAATAATAAATAGTGAGATAATTTAACACGTAACTTTTGCAGTAAGAGAGGCGTGGGTAGTCGCCAACTCCGTAGGATTGTGACATGTGTCCCATTTTAATTTTTTTTTTTGAAAAAAATAAATACATACGCCATAAATTGACACTTGGTAAAATCACGAGAGGGGTTGGCCAAGACAACTCACTGGTAATTAATCAAACACCCTTTGCAGCAGCGCTAAAACATGCTTTTATTGTTTTTCCCCAAAAGGTCAACACAATCAATACTTTATATATCTTTTGGTAGGTGCAATTTACTCTTTTTTAACATTTGAGAATAATTTCGTTTTACTTTTTCTATGATATTAGATAGGTTTATATAATAGTTATTTTAGTTGAAAATATATTATACATAAATTCATTCAAATGAAATATTAAAGCATTTGTGGTATAATTATTACGTAGGTTTGAATTATTGTCCTCACAAACGTCTCACCAAAGACAATTAATGAATTTGACATAGTTAATGATTTTCTAGGAATTTAATTCTATTAGGTATACCAAATAAAATGGAGTATAAATTTTACGTGATAATTGGAATTTAATAATTAAACTCTATAATATATATGAGAGGAAACATTAACCACAAAACTGAAAGGAAAAAAAACATACACTTTTTTGCAAAAATCTATTCTCCTCTACAATTATTTCATCAACAAAGTCCCCAGCTTAGAGATGTCAAAATGCCCTAAATCCAACCCGGGAACCCACCCCCTTCTTGAACCCGATCGAAATCCCGACTGATTGTCTTAATAGGTGGCAAAGTGACGGCTTTAAACTTCGTGCAGGGGGGCTCAATTAACATTAATAATAAAATAAAATGTAATACATCAACTCTAAAAAATAAAAATAAAAATATAAATAAGTACCAATTTTGATAAAGTTAATGTATTACATCTTAATATTCAAAAAGAAATAACATAATACAATTACGTCAATATATCATAATATTTTGAAATTGCATGCATATTTGTTGCATTGCTAATATTTCGAAAAGAAAACGTGGGAGAAATGTACAAAACTTTGGTGGAGCTAAAATAAAATATACAAGATTTTGGTGGGGCAAAAGAAAATATATAAAAGTTTGAAAAACGGAAAAAAATGACCAAGACTCGAAGATTTTTCTAAATTTACAAATGGGAAGGAGAGAGAAGAATGAATAAATTGAAGATTTTGGTTCTATTTTTCCTATTATTTTTTAATTTTTTAGATATTATATTGGAAATTACCAAAATACCCTATGTTTTCTTCAAAATTTCGGGGGGCCCAATGACCCCTTTGGCCCCCCTGTAGCTTCGTCCCTGGGGGCTGGGATGGGTTTAGGTCACCCCGCCCCACCCCCGCTTATTGGGTATATTTCATATTATACATATATATGAAAATATTTATTTTTAACAAAATTATCATCTAGTATTCATTTTTTTAGTATATTTGATGATAAATTCTAAGTGTGTAACAAATATAACATAAATTTGGTTAATTTAATAAAACATTATGATTGCCGTTGAAATTTACGTTTTTCGGATACATCTAGAGTGTTAAGATTTTAAGTGAGGCGCCAATATGGAGGGCGGCCCACGACAGAGTTTTGTTTTCTTTTCTTTTAAATGTGTTAGATGTGTGTAGGCGCCAATCAAAATGGTGCCTACATTTTTTTCTTATTTTTTATTTTATGAATATTCGTAATTATTTTTACAAATTATAAAATACATACATCATTATTGGTATATTTTGATATTTTGAATTGGAAACTAAGAGAAACATAACACAATTGAATATGAATCATATAAATCTTAGCCAACGATTATATAGTTGTCTTCGTGGGCGGATCAAGGGGACTCCCAAGCGACGCACCCCAAATTTTTGTTGTCCCATATTTTCTATGGAAAAAAATAAACAAAATTATTATATTTTTAAGGTGAAAAAATAGTTGAGCTCGAGGAAAAAATTGGGTTAGAGGTAACAAACCCGTCTGGCTACTCCATTGGTTGTCTTAATATATATAAGGGTTAATCATTTTGTATTAAACCAAAATTCAAAAGAACCAAGAAAACACATCATCTTCCTACTAAGAAAAATATTTCTTATTCCAGATATATAATTTTTAAATAACCCAACAATAAGGATAGAAGAATTTTGAATATAAATATTCAAATTGATTCGTATATCTTTCAAATAAGAATAAAAAAGGGAGCATGTCCGCATATATTCAATGGGCGTTGGTCAAACCTATTGTGTTGTAGCTTTAATTATGTAACTTTGTTTTGATTTAGCGTCTACACACATGTGACACATTTAAAAAAAAAAAAAAAATCGTAACGTAAATTTGAGTATCATAATATTTTGTTAAATTAGCCCATAAATTCAACAAAATATGTATATATTTTTTTTAAAATATAAAAATTGAGAACTAAAAATACTATATTAAATTACAAAAAATACAAATGGGGATCCCTGCTCCTGTCTACCAGTGTAATAAATCTAAATCCAAAACAATTTTTTAGGAAAAAATGGGGATTTTATTTTGACTTGCAACAGTGTGAGTAAACACTTCCATTTCTTCTCCCGGTCAAAATCAACACAAACTCACTTTCTCTCTCTAAATATTTTATTTTATTTGAGCAAAATAGGAGCAAATCGCACACTCGCAATTGTAGATCTGCTGTTTGATCATTTTTCCCACTCACATTTTCAAGCAAACATAATACAACAATTTTCTTTTCTTTTCCTTTTTGACCGAAGTAGTGGGAATTCAACTTTGCGAACTTTAGTTCGCTGCTGATCTTTTCTTCAATCCCCCACAATAAAAAAAAAAGGGAGCAGAAAAAGGTAGGCGCAACAAATCTATTTGCTCGTATTTTTGTTCAGTTATACTATTTGTTTTTGCTTTTTGTATGTATATTGTCTTGTTAGCTAGTTATTCTTGACTTCCTTGAATTGTGGGATTTCAATTATTGTTATTTCTGCTTCTTTGGGCAGTAAAGCTAGGGTTTTATCTTCTTTTTTTCTTTTTAATATAGTACATATTGTTGCTTTTGTTGATTATTTCGTTGTGAAATGCACATCTGAACATTATTTGGTTAATGAATTACTGCTCATTTGGTCTATAATTTCAAATTTTCTTGTTCCTTGCTATTGAATTTTTTCAGGTGCTACATTGAGTAAGGGCTATTTTGACTGATCTGTCTTGGAAGTTCAATTTTTTTGGTATGATCTGGAATTTTGATTGCTTGGATTGTTTTTTGGATTTGTGATATTTTGGTGGGTTCTGAATGTGGTGCAAGAGTATGCTATGTTGTGAGAAATGAGGTTTTGGGTTATTGAAAATGGGGTGTGTTTTCGGGAAAGAGATTCAATCGACTGGGCCACCTAGTGGTGAAGTTGTAGTTGGAAAGGGGGGAGGTAAGGGAGGAGATAAAGATTTGTCTGTGTGGTCTGGGAGAAGAGAGAAAGTAGTGGTTGATTCTGTAAGTAAATTGGAGGAGGAGGGAGCTGGTGGAGGAGGAGGTGGTGGTGAAGTTCAGAATGGCGGCGAACAGAAGGATGAAGAGCGGAAGGATGAGAATGCACGGAGACCAAGAGGTGAGAGAAGGAGGTCTAGGCCAAATCCAAGGCTAAGTAATCCCCCTAAGCATATCCATGGCGAGCAAGTAGCTGCTGGATGGCCATCTTGGCTCTCAGCTGTGGCAGGAGAAGCGATCAATGGATGGACACCTCGTCGTGCGGATTCATTTGAAAAAATTGATAAGGCAAGAGGTTATTGATTTATTTCCAATATTCTACAATGTTAGTTTATGTCCTAATTATGTTTCTACCATTTTGTTTTCCGTGGTTGTGTTTAGATTGGACAAGGTACTTATAGTAATGTGTATAAAGCTAGAGATGCCATAACAGGAAAAATTGTTGCATTAAAGAAGGTTAGATTTGATAACTTGGAACCTGAGAGCGTGAGGTTTATGGCTAGGGAGATATTGATTTTGCGACGCTTGGATCATCCAAATGTTGTGAAATTGCAAGGACTGGTGACTTCAAGGATGTCATGTAGTTTGTACCTGGTGTTTGATTATATGGAACATGATTTGGCTGGCCTTGCTTCCAGCCCTGAATCAAGTTTACAGAGCCTCAGGTGGGATTCTGCTCTAGTTAAGTTTTATGTTTTTCCTCTCTTTTATTAAATTAGTTCCAAAGTTTTTGCTTGTGGAGTTTTTGGAAATTTTACTCATGATTGCGTAGTCTGATTGGTGTGATAGGTCAAATGCTACATGCACCAGCTTTTGTCTGGCCTTGAACATTGCCACAATCGCCATGTGTTGCATCGTGATATTAAGGGGTCCAATCTCCTTATCGATGATGGAGGGGTTCTTAAGATTGCTGATTTTGGATTGGCTTCCACATTTGACCCTAATAACAAGCATCCCATGACTAGTCGTAGTTACTCTTTGGTATAGGCCACCGGAGCTACTTCTTGGTGCCACTGAGTATGGTGTAGGTGTGGATTTGTGGAGTGCTGGTTGCATTTTAGCTGAGCTATTTGCTGGGAAGCCCATCATGACTGGGAGGACAGAGGTAAATTTTATAATTGTTATATTCAGACCCTTCATGACCATTTACTATCCAATGAACAAATACGTCCAGTAGTCATTCGCAGACACCTTTTTCATTTGGTCACCTGTGTAAATGACTCGGTTCTCTGGAAATGTATCTTGCCTTTGGTATTTGTTTTGGAACTTTGTGAAAGCTGATTTTTCTGAAACATGTAATTTTATTTGGATTAGGGCCTTGCTTTTCTTTTTCCTTTTTGTTTCTTCCTGTTTTTGTCTTCACATGAATTAGTTGTAAGTGCGTTAACGGAAAAGTGATGTGATAATGCTGTATATACATAGTTCTATAAACTAAGCTGTGAAAAATGGTGGAATGATGTTAGCCTATGTATGTTCTGTACGCATATAGTAAGATATGGAAAACCCGTAAGCAACTTAACATTTTGGACTGAACTGAGGTACAAAAAACATTGTTTTGAACAATGTGTTTGGTCCCTAGGATTAACAACTGGGTGCAATAGACTCATCTAGCAACTCCATGGTCCACCAAGTGTCTACATTTTGTGGACCATACAGTGAGCATCGCATGAACAGTCTGTTATTTGATTCTTTTGTTTTCACAGTATTATATTATAGTGCAATGGCTTACCTCCCATGTATACTTATATACTGGGTTCTTTCTATGAATTGTTTTTGTTAAATTTGGAGGCTTCTTTATGTTGGAGGAAATCTTCGAAGTTAACTTAGCATAACTGAACGCTATAAATGTTGCCTAGGTGGAACAGTTGCACAGGATTTTCAAGCTATGCGGTTCTCCATCAGAAGAATATTGGAAAAAGTCAAAACTTCCTCATGCAACTATTTTCAAACCCCAACAATCATATAAAAGATGCATAAAGGAGACATTTAAAGATTTTCCGCCATCATCATTGCCTTTAATTGATACCCTACTTGCAATTGATCCAAGTGAGCGTCAAACTGCTACAGCTGCACTGAAGAGCGAAGTAAGCTCTCTTTCTCCTCTCTCAACCCTCCTTTCACAATACAATCAAAACCGCTGTTTTTTTTTATGTATTCTATGTGCACAACTTTATAATTGCATCTCTCTCCCATGCATATATGTAAATGTGTTCTGCCTACCTTTTCCATTGTCTCAAGAATCTAATATACCACCCTTTCCATTTTGTTTTAATATTTCTTCATTTAGTTTGCCGAGGATTATGGGTTATCTATCTTTTTGTATTACAGTTCTTCACAACCAAGCCTTATGCATGTGATCCTTCTAGTCTTCCAAAGTATCCACCGAGTAAGGAGATGGATGCTAAGCGTCGTGATGAAGAAGCTCGAAGGTTTGGAAAATAATTGTTTACGCAAACACCCATGGCATTTATGTTTGGGTTATTGATTTTAGTACTGACCTATAAACACTTTTTGGTTTGGTTTGACATTTCCGAGTTACCAATTTAGTACCCATACTTCACATTTTTTATAAATTGGTACCTATTCACTTTTAAGACTAAAATTCCCCAAGAAACATAAGTATACTAAAATATTTTTGAGTATACTTATTTAAATTATAAAATTAATTAAAATTTTATTTCATAAAAAGAAGTTTCTAGAAATATTAACGAACTTTTAGAAAAAAAAATTAGTTATGTTAAATTAGTAAATTAATAAGCATAAATTAATATTTAACTAATCAAAAAGAAAAATTAGTTTAGTTAACTAATTTTTAAAATTAAAATGAAAATTTAATAATTTAAAAATTAAAATTAAGATTGTAAATAAGAAAGATTATAGCAATTTTTTATTAATAGATTAATTTTTAATTAGTTTTTTAATCTAATTTTAAAAAATAATTAATTTTATTTATTTTACTTTTTATAATTAAGAATTTAATAATTAAATAGAAATAATATGTTATTTCTAGAAACTTCTTTTTTATTAAATGAAATAAAATTTTAATTAATTTTATAATTTAAATAAGTATACTCAAAAATATTTTAGTATACTTATGTTTCTTGGGGTATTTTCGTCCTTAAAAGTGGATAAGTACCAATTTATAAAAAATGTGAAGTGTGGGTATTAAATCGTAACTCGGAAATTTCAGGTACCAAACTAGCAAAGTGCCTATAGATCGTACTAAAAATCAATAACCCTTTATGTTTTTAGATTGAATTGAAGACATAACTTGCATCTATACTATATCAATTTTGTTTATGGCTTTCAACTGGTAGGTGGATAATCTATCGGAGACTAGTTGCATTTCTGTAAACCTGACGTGAGTTGTGTGATTGTAGGTTAAGAGCTGCTGGTAAAACTCAAACTGATGCTGTGAAGAAAACACGCGCTCGTGATCGGGGATGCGGGCAATGCCTGCTCCTGAAGCCAATGCAGAGCTTCAGGCAAATATTGATGTATGTCTTCAAAGATGCTTCACCCAGTATTCTACTTGTCTGTTGTTCTTCATATTATCAACTTTATATGATACTATGCTTGCTCATTCAACAACAAACTTTGAATTTACCCTTTGTATTTTTGGAATCACTGATATATCTTTCTATAATATCCATTTATTTCCCTTTTTGAAACATGTTTTCCTGTTTGAAAACTAGGGATCCACCTTTTGCATCATCATTGTCGACAAGGAGCAGTATTTCATCTATTTGTTTGTTACATCAATGTTTTGAATGACTCACTATATATGATGATTTTATAAGCGTTTTATCTTTTCATTTGTCATGGCTCATTGGAGTAAAGTGACTTTACTTTGTGGTGCTGCTATCAACTTTCCATGGATACAACTTCAAAACTTAACCTAAAGGGATATGTGTATTGATCTTAGGACAGAATGTACATAATTCTGTGTAATACAAGGGAAATGAAAGGGAAAGAATTGATATTCGAAATAAATGAGATGCTCAATGAGATAGCTTATCATTAGGAGAGTAAACATGCGTTTAGGCTGCATTTAGATTAACCGATTTGAGTTAAGAATTTCTAATCCATTGAACTTTTTTGGATAATCTCATGATACAATGGACTTAAAATCCCTGAACTCCTATTTTGAGCTATTTTTCGAGTTAATCCGGTGCAAATCCATCTTGGAGTCATTTGAAATTATCTCCACAAATCATTCCCTCAAATCTAAATCCTTCCATCCAAATGCAACCTTCAGGTATTTGCCCCTTACACTTGGTGGAGACTATCTAGTGCATATTACTATGGGTTGGTTATAGTAAATGACCGTGTACAAGAACCAGTGAACATCCTTCTTTCATTTTGAACAAATATGTTTTCATTGATCTATGGATCCTCAAATAACTTACTTTTGACCCTATGAAACAGAGACGGCGCCTAATTACCCATGCAAATGCAAAGAGCAAAAGCGAAAAGTTTCCTCCGCCTCACCAAGATGCAGGAATTGGTTTTCCGCTGGGATCGTCAAATCACATGGACCCAACCTTTGATCCCCCTGATGTACCATTTACTTCCATGAATTTCTCTTACACCAAAGACCCGATGCAAACTTGGTCTGGCCCGTTGGTCGATGTTGGTGCTCCAAAAGAAAATCGAAGCCATCTCGAAGGATTATCGGAAGGATAAGAATTCCATCAGGAATAACGAGTAAAGATAACATGTAATATAGCATTGCCATATACTTGCTGCCAGATCAACACATGGAAGTGCAAACACTGCAGATTTGTGTGTTTTGTCTGAGCCAGGAAACTATCAAGCTGTTCAAGAGGTATATTGTATTTTCTTCTGCATTCCTTGTTTCTACTATTTTTTTGTAATCTTAAGAACATTCTTATGTATGTCACATTTTTTCTTCCTTTGAATGACAGTGAAATTCCATTAATGAGGCATTACAGTTAAAAGTTACGGTCGAGTGTTGTCTCTTATATACCATTCATATCTTAGTTTTAGCGGATTTGTGGACGAGGAATCCGATTTACTGTATGAAGCTGGCCTTTTATTTCTCTAATTCTCTTTTTATTAACGTATAGTTACGATTGCAGAGCCAATGCCCTTAAACTCTAACTAAGCTAATTCGAGGGCTGCATCTGTTTTAGTTCTTTTTAAGTTTGATGAATAGCTCATTTACCCGTGCTGTTT
Source organism: Rehmannia glutinosa (assembly GCA_016081115.2). Lineage (NCBI taxonomy): Eukaryota > Viridiplantae > Streptophyta > Magnoliopsida > Lamiales > Orobanchaceae > Rehmannia > Rehmannia glutinosa. The sequence continues at coordinate 400,815 of JABTTQ020002620.1, forward strand.
TCTCTCATCACCTCTATATGATTTTCGTGATCACACTTGAATCTTGGCAGTCCAAAAATTATGTTTGTGGACTCAGTTGTGATAGGTATTTATTTTCTCCCCTCTTTTTATTTTGTTTTTAGTTTCTATGTTGTTATGTGGGTAAGCAGGTAGCCAGGTATCCCTTTAGATCTTGCCTTTTGTTTCCCTACATAAGGAGTATTTGCAAACACTAAAAAAAAAAAAGGATTCTTAAGGCCTTGTATGGTTGTGTTTCCAACACCATTTTTCCAGTTTCCAACTATTACGGAAAATGAGTTTATGTTTGTTTCAAAAGTTTTCAGTAGAATTCATTTCCTGTTTTCACTTTTTTATGGAAAATATTCTTTTGAAAACACAACCAAACAATTTTTTATTCCAATTACGCAAACGTAGGTTAAAATATACTACAATCACGCAAATCTATGTCAAAAATACATTTGAAAAACTATAACCAAACATATTCTCATTTTCAAATAGAAATTCAGACAACAAACCAAATATATTCTCAATTCTCACACGAAAATCAATAAAGTTTGAAAATTCATTTTTCAACACTAGAAATTGGAAATTGGACTTGGAAATATATCCATACAAGCCCTTAGCTTTTAGCTGGAAATAAAAATTACAATTTAGTGTTTGCAAATACCACATTCGGCTTCCGATTTTGTTTCATTTAATCAGGATTGAAAAACACACTTTAGATTTCTGATTGTGCTTCTGATTTGACTTTTACACACAATTAAAACACTTTTTACAATTTCTATACCAAACACTCTTTGACTTTTAATCAATTTTCAGCTTCTATTTGCAAACACTATCAATTTCTGATTCTCAATTACTTGTCGCTTCCACGGCAGACAATAGTGTTTGCAAACACTCCCTTGGGCGTCCAATTGCACAATGTAATCTTGGTTTATCACCTTTCCCATATTTTTGTGAAGAAATGCTTGATTGATTGCACTTTGGAGCACATTAATATAATATGGTTTGTTACCGTAACAATATATGGGTTTGCATTGTTGTTTACGATTCATTTTATGATGATGGACTAATCTTGTTAATCTGGTTCAACATATTATGTCCATTGCCGACCAATGGACTGTGGAGGTACTGAGATAGACAGAGGAGTGTACGGCCGCGGTTGGATATGAAAGGATTTTTATTTTCGTTCTGCTGAAGAAATTTCCTAACCCAAAGCGCAATTATTTTTATGAAAATTTTCAAAAAATAAATTATTCAATCACAATTTTTTTAAAAAAACCCCCAATCATTATCACACTTTTTCCTCGGATTTTATTATTCATTTACTCACATATTTCTCAATCACTAATCATTTACAATTATTATTTTACCATTCTATACCAAATCAATTTTCATCGTTATTTTCTCAACTCATTCCCGATTACACTCTCAAAACTCATAATTCTTCTTTTTAATTTTTCATTTACCACTACTCTAGCAAATTTTTCTTTTTTTCCCAATGAACGCTTGATAAAATTGCAACTTTGTTGCTTCTTTTTCTCTTTTTTCCACCCATGTTTGGGAGGATGATATGCTGCCACTTTGGTTGCAAAAGGTTGTAAGGGATGACATTTCTAATTAATGATATTACTTCCTTTCGAAAAACCAAAAAAAAAAAAAATTAGAGCTTAGAATTAGAAGATATTCATATTCACTCAAACTAGTTCTTGATTTGGATGGTTACAAATAAGCTCTAATTTTCGTCTCAATTGGGGTCTTCTTTTACTTACTATTTTAGATATATAGATGTGTTTGTGGTGGTGGTGTTGCCACAATTGTTTTCAACTAGATTAGCTCAACTAATAAGATAATCCATAGAACTGAAAAGAATGATTCGGATTTTAAGACCTGAATTCTTTGGCAACAAAACAAAAGACTTAATAGTTTTTTATTTTTTTATTTTTAATACAGTGGATTCATATGGGATTGAACCTCGCATGACCGCACAAGTTTATGTAACTGACGCACAAGATAAATCCCTCAAAATACTTAATAGTAGCAGAGAATGATGGGAAAAAAGGCCCTTTTATTTGGTGAGTGAAAAATTTCATCAATTAAATTGATAGATAAATAACTATGGGACGTCATAAAAGTGGACCCTAACCAAAAAGATATTTATTAACTTTTGACTAAAAATATCACTTTTTAGTATTTGCTAATGTTAAAACTACTTTTGTTTCTTCATTAAATCAAAATCTGAAAGCAAAGAGTTAAGTGCTTTATGGAGTGATTGATTGACCTTTTGTTCCGCCATTTTTACTTTTAGAAAGAATAATGTGAAAAATAATTTTAACAAATGAGAATAGATTTTGAGATTGTGATTGGATATAAGATGAAAATGTGATGATGATAGTTGATGTGATAGTTTTTTTTAGTATAATAGTAATTAGATTTGATTGGTGATTTGAAAAATAAGAGAAAATGAATAATGTATTTGTAATATGATTGTATAATAATGATAGCTGATGTGATATTTTTTTGTTTAAATTATAATTGGATGTGATTGATGATTTGAAAAATGAGAAAAGTAAATAGAGTATTTTTTGAAAATTTTCACAAGCAATCACATGTCCATGCAAAATTTTGTCCAAAAAGTGGAATGGATGAAAAATATCCCACAAGCAAGCACTCCCTTAGATTTCTGATTCTGCTTCTGGTTTGACTTTTACAAACAAATAAGCACATTTACATTTTTTTCACCAAACACTCTCAATTTCTAATTCTATTTGCAAGCCAATCCCTATTCTTAACTATATTTTTTAGTACAATATCATAATTCATAAGGATGAGATTGAACCTAGGTTAATCATTCTTACAATACAAGACCTATCACTGGAGCACAAGTTTGATCCCGATTCTCAACTACTTTTATTTCTGCTATAATAATGACTTCTTCTAAAATCAGAAATTTGACAAAACATTCCCATATTAAACTTGATTTATTTTCCGTTGAGTATTTAGGTTATTAATTAATGCCTCATCTATATCTATATCTATTCTATACTTATACTTATTATAAAAGCGTGAATGAGTTTGAAGATTTCTTGAAAAATTTGATTTGCCAAAAATATCCTTATAGTAAAGTAGTTTTGAGGGCAATTAAGTAGTTTTCTATATTGATTTTATTTTTATTTTTTTGATAATATGATTAATGTTTATTTGTATTCCACATTCTTCTTATATGCATTCATTTAATTGTAATTCTTAGAATATTTTGAACTTTTAAATAATATTAATTTCATATTAAACTAGACATCGAGAGCTTTCTAACCGTATGCTATACGCATATATAAAAGACTTCATATGAGATAATTGTAGCTATTTAAAGTTGAATGTTATGTAAAAATATACATTTGAATACTTTTCTTTAATTTTCTTAATAACTAAATACATATACAAAAAGAGACAAGAGTATGAATTTACAACTAAATGAAAATAAAAAAATTAAAAAATAAGATTAATTCATTTAGTTTGATTTAATTAAATAGGAGGACAAAATATATTTCTAAATTCACTTTTGGTTGCAAATATCCCATAAAATAATAAATTCATCATCTATCACCCTCCCTAAATTGTGAGATAATTAAATGACATATTTTTAGATACGTGAAGATGGAGGTTTGAGACCATTGAGAATTACAAAGAAATATATGTATTTCTAATAAAAATAATTAGTTTTAAGATTAGTGAATTATAAGTTATTACTAAAATTTTGGAAAAAAATATTTTGTTATCCAAGCTTTATTCATTAATCTTTGTTAGGAATTTTATTGTTTAGATTTTGATGAATGCCATGTAAAACTTAGAATAGAAAGTTGGCACCCCAATTCTTGTTGTAAAATGTATTGTAACAATTAGAGCCGCCAAAAGCCGAGTTAAGTCGCCTACGCCCTAACATGCAAGAAGACAATCAAGACTGGAAGGAAAACTCGTTGAGAGACATTGAATATGGCAAAAGAAGAGTAGACGGAACCTATGAAGAAGCAGTGAGATGCAAAGAGTGGAACATCACCAAGTCAACTCAAGAAAAGCAAGTCTCAAGTTGAAGTGATGAAGAGTCATCCATGATTGGAAGCTGACTCTAAGTCACCTGGGGAAAGCAAGGAAATGCAGTCAAGTCAAGATAATCGTAAAAAGAACCGTTGCGTAAATCAAGAGATTTACTTAAACAAGTAATATCTCCATGCCACCTTTTCTGGAGTGCTCGGTCGAGGAGCGTGCAAAAGGAATGAACCAATGGGAAGCACTACACCGTGTCGAACTCTTAAAAGGTGAAAAGAACAATTCATTAAAACGGCAATTCCAAGAAGCGCAAGCCAACAATCGCAAAGTGACTTTCAAAAATAAGCTCATCTCTTCAACGGGCAAATTTTTGAAAGTTCACTATAAAAGGCCGAGGAGTTTGTTTGAGAAGAAGGATGACACACACGTGAGATAAACAAGCATATTAGAAAAATCGAAACATTCTCAATCCTCAAGCCTACATTTCAAGTACATCAATCCAACACTCACCGTGAAGGAAAGAGAACTTCAATCAGTTGAAGAGGAAATCTTTGAAAACAAGGGGTCTACATTCCGGAAGGATTGTAGAAAGGTTCAAGGTTGAGCCAAGTCTTAAGCTTTTGGAGGGCTTCGTGATCAAATCCAAAGAGTTTGAGCAAGTGAGTGTAGTAGCAAGGCAAAGCCTGCCTGTGAAGAAGCTGAGTCGCATTTTGGTGAGTGATCAAGGCGTCTCCGCATCGAGTCCCAAGGATCAAGTCGGCCGTTGTGATCAAGACTTGTATCCGGGACTGCTACCACTTTGTAAACCGATCAATACTTAGTGGATTCCTCCAGAGTTGGAGAAGAGAGGAGTAGAAGAATTACCCCATCTTCGAACCTCTATAAAAACTTTCTTGTGTCATTTACATTTCAAAGATTTAAATTCCCGCACTTTTAATTGCTTATATCTCACGATAAATTTGCTATCCATTTGATAATTTATAAGTACTAAATCAAGCTCTAAAATCTTGCTTAATCAAACTTAAGGGTGTTAAGTCTTCCGCTGAAAATAAAACCACGCAGTTGAGTTAAATTATAGCCAATGCAGTGAGTTTCTCCATCAATAAATTTCAGTGAATGTTGAGAGATTAACTCTAATGAGTGACTAATTCGATCGCCCATCAAGGACACAATCGTAGAATCAACTCTCAGAGATTTAAAAGAACTAAATCGAAAATTTGGTAAGGTTTATTCAACCCCTTCTAAACCTTACACTTACACCCTGGGACCTACAAGTGGTATCGTGAGCGGTTGGTTCATTGAACCCTCCGTGACCGGTTATCAACTAGATCTCCAAACTTTTCAAAGTCCGCTTTAGTACTTAAACCTTCAAAACTCTTTTTATTAAAAGTCATTATCATGGAAGCAAATTTGACACGCATCCCTATGTTCACTATTGAAGAATTTGATGATTGGAAAATTCATATAGAGGCTCATCTATCATCATTACATGATGAGATGTGGATAGTGATAGAAGATGGGCCTCGCAAATATTAAAGGTGAACACAAAATGCGAAGAGTTGCGGTGAAGGAGAAGAAGATGTTGCTCCCGGACCGCTTATGGTTGAAAAACCAAGAACCGAGTGGACAAATGATGATGAAAAAGATACAACCTGACAATGTAGCAAGGACATCCTTTACAAAACTTGACAAAGCCATGTTCAATAAAGTCAAATCTTGCAAAACGGCTAAGGAAATCTGGGACAAGTTGACATTGATTTGTGAAGGCTCGTGAAAGCAAATCAAAGAAAATAAATTATCAAATGCGACAAAAATTTGAAAATTTCAAAATGATCTCAGGAGAGAACCTGGATCAACCAGACGCTCGGTTCACGTAAAATCACAAATGAGCCGTCTACACTTGGAAAGGAATATACACGAGATTGGAAATGTGTATGAAGATCCTAAAAAGTCTTCAGTGAATGGGAAATGAAGGTCATGGCAACGAGACACTCCATGGACCTATCAAAAACATCCAACCATGAGCTATTCTCGGATCTCAAAGCCTACAAATTTGGTGAGAAGGAAAGACCGAGGAAGAGACAATGCGTACCCAAAACAATTTGCTCTAATTGTTAAAGATGGGAAGAGAGCTGAGGTCAAAAAGTCATTGACCGGAAGAAATAGCCCTAATGGTTAAAAGATTTAACAAGTTCTTTAACAAGAACTACAAGAGGAAAGGGTGAATCTTCCAGGAAGACACTCCTCTCCAAATCAAGGGAAGACAGGCCAACCAAGAGAACAAATCATCAAAAAGTTGAGTATCAAAGTATCGACAACTCAAGAATGGAAAGAGTCGATCAAAAGGTGAATATCTATGTTGAACTGGCAAGGACAACCAGGTCACTATGCCATTGACCGCTCATATCCCGTGGTCAACAAGACAGGGATGAAGAAGAAAGAAAGGTCTTGAGAGAAAAGACAAGAAAAGAAAAAGGCAATGATGGCCGCGAGATCGGCTGGCGAGACCAAGTCAAGAGAGACAAATGATTGAGAGAGCAAAGGAAGCCGACTACTCAAGTGACTCGAAGAAGAAGCCCGATCCGCTTGATGGCCAAAGAACAAGATCAAGAAGATGAGGTACAATCTAACTCAACAAACTCAAACACTAGTGATAGTGATCGTGACACTCTCACTTCATCACCTACAAATCTTTATGATTCATTAAGCAAAATGATGAAAGATTTTGAACACATTAAATCCTCACACACACTATTGAATGAGGAAAAGCTTGACTAAAAGTCAAAACTCAAAGGTGACTAAGGAGCCGAGTACTCTAAGTCAAATACGTTGAGAATGAAAGGTTAAAGGCTAGAAATGCTAAACTAGAGCGCAAAATTTATAGAAAAGAGGGAGAATGACCTCAAGAATGTTATTGCCTCATTTACTAAGGCATCTAAATCATTGGATGATCTTATTACGAGTCAAAGAGAATGTGGAGACAAGGCAGCTTAGGATTTAATTCTCTCGTGCCATGTCAAACCTCAAGAGTAATTTTGGAAAAAGGAACTTCAAGTCATGAAGAGTCGAAAAATCCAAAACTCTAAGTGTTGCACACACATTCACTCCAAAACACAATACTAAGCAAACGGCCTTGGTTACAAAGGAAAAGGAAAACAATGAGTTGAGTATCTTTGAAAGGATACCGAGAAGAGATTCAAATGAGTCCTCAAAAACTCCAAACAAAATACTCGTGTAAAGAAGAAGCGAGAGCTACCAAAAATCCCTTAAAAATCCATAAAAGAAATACATATGATGGGGATGGTAGAAAATATCCAAGCCAAGTCGATTGGAATAATGTGAACTATCAAAGACAGATTTATGGAATATAAGCCCAAATGGCAAAGTGCCAGAACTCAAAGAAAGGCCATTCCAAAAAAGCATAAGAGCTTTCATAAGACATATATGCACTCTGGCACTACACTCAAAGACACCACATTTACCCAAGGAAGGCAATTGCTAAAACACATATGCAGCATACTGCATACAAAAGAGACATTTATATGAACTAGAATCCCGAAGCAATTTGCCAGGATTAATTATGATTATGGCAATCGATAGATGGCAAACTTTTGTGAGTCAAATCATTTGGCTATAGGTTGGTTGGATCATCTTACAATTCTAACCCCTCAGGACCAGGAGACAAGTATGGGTACTTAAAACTTAATTTCCTTGATTGCCAGGTTGAGCGGTGAATAAAGTGAAAGGCTTAACCTGGTACATGGATAGTGGTTGTTCGGCATATATGACAGAAATAAAGAAATCTGTCAAAATTCAAGGAAGTCAAAGGAGCAAAAGTCATATTTGGAGAAATGAAGCTCTGGTGAAATAAAAGGCATTGGATCCATCAAGAGGAATGGATTAGAAATCACGAGATGTTGCATATGTTGAAAGGACTCAACTTCAACTTATCAGTATCGATCGGCTACGTGACAAGGGCTACAATGTTGGATTCAACATGGGTATATGCCAAATCAAAGAAATTGAATCAAATGAAGTGGCTTTGCAAGGATGTACGTAAAAATATGTATGTAGTGGATTGGTCAATCGCAACACCCAAAGACACTGCCTACTTGCAAAGAGCACATTTGAATCAAGTTGGCTATGGCACAAAAGCCGAGTCACCCGAATTTCAAAACAATTAACAAGTGGCAAGAAGTCATCTTGTAGAGGACTTCGTTTCGATATCAAGAAAGTATATGTGATGCATGTCGAAGGGAAGCAAATCAAGTCGTCATTCAAAGAAAAGCATATGCCCATCCTCAACAAGATTTCAATTGCAGCAGCGCTTCATATGGATCTATTTGGCCCGGTGGAACCGGCCAAAGATAAGTGGAAAGAAATACGCTTGGTGGTAGTAGATGACTACTCAAGATATATATGGACAATATTCATGTGCAGAAGAAAAAACCCTACAAAAACTACACAACTCGATGAAGAGGATTCAAAATGAGAAGAGTCAAACCATTATCAAAATAAGATCGTATAAAGGAACTCGGAGTTTGTCAATGGAATAATAACTCAAGAGATTGTATTGAGAATGGTATTGGTCATGAACTATCGGCAGCCAGTTAACTCCCACAAATGAGAATGGAGTTGCGAAGCTTAACAGAACCCTCAAAGAAGCGGAGGACCATGTTAACCGGGGGTTACCAAAAAGATTTTGGGTCAAGCAATTAACACAACTTGCTACACCCAAAACAGATGTATGATAAATAGACGGTGACAAAGACTCCCTATGAGATCGGATGGAAGAAACCAAGTGTTGCATATTTCGAGAATATTTCGACGTAAATGTTTCATCCACAACAATGGCAAAGACAACCTAAAGGCTTTTTTTGATGCTAAAGCTGATGAGGTATCTTCAGGATACTCACCAAAGCAAAGCCTACGAGTACTCAACAAAAGAACTATGGTTGCGTAAGAATCCATTCATGTAGTATTCGATGAGCCAAATGTAAAAACGGAGTAAGACATTGAAAAGTCACCGATAAGTTTAATCACCCAAACATACGTAAGAGTCCTATCTTTTCAAGCCGGTCGGGATTATCAATTCGAGATGAAGATGAGATAGCCGATCTCAAAAGCACCGGAAAATCAGTGTACTAAGTTGACCACGCAGAGAGCCGACACAAAGAACACGGTACCGCAAGTGATCAATCCGGCTAACTTACTCCAACCCGACGAAGATGGCCGAGAGACCATCCACCGTAACTTGTCATTGGAGATATAAAAGAAGGTGTCAAGACAAGATCGAGAACTCAACAAGAAGCAATGTTCACATGCTTTATTTCGCAAATAGAGCTTCCAAAGATGTGTCACAAGATGGACGACACACTTTGATTCAAGCTATGCAAGAAGAATTTGAATCGGTTTGAGAGAAATAAAGTATGGGAATTAGTGCAAAGACCCATACATCAAAATGTTATTGGAACCAAATGGATATTCGTAAATAAGATGAACGAGAAGGCTCTGTGGGTAAGAAACAAAGCAAAGATCGTAGCCAAAGGATATTTCCAAGAAGAAGGGATAGATTTTGATGAAACATTTGCCCCGTAGCAAGATTGAAAGCTATAAGAATGTTTCTTGCCGCTGGCTCTCACAAGAATTTCATTGTATATCAAATGGATGTAAAAGTGCATTCCTAAATGGTTTATCGAAGAAGAAGTGTATGTTGAACAACCTCCAGGATTTGGCGTAAGACTCTTTTGAGACAAGGTATACAAACTCAAGAAAGCCCTGTATGGATTGAAACAGCACCTTGAGCATGGTATGACACCTCGTCACAATTCCTAATCTAAAAAATGGATTCACAAAAGGAAAAGTAGATAGAACACTTTTGAAATTCAAGACAAGAAGAGTATATCGCTTGTTCAAATATATGTGGATGACATCATTTTTGGATCCACTAACAAAGAGTCAGAAAAATTTTCTGCACTCATGCAAAGTAAGTTTGAAATGAGCATGATGGGAGAGTCGACATTCTTCCTTGGACTCCAAAGTGAAATATTGAAAGGATGGAACCTTCATAAGTCAAACAAAATACACGAGAGACTTAATGAAGAAGTTTGGTATGGAGGAGAAGTCTTCTCGTCAAAAATACCAATGAACACATCGAAAATGGACATGGATGCACGGATAATGACTCAGTAGATCAAACAAGATACGTGAGCACTTATGGATCATTGCTCTATCTCACAAATCAAGCAGCGGTACATCATCTTTGTTGTAGGTGCATGCGCAAGATTTCAACCGTCTCCAAAAGAGAGCCACATGACATCGCCAAGAGAATATTGAGATACTTGAAAGGAAGCCAAGAAGTAGGCCTATGGTATCCAAAGGAAGGTGGATTCAAGCTAATTGGCTATTCAGACTCACTATGCTGACGCAGAATGACAGAAAGAAAGACTTCAGCACATATCAAATACTAGAAATGACTAATTTCCCCGGTTTAGCAAAAAGCAAACTCAATAGCCACTCTACCTGAGTATGAATACATAGTCATGGCACCAAGCAGCTCCAAGTCCTATGGATGAGACAGCAAAATGAGAGACTATGAAGTTGAAGAAAAGAAATTCCAATCATGTGTGATAACACAAGTTGCTATCAGTAATCACTCAAAATCCCGTGTCGCACTCAAGAACAAACATATTGATGTCGTATATCATTTCCATAAGAGATCATGTTGAAAAGAAGGACATTATCTGGAATACATCTCAATCGAGCAAACAACTAGGGCCGACATCTTCACAAAACCATTATGAGAGTCAAGATTTGAAGAACTCAAGCATGAGTTGGGGTTAATTGATTAGCCGACACTGCACGAATCAAAGAAGAGAATTGAATGTGGAGTGAAAAGAAATCGAAAACAAATCACCAAAAATCACCAGACGGAAACATACCATACCCAAGTCACCGGATAATTGAGTCACTAAGAGAATCATGAGGAGTAGAAAGTTAAATCGCCCAAGAGATGTTCGAATAACTTATGAGCAAAAGTTGACAAAACGCAAATGCTTCATTTCAATGGGAATGTTTTAATGAACACGTCAATGACGATGATGTGTACATGCATAAAGCCGCACACCAAGCTTATGATTAGATATAAATGCTGCCGCATTAAATATGACGTGAAATGCTCAATAAAGCAGGCGAAATCTCAAGCCGCTGATTTCGATCACAATTCAAAAACCGTCCACGCCTTTTCATAAAACCATATTTAAAACCATTTTCGTCCGCTTTTCTCTCACACTTCTAAACCTGCTCATCTCTTTTCTCTCAAAAGCAAAGGCAAAATACTCTCGAAACCCTATCAACCTTCAAATCAATTTCTCGAGTTTTTCTTGAAATAAT